>LPNX010598874.1:232709-353308 GCA_001517045.1 Pseudotsuga menziesii | reverse complement strand
GACCAGAGATCTAGAAGAGATCTCGCGCTGCATATGCAGTGCAATAGACTGTGCTAACTTCCCTCAAGATATATAATAGAAGCACAGTTTGGTGGACGTGACTCCCATCCTGGGGGTGAACCACGTTAAATCTGCGTGTTATGTGTTGTATGAATGTGATTGTATTTGCTTATTGTTATTGGTTATTTTGCATAATGATTTTAGTTGTAGTAAGTGAATGTATGTATTGCTCAGCTCATGATAATGCAAGAAGACAGAGATAAGTTGAAGTATTTTAGTAAGCTGTTTAAAGACTCCTTTACGTCTGTTTCTAATGACCGTTTACTCGCAATATAACTTCTGAGAAGTAGAGTTTCGCACCGTGACATAGTCAACGCTAAGAGTGCAAAGTATTAGTGGTAGGATATCGCAGAGAGGCGATATCGCACCGGTAGAGGAGCTGCGGTGCGCGAAACTGCGAGCTGAGGGCTTAGCGCTGAGGAGAGGTTGAGTGTCCCGCGGTGCACGGAGATGCGATACGGTTGGAGATATTGTGAGTAAGTGGAAGTTGCGCAACATGGGTAAGAATCGCACGACGGAAAGGGATGCGAGTAGAAGGGGATGTGCAATGCGCAGCCATAGCTGACCTTGTGACTCATAAGGAGTAAGAGAGAGAAAAGTAGGATGCGTAGAACCTGGTCCAAGACACTTGAGTCTTGGCCAACCCATTAGATTCACTTCGGGTGAGACTTCAGATCACTTCGCGGTCTGTCGCCAAAAGGGCCAGTGAGTTGGGGGTGTTGTTGATTGAGTATAGTAAACCCGGGTCTGCCCATGCAATCAACAAATGGTTCCATTGCCGGTTTAAATGACTGGGAGTCAATGTTCTATTGGCATCCTACTAGAGAAGAGTTCCACCAGTGGCTGGATTCAGACTTAAGGGAGTTCGCCAAGAAAGAGAATAGGAGTCTGAGACTAAGCACAGAAGCCTGGCTAGAAAAGCATATCGCTTCAGACATACACGCTATATTTTTTACAACCTACGGAAACGAGCTATTCGACTGGTTATCCAAGCTGACAGATAGGAACACATTCAAGAAGAAAAGAAACATTGTCTGGACACCAGAGCTGATTCAGACCGTGCAGAACCTTGGCAATCCGATTACGAGAGCAGTGGACTTCTGGCTTACCAGTGTGCTAGAAGGCTACGTTACAGAATTTGCAGTTGACCAGAGAAAGAGCTTCAGCGCAGCTGAACGATACTTCTTCAGATGATACCGTGGTAAGTACCTAAGATCTCTAAACTTGTCCCTTAAGATGCTGCTATATGAAAAAGGAACAATGGATCTAGTCTCAGATGAATAAGTAAAGATAGTAATGTCACAAGAGTTTGAAAGTGATTTTGATGACATTGGACGAACATGTAGTGGAAAGAAGTATAAAGTAGATTTTAGTTCTCCTATATTTGAAGACAGATCAGATAGTATTAGACAACAGAGCCCTAGCACCACAGAAGAATCACAGGGGGGTATCCCTTACCATCCTTATACTCCACAGAAGCAGACAGGGACTCAGAATAACCCTGTCGGTACTCCATCTAGTAGCTCGCAGTCAATACCTACTCCCGCTACAACACCTTCACCTACACCGCTGAGTAGTAGTACCCCAGTCAGTCAGAACCCACCACAGAGAAACAGAATGGGAGACGACATGAAGCTACCTATTTTTAAAGGTACAGGAGCAGAGGACCCGGAATAGCACTGGTTCCTATGCGAAGCTATGTGGACCATTAAAACAATCAATGACGATAATCTTAAACTTGTACAGTTGGTCACCACACTCAGAGACAGAGCCTTGACATGGTACATAAAGTATACTACATTACCCAAGATGCTTGCCCGGGTCAAGAACGCCATGATTAAAGAATTTAAGAAACCTAAGTCTGAGTCTCAGTGCATTACAGAGCTTAAGGATATTAAGCAGCTACCATCAGAGTCAGTATGGGAATTTGACCAGAAATTCAAAGCTCTTATAGACCAAGTAAGTTTTGATTTTGCACCATAGCAGCATAAGGAATGGTTTATTGCAGCACTGCTCCCTCATATCAGAATGCCACTAATGCAACAGAAACTTACTACTCAAGATGAAGCACTGGAGATGGAAATGAAACTAGAGGCTTCACCTTTGGCAGAAACCAGTACAGGCATGACAACTCTACAGACCCAGTTGGCCAACCTCACGTTACAGATACACGAACTTAAAAAAGGGAAAGAGGTTATCCAGGACATATGGTGCATAAAGTGTAGAGCACAGGGCCATAGTAAAGATAACTGTCCAGTCTTTGTATAAAATTTAGCGTCGGGGGATCCTAACCCCTTACCACGAACGCAAGGGCCATGGTGTGAAATATGTAAAACACAAGGACATCCACCTCAGCAATGTCCTTTGCTTCAGAAGTATGTACAGACACCTAAAAACCTATATTGTATCTTTTGTAAATCCGTCAGGCACGATCAACAAGACTGCCGAGCTTATGATCTCATGTCAGAAAGAACACAGGATGTGTACAGAGTCCAAGCAGACACACAGGGTCCAGCAACAGGACCACAGCCGGATCAGACTTATGGAGGCCGTGGAGGAGGATTCAAAGGACGAGGCTGTGGAGGAGGCTTCACACGAGGAGAAGGCTTTGGCCGAGGAGGAGGATTTGGCCAAGGTCACGGACCAGTCACTTGTTATAATTGTGGAATCACAGGACACTATGCTAGGGACTGTCAAAACGCCACTACTACTTGTAACTACTGCAAATCTTATGATCATACCATAGAAGAGTGTCCTACCTTGATAGCTAAGATCAGAGACCCGAAGCCCGCAGCACACCAAAACATCCAGCTTATTGCTGCTGAACCTAAGGAACCAGAACCAGCAGTTAACATTGTGACTCGGAGTGGTGCTTCCACCAGTGGCACATTGCAGGAGACCGGAAAGAACACAAGTCAGGGGTGGGTGCGCAGAGCTCCTACTAAAGTAACATCACTCGACCTACAGAAGAATAAAGAGACCTTTCATGAAGCCAACGCTTCCTTTGACGAACTTACACCATCAGGACCGCAGGTACCGCCATCTAGGAGCGTACCGCAGCAAGTACCTTGTAGCGCTAGCCCTGAGCAGGCACAACAGGCTACCACATCGGGAAGATGCGACGAGGATGAATCGATAGGAAGTGTACAAGCCTTCCTGCACAGCTGTATGAAACTCCTGAGAAATGATAAAGCTGTCGATGAGCTACAGCATATGATAGATCAGTGTCAGCAACCCTCTCTCTCGGGCAGTGCACACCGCGCTGTCCATAATATTACGAGACATGCAAGGACAAGAAGAGAGATGAAATTCACAACGCAGATTGGTGGATTTGAAATGGATGAAGTTGTCTTAGATCTAGGATCAGAAGTGAATGTTCTAACTAAGCAGACATGGGAACAGATGGGTAGCCCTCAGTTAGCCCTATCACCTATCCACCTGAGATTAGCTAATCAGCAGTGAGTATCACCATTGGGTCGACTACCGCAGGTGCCAGTTGATATTGATGGAGTTCGTACTTTTGTGGACTTTGAAGTTATAGAAATCATTGGTGACAGTCGACCATATCCAGCACTATTAAGTATTGATTGGGCAATTGGCAGCAAAGCTGTCATTGACCTAAAGAAACGACAAATGACCTTTGAGGATGCGCAGATCTGGGTCATCGCACCACTGGATCCTTACCAAGGTCCTAGATATATTGAACCTATCTGAGCAGAGGAAGAGGCACATAACATCGATAGTCTATACCAGATGACTGCAAACCAGAACGACTATATAAATCCAACCGCAGAAGGGCATATTAGTTGGCGATGCGACAGTTCATGCGCATCGGATTCGGATGTTGGTCTCGAAAACTGGTAGAACAGAATTTACGAAGTCTCATCGCGCAGATGTGCGTTTATAAGTAAGTCACTGCGATGGATTGGCACCGATATCGCGGAGACTCCATCATATCATGGTCTGACGGATATACAGGACTTTTTTGAACAATTTGAGCAACAAATTCCTCATGAATAGAGGATCGCAGCTATGGACCTTGCAGTTCGAGCTACACCTGCAAGATGGTGGTATGCACATAAAGAGAATATTGCATCATGGGATAATATGAAAAGACTGATGGCGATCAGATTTTCTGACAACAGAGAGTATGTTCAGCAGAAATACACAGGAGAAACTGACCCCAGGATACACATTTAGACATGTGAACAGAACTGGTCGGACATTCCAGAGGATGAATGGGTTCACAGATTCATTCATACATTGGACACAGTTCCAAGGAATTGGTATAGAGAGACCGAGCTGCACAAGGGAACAACCACATGGTCACTTATGACAAACAACTTCCTACTCACCTTTGCGTTTGAGTCAGAACATCCAAGTGTTGCTCAGGCCCTAGACATAATCAGGACAAAGATTTTTGAGGATCGCACCATCTCAGTACCAGTCCAACCTGAGTGGACTATCCAGTTAGAAGAGGCATTGGAATGTTATAATTTTACATCAGAATCAGAGGAGGCGGATGAGGATCCTCGCAACACGAACATTCCAGAATCAGAAGGCAATCGCGATGTGGAGGGACCACAGTTAGAGATTCCAGCGATCACTGAGCCTATCAAGATTAAAAAGATCAATATTGGCACAGACGCAGAGCCTAAGTTTGCCTCTATTGGAGACTACTGGAATGATGAAACAGTCAGCCACATTGCAGATCTGTTACACGACTATCAGGACCTATTTCCCACCAAGTTCACAGAGATGAAGGGAATAGTTGGAGACCTGGGAGTCATGAGGATACCATTAAAGGAAGATGTTAGACCAGTTAAGCAGCGCCCATACAGATTAAATCTGCGCTACAAAGAAAAAGTAAAGGATGAAATTGATAAAATTCTAGTAGCAAGCATCATCGAGCCAGTTGCGGAAAGCGAATGGGTTAGCCCTATGGTAGTGCAAGAGAAGAAAACAAAAGGGGACATCAGGATCTATGTTTATCTGTGAAAACTAAACGATGCATCACTTCATGATCCATTTCCAACACCGTTCACTGATGAAGTATTAGACAACGTGGGAGGACAGGAGGTTTATTCCTTCACCGATGGGTTTTCAGGCTACCATCAGATCAGAATACATCCAGAAGATCGATCCAAGACCACCTTTGCAACAGAATGGGGCTCGTTCCAGTATACGGTAATGCCCTTTGGTCTTAAGAATGCACCAGCTATATTTTCTAGAGTAGTAGTTGCTGTATTTAAAGAATACATTCATAAGTTCTTAGAAGTATATTTTGATGATTGGACTGTATTTGGGCTAATTGATAAGCACGTAGGCGATCTCAGACTGATGTTAGATAAATGTAGGCAGTACCATATTTCTCTAAACTTGAAAAAATGTATATTCTGTGCACCATTTGGTATCTTGTTGGGTCACATTGTTTGTAGACAAGGCTTGATGGTAGACCCTGCCAAGATCGCTATCATTGTAAACCTTCCAGCACCCAACTCAGTCAAGCAACTGAGGACAGTACTTGGTCATACCGGGTACTACAAAAATTTCATCAAGGGATACGCAAAGATCCCAGCGCCGATGGAGAAATTGCTCAAGAAGGATGTCAAATTCCTATGGAACGAGGAATGCCAGCAGAGTCTAGACATACTTAAGGAGAAGATGGTTACAACACCCATCCTAGTATTCCCAGACTGGACTAAGCCTTTCCATGTACATGTGGATGCATCCGGCATCGCATTAGGAGTCGTCTTGACCCAGCCAGGAGAAGGATATCTTGACCATCCTATCGCTTACTCCAGTAGAAAGCTATCCACTGTAGAAAAGAACTACACCACAACAGAAAGGGAGGGCTTAGCTATGGTATATGTCCTGTAGAAGTTCAGGCACTATCTATTGGGTGCCTCATTTAAAATGTTTACCGATCATTCCGCATTGAAGTACCTAGTCAATAAACCAGTGTTAGGGGGGAGAATCTGCAGATGGTTACTCCTCTTCCAGGAGTATGATTTTGAAATCATTGTGAAACCAGGGAGACTGAATGCAGGACCGGATCATCTGTCGCGGCTAGACTCAGGAGAAGAGCCCAGTAACCTAGAAGACAATCTGCCAGACGCGCCGTTGTTTTCCATACAGATTGCAGATGAGTACTATACCGACATTATTAAATTCCTCACCACAGGAGTAGCACCTGATGACCTTACTAAGCAGCAAAAGAAATAGTTGGTTGTGAAGGAAGTAGATTTCACCCTCATTGCAGGATGCCTATACAAGTTAGGCCCGGATGAAATTCTACGCAGATGTGTAATGCCGCATGAAAAAGACGTTATTATCAAAGAGGCTCATTCAGGAACCGCAGGAGGTCACTTCGCTGGAAAACCGACTGCGCAGAAAATCTTAGAAGCGGGCTTGTGGTGGCCTACATTGCATAAAGACACTAAGGAATTTTGCAGATGCTGCGATATCTGCCAAAGGGTAGGAAAACCCTCGCGACGCGATGAAATGCCGCTGCGACCGCAGGTCACGTTGCGCGCATTCGACAAATGGGCTATAGATTTTGTGGGTCCTATCAACCCACCAGGGAAGCGCACGGATGCGAGATATATTATCACTGGAACAGAATACCTCACCAAATGGGCGGAGGCCAAAGCAGTACGAAATTGTGATGCCGCTACAGCTGCACACTTCCTCTTCGAAAACATCATCAGCAGGTTCGGATGCCCAGTAATTTTGATGAGCGACCAAGGTACACATTTCTTGAACAATACTATTGAGGCATTAACAAAAGAATTCCAGATCCAGCACCATAAGAGCACTCCCTACCACCCGCAGGCTAATGATACAGTAGAGGCCTTTAATAAGATCTTAGAAAATGCTCTTACTAAGATCTGTAATAGCCAGAGGAATGATTGGGACCTCCGAGTTAACGCTGTCTTATGGGCATACAGAACCACATGCAAGAAAATCACGGGACACACACCTTTCAGCTTGGTATATGGACAAGAGGTTGTTATGCCTATGGATTATATTCTTCCCAGTTTAAGAATTGCTCAGATTACCAAGATGACTGATACAGACACAGTCGAAGCAAGGCTAGCACAGCTGCTGGCCCTAGAAGAAGACAGGTTCATCGCGGGATTCCATCAGAAAGTGCAGAAGGCCCGAGAAAAATCTTGGCATGACAGACACATTAAGAATAAGACTTTCCAGACCGGAGACCTGGTGCTCCTCTATGACAGCAAATTCATCAAGTTCCCAGGGAAGTTCAAGACACATTGGCTAGGGCCATATCAGATACAACAAGTCACAGAAGGAGGTGCCGTTCAGCTCAGCCAGCTAAATGGGGAGCTTTTTCCCACATGGATTAACGGCAGTAGGCTTAAGCTCTATTGTGACAGCCTCCCCACCCCTCAGCCCTAGCATGAACAGTTCATGATGGTGCAGATGTCCAGTGTAGTTGAAAGGAGGCATCGCGCTGGGAATAAGTCTACAGCCTAAAAAAAATGTGATAGTTTTGACACTGTTTGTTTGCGCAGGTGATGCGGAGTTGCTTCGCAACAGTTAGATGTTTCCCCCTGCCATGTATTCAGTTTTCAACCGACGGTAGGCTAGTCAAGTCACTATCTGACAGGTAGTTAATGAAGAAATGACCAGTATCCCCTACCGTAGATTTGGCAGCAGTATATTAAATGTTTCCAGATTTGGTAAATCCCCGACGACACCGATGCCTGGATATGCACGTTTTGAGGGACACGTGATCAGATCTCGGTAATTATGACAGATCAGAATGACGGGTAGGGTCTCGTCTAAGTAATTATGATGCCCAATGGGGTTGACCTAGCAGGACCGTTGCGTCCGATAGTATGCCTTCGGCATAAAAGCAGACATCCTTCAAGTAGGAAGGGTACAGTTGCTAAATATCGAGAGCCATGCAAAGCAGTGATAAGTGCCCCTTGTGCAGAGCCAATTAAGTTGCAGAGTACAGTGACTTCCAGAGTTCAAAGCCACTGCATGCCCCGAGTATTGAGCCAAGTGAATTCTGACTGAGGTCGAACCTATAGAAGTGAAGCTTCGAAAGAACGTACTGGCCGTGTGTTCGCCATGACGATGCCACCCAAGGTTGTGAAAATCGAGACAGCACAAGTTAGACAGTCGCTAAGGATGAAGAGTCAAGCACCAGAAGTAGAAGTTGTCACTAAAGTATCTGCTAAGGAGAAGAAGAACGCCGAGCCGATCACTGAAGATAAGAAAGCAGAGCACAAGAATGATGAGAAGAAATATCCCGCTAGGAGAAAGGTAAAAATGAGAAAAAGAAAGCAACAGGAGAAAATCGCTAACCTATCTGATCAGCTAAGGGAAGCACGAAAGACAGCAGAGGTACTGAAGCAGAAACCTGAGGGTCAGAGCCAGCGTGTGGATCTGGCCCACATCGAAGACCAGAGAAGTGGAAGAATACTACAAACCTAGCGGAGGGGAGACTTCCAGAACGAGGACAAAGGCTTGTTCTCGGAGCGGATTCCATGGGTTGCTTCTTCTCCATCCACGAGGCTCTAGATGGAAGGAAATGTTTGAGAAGGCTGGAAGACACAGATTTTCCTTGTGATAAAAGTTCTAACCTAGATAAAAAGGAAAGGATATCTGTGGAACACTTCTCAAACACTAGAGCGCTCATACAGAAAGAAGAGCGAAGAGAGCGAAACCATGACTAGGGGCAGAAAAGATAAGAGAGCCCAGCGAACTAAGTTACCGAAACTCCAGAAAGAATGTGCCGAGGAGATGAAGAATGAAGTCGCAGGACTTCAAGATCAGTTACAGCGCACTTCGCAGGAGGCGAAGGATAAGTTGAAGCAATAGAAGTCCGTTCCAGGTGGCTTGAGGGCGAGCCACAAGTAAGTGTTAGGGGACTGTTGGAGCAGGGTCCCGTAGCTACAGAAGAAGCTGCTAGTTTTGGCGGAAAGATATAAGTTTTGGCGGAGAAAGGACAAGGCAGAGCTACGACGCCATAGCACATTTCCAGCTGGAGAGCAGAGCCAGGAACCACGAATTTTGGGATAGAAAAGTCAAGAAGGCAACGGTACCTGAGCGGCCGAGAGAAGAAATCTCAACCACTGCATTGAAGGTAGTGGCAGAAGACAGGAGGGCTCAGCGACCCTCATAAAGAAGAAGGAGCAACGAGGCTCAAGCATTGAAGGCGAAGGACAGATTGCAGAGAAGCGGTGCATAGTACCCATGATCAGTGCCGGGAAGCATGGAAGACTGCAGAGAGCTGTGGTGTGACGGGAAGCGACTACCTCAAGGATAGAAAGGAACGACTGTCACTAATTAGGGTATGGGTTTACTGTTGGGACAGGCCCACAGTGTTGTAATGGCGAGACCTTCGGGCCGCCTATAAAAGCTTGCATTTTTGTATTGTAAACGGTTAGCTAATCAGTCAGTTATCCAGTTGGTTGGATCGTAGCATGAGTCGTTAGTTGGTCAGTAGATTATTTTTGAGTAGACTCAAGAGTCAATCAAACATACTGTGTTGTAACGATCCAGACACCTAGCTTGTCTGTGAGTCATTTGAGTCTGTATGTAACCATCCACAGAGAGGAAAGAGAGGGAAGGATCTATTGAAAGAAAGGAAATATAGAGATATGAATAGACCATAGATCTAGAAGAGATCTCGCGCTGCATATGCAGTGCAACAGACTGTGCTAACTTCCCTCAAGATATATAATAGAAGCACAGTTTGGTGGACGTAACTCCCATCCTGGGGGTGAACCACGTTAAATCTGCGTGTTATGTGTTGTATGAATGTGATTGTATTTGCTTATTGTTACTAGTTATTATGCATAATGATGTTAGTTGTAGTAAGTGAATGTATGTATTGCTCAGCTCATGATAATGCAAGAAGACAGAGATAAGTTGAAGTATTTTAGTAAGCTATTTAAAGACTCCTTTACGTCTATTTCTAATGATCGTTTACTCGCAATATAACTTCTGAGAAGTAGAGTTTCACACCGTGACATAGTCAACGCTAAGAGTGCAAAGTCGTAGTGGTAGGATATCACAGAGAGGTGATATCGCACCGGCAGAGGAGCTGCGGTGCGTGAAACTGCGAGCTGAGGGCTTAGCGCTGAGGAGAGGTTGAGTGTCCCGCGGTGCGCGGAGATGCGATACGGTTGGAGATATTGTGAGTAAGTGGAAGTTGCGCAACGTGGGTAAGAATTGCACAGCGAAAAGGGCTGCGAGTAGAAGGGGATGTACGATGCGCAGCCATAGCTGACCTTGTGAGTCATAAGCATAAGAGAAGAAATGTAGGATGCGCAGAACCTGGTCCAAGACACTTGAGTCTTGGCCAACCCATTAGATTCACTTCGGGTGAGACTTCAGATCGCTTCGCGGTCTATCGCCGAAAGGGCCAGTGAGTTGGGGGTGTTGTTGATTGAGTATAGTAAACCTGGGTCTGCCCATGCAATCAACACAACCCCACACAATGAGCAGTGGATGGGTTCAACGTTGAAATTTATTCAAAATGTGCCTATGTGTGTTGAACTTTTACATGGTTAGACTAGGAACATGTCTTAATGGTATGGGATCATTTTAATACTCAATTACACAATCTTCATGATCATCATCATCATTTCCATCATCATGGTTTTAATTTCTATTATCATCATATTCATCATGACCCAATTTGTTCATCCATGCCAAAAAATATCAAACCTGGCATACCCAACTTTGCATCTCCAAAACCGAATGAATATACCAATTTCCATGTATTTTCCTTTTTCTTGTGGCATTCTTTGAGACAATTAAACCGTGATTCTATTAAGTTAAGGCATCCCCAAATAATTTTATAAGGTCCAAAGTGCAAGTGTTTTAATGGTTAATTTCTTAGGAATTATATTGGGTTAAGGTATTTATGTCATCCATCTACCCTACACAGTGAGTAGTGAATGGGGCCAAAAATTGAGATTTCTTCAAACTATGACTGTATGCATTGAAATTTGATATGGTCAAACTAGGCACATTCCTTGATGGTGTTGGAGGGTTTCGAGACTCAAGGATGTCTGATGTCCCCACATAATCTTTGAGATCGCCCATGTTTCCATTAACGTTTACTATGTACATCTCATTGTCATCATTTTCCATTCCCATATATAGAATATTTGTCATAAATCTCTTTAAATTTCATGGGACTTCCAACACTCCCATCACCAATGTCATCCATTGACCCCACATAGTGAGAAGTGAATGGGGGACAACATTGAAATTTCTTCAAACTATTCTTGTATGCATTGAACATTGACATGGTCAGACTAGACACATGCATTGATAGCATGAAAGGGTTTCAAGACTCAAGGATGACTCATGTCCCCACCTAATATTTGAAATCATCACCCTTTCCATCAATTTTCATCATGCATGTCTCATTTTCATCGTTCATCATTTATGTATATAGAATCTTTGTCATAACTATCTTGAAGAGTCTAGGTGTTAGGGGTTATGGGGGTAGGGGATAGATAGTTTAAGGTTAAATGCTTATGCTTAGATAAAAATTTCAATATGTTTTTAAATAAAAATCAATGAACAAAATTTGCATACACTGTGACTAATGGTTTCTATTTACATTATTTTACATATACAATATAGGTACATTTTTTTAACAATTACATATTTAATGTATTGTTATTCAGTAGGATCTTCATCCTATTTCAGTTTGAGTCTAACCAATAACTTGACAACATCTATAAACTATTATTAATGAATAAATGACCACTAACCATGCTAACTCTTATCTAAGTAATCCTAATTTTTATGCCAACAATTCATACAAAAGATTGAACACTTTAAGGAGATCGCAATATAAATTTTTTATCAAGACAAATGATACTAAAGCATTTCAATGTTTGGGCCATAAAAATTTATCACTTTTTAAACATGGATTACAAATTTTGAAAATTTAGAACTCTTGATCATTTATATTATTGTCTACAACAATGTCATCAATTGTACCCTTGGAATGTTCATATTTTCTTTCAAGTATTTAACATTTCTCTTGCTACACCATCCCACTAACGTGGTATTATAATCATCCTCGTCTTCACCCTCATCATCTTCATAATCAATAAAACTTTATTGTATACCATCTATATTGTTAACAAATGTATTTGGATCATCATTTTCTATATCATCCATATTGTTGTCTTCTTTAAGATCATCTAACTCTAGATTGTTGTCTTCTTTTTTCCTAAACATAACCATCTTCAACATCATCACAGAAAATGCACATGAACGACATACATATATTAGAAATATGTTATAGCATTTTAATTGATTAATAAACGCACACATATATATATATTTGCAATAAACAATGAATGAATAGATTAATGATCACTGCCACTTCTTGTTTGATTTAAAGAAATACCTGCTCACAATGAATTGGTAGAACATAAGGATCCTTATCCTCGAGTAGGAACCTCAAGGAATATATAGAAAACAACTCGCTATGGGTATCATGTCTTAATGTCCTATCAAATGCTTCAAATCATCTACACTTAAAAATATAACATTTAAAATAGAGGTAATCCAATCTAATAATTTATTGGATTTTCCCAACATATTGTACATTCCCTTCAATAATATTATTGTCTTTTAATCTTTCTCCACTTGATTTCTTGAAATCAACCATGATTCCAAAATAAAAAGATCGTCTCTTCACATCTACACTTTCTACATGATATTGTCAACCATATTCCCACATTGCAGGATATTTCCTCTCCTATGAAATACCACTTATTTTAGTGAAAACAAATATAATTATTCATATTTAAATAGTTAATAGTGTCAAAACTATGTTGAAACAACATCTTGTAAAATTCCAAATGTACCTATCTTTCATATCCTCTAGACATGTTGATTTCATCTTCTGTTATGTTTGGAGTCTATACCTGCATCATTTATTCGATTTTGAATTTTTTCACTAAACCATTGTAGTGTGAAATATTTTTCCCAATTCCCAAGTAGATCAGTGGGAAGTGGAGTATTCCTTGGGTTCAATCTCTTAAACTGTATCCTTGCTTCTAACACTTCTTCTCTTTTTTATCATGAAAATTAATCCATTTGTTCATAAATTCCATGTGGTACATAATGAACTTGTCGATTCTACACCTATTACATGTCAACATGTATATTTCAAACTACAAATGTCATGATGTTAATTTGACAAAAAAATCTATAGAGTAAATCAATGATTGCAATAAAAATAACCATAATGATCATGAATTTACTTTCTAATTTCTACTTTTTTTGTAAGTAAGTACCCACTAGGAATTCAAACTCACTACCTTCCATTTACAACTTCTCATGTCAATTACTCATTACCAATTTCCTACCCCCCATGATCTTTACTAATTTCTACCTAAACACCATTAGATTATGGCTTTTCTCCATCTATAATATTTGATGCACATTCTTCACCTCATAATTGTGGCCCATCAAAATATTTACCAAGGAATGTACATAGGAAGAAAATTGATTCATTCAATACATACACTTCAGCCATGGAACCCTCTAGATGTGCCTTTTGTCAAACATACCTTTTTCAATTTTTCATGTACATGTCAAAGAAAAAAATCCACCTTGTGTATACGACACTTGCCAATTCAATGCCATTGACTAGGTGTATAAGTAAATGTATTTGTAGGTCCGTGAAACTTAAAGGGAACTACTTCTCAAATACACAAAAAATTTCTAAAATTTTCTTCTTCCATATCGACACTTCACATTCGTTGATCTCCTAGGAGGTAACCCACCTAATATAATAATAATGATAAATTATTATAAACTTGTAGTCAAAATTAAAATGCAATATAATATCTTTATGTCTCTCACACATGAACATTTCATAACATATACCTTGTAAATGTTAACAATTGACTTATGGCATTCCTTGATTCAAAGCTAAGACATGAATCCCACCTAATTTCCATTGGAATGTTATGCTATCAAGCACATTTATAATAGGTCATTAGTAATTTTTCTCACAATAGAATATCAAAATATGTGTAGTACTTAATTATGTTAACAGTAAATGTTAAGTGATGATAATACCTTCATAAATGAAAATCATATGTTTTAATCCTGTGATATGTCCATCATCTGTAAAATATTTATTCAATGATGACCCATAGCCAATAAGTGTCCTTATTGAATAGATGGCATTTTTTAGTTGTTTTAGATATTCTTAAAAATCCATGGAGCTTCTACATATGTTTCATTTATTTGGCCACAAATATCTTCTACCAAATTTGGTACACGAAAGATAAATATATCTTCTCAACGACAAGGTGTCCTTATCTTTTATTTATATATTGTGCATATTGAATCTGGTACAACTTTTGAATATGTGCATAGGATATAATAGGTGAGATATTAATATATCCTTCTAGTAAGGGAGCTCATAAATATGGATTTCCTTTTCATTCCATTTGACATAATAACTACAACTTGTTTTGGTTCTTCAATTAAATAACCCTGATAAAAAAATCCTCCCAATATTTGAATTCAACATATTCATACTTCTTAGTCCAATCACCTAGACCCATAACCATGGGAAGGCCTATATTTTAAACTTTTCTATCAAATTGATTTTTCTGACAATTTCTAAACTTATGATATAAGGGTAAAAAAATCCCGTCATTTGTGTAAATAAATTTATTAGATATTTAGAATATCACCCCTCAAATGGTTCTACACATATTGGACATGCCAATGTCCCTTTTGTTTGAAGTCGTGCAATTTAATAAGCAATGTTAATAACGCCAAAATAATAGTATAAAAGCAAGTATCAAAGCTGGGATGAAAATAAATTATGAATATAAATGTGTTTATAATTTTTATTACTTCAACAAAAACCAAGTCATAGGAAATCATGGATAGTCTAATATAACACACCATACAACATGAAGGACCTATTTGATGGAGGATGTGATATGTCATGCATTCGTATTCCTTTCCATAGCAATTGAATCTCATCAATAAAAGGCGATATAAACATTCATTTTTTTACTTGATGTTTCCCTAAAACAATGAGAGTAAACATAAGGTGCTCCTTTCTAACACTCATCCATGTGAGAATATTGTATACTATCAATATGACAATTTAAACATTATTGTTTTCACCCATGAAAGAGGATGGGCACACACCATGTATTGGAATCCCAAACCTAATACTACGAGCTTCATCTTTGAATTTTCTTGGCCATTTTTCCTCTATGTGTTTCATTTATTTGGAGTCATCCAAAGTTCACATGAATCCATATTCACTCATGTTATTTGCATGCCAGTCCATTAATTGTGTCGGTGACTTGCAACGAAACATTCTTTGAAGTCTAGGTATAATTGGCATGTGGCGTAAAATATTATTTGGAATTGTAAGACCTTGGACATTTGTACGATATCTCTTTTCTTTGCATACAAGGAATTCTACCTTGTTTTGATATTCAACTCTGTATAAAATGAAATCATTTTTACATGAATGAATTTTCTTATATTTAATCCCCAACTCGACCAACAACTGACGCTCTCCTCTACAAGTTGATGGAAACACATTCTCTTCGTGGAATATATTAGTTTTTAGTGCCTTGTAAGATTTCTAGACATTAAATCAGAGTGTTTGAATTATGATGAACATTTTGATACATAATTATGTACTAGCATTATCTACATACAATATATGGTTTTAAATCCCCCTTAAATAAATATAAACTAATTTGATGAATATTTATGAATTATATACACTGATTGACAATGCAAATTAAGAAATTAATTCAACTCACTTTAGTAGCTTAGTGAATCCTTTTTCTGACCAACCACATAGTGACTTGATTTCTAATAATAATAATGTGCATGCAAGTTTTTAGGTTCTAATTGCACCCAATATGAACATGAGCATCTTTGATTCTTCCTTGATTGATTCACTCAGGTTTTTATCATCAAGATTACATTGGTGGTAATTATCCTTGATATCGTCATTACTATCAACCATAGGGTCATTATCCTCATCAATGTTTCCATCCCAAAATAAAATCATGAACATTTCATTGAATCGTTCTTCATGCACTGCATTTTCACTATCATCATCATCATCATTAAGGATGGGTGCCATGTCATCAATGTATGCTAATCTCATCGGTTTTTCAAATTTCTCAACTAGTATTGTTCTCTCAAATGCTTCTGTTTTCACCCTAGTATGGTTTGGATCATCCCATCCAAATATTAATTACCTAGTTGGATCATATAAATAGTGAATAATGGAACATTGTATTCTATAGTACATTTTTTATACAGTAATTGAAGATAAAACACATTTTTTACAACATAGTTTAAATAACAAGACACATTTATTATTCTTTGTTTTTTTTCCCTTAAGAACATCCTTAGGGAGACCATTTTATCCTCTTTTCTTTCATGAAAGAGTGTGTTTTAAGAAGCTATGAAATTGATCAATAAATCATCCACAATAGTAAGGTCCATAATATCCTCAACCATTATCAATCTATTAACCTCTCTTTCCATATATCCATCTCTATCATTTATAACCTCGGCAAATTAACAGTTCGGTCTTACAGTATGGTACCTTCCCTTACTGTTATTTATAAATCCCACAATATTTTTATGTTTGTATGCACATGCATCTATATACATAATATTATCTCTATTCATTTATTTTTGAATTTCCAATTGGATATGATCTGTAAACATATTTGAATTTATTCCATATGCTAACATGTTTTGTTTATATTTTTCTAGCCTTCTCGATTCACCACTGTATTATGATGGGCCATAATTTGGAAATAATCTCCTAGTGGTTTGTTGTGAATTGTTTCAATGTTTATATCTCACATGAACATTTTGGATAATAAAGAAGCCTATATTCACTCCATGAATATTGTAGGGTCATATCATGTAGCTATATCCCCCATATTGAAACACCTCATACACTCTAGGTAGTTGTTGATCACTAGTCCAAGTGAAATATAGTTGACGATAAAAATCTCTCTTTGTAAATTGATCTCAAATATAGGGGAAATTCATCATCTCCATCACATTCATTCCCATAGGGTATTTAGTCTACCTTCCCCTTGACTTTAAGTAAATTATGCATATTTAAATTGGTTCTTGTTATATTACTTATTTTCATGAATTCCTCATCTTCCAAGTTTGTATATTTGCACATATTTTTGTTATATGTATCATATAACAAATGATCATTGCCTTTTAGGATGGAAGTTGGTGGTCCAGGAAACTTTAAACCAAGAAATTTATTTTGCAAATATTTATTAAGAAAAATGTTAAATATTCAATTGATATAAAATTGTGTTTAAAAGAAGTATAGATATTATTTATATCAAATTGGAAATTTCCTTAACATAATTCCTATTGGATTCAAATCAATTGTAGGAGGCATAATACCCATTGGAAGCTCATTAATTATGTAATGGTTTTGTATAATCCTTTTTTGAATTGTTTCTTTCCATGACATACAGATAATCCACAAATAACAATTTTCTCAAAGTAATTATCCCATGTACTATAGTGATAAACAACCTCTTGTTCAGTGCATTCATTTGTTATGTTTGCAGGATCCATTCTCATATCCTCTTCCACCCACTATCCTCTACATGATTTAATTGATTTAGTTACACATCCACATACATATATTTTTACCTTTCTAGTTGAATGATTAGGCTCTGCATTTGTTCCAATCTCCATCTAAAATAGTCAACAACATGCATTAATTTATGTCAAGATTGGATAATACACTATAAATTTTAATAATATTATGAAAAAAGATGGATGTATCACAAAATGCCATCATATCAATTTTCCCTAAGTCAAAATTTGAGTACTTGATGTCCTGCATCATCTTTTTTGCCCTTGTTTGATATAACATGATTTATGGCCATGGTCACATTTGGATAATCTAATACACAACAATGTCAATAATTTTTAGTACACCAATTATATTAATTCAAGGAATATGCTATTCAAAACAAAACCTAACTTTACTCATATATTTGAGATATTGATTTCATGTTTTGGAGTTGAAAGAAAAACAATTTTATGATACAAGTTATATACATCAAACCAACATTTTAACAAGAAAAGTATCCAGCATCCCTATCTGACATGGTCACCCTAGTTATAATTTTTTCCCTTGATCTAAGAATCACAAGTAATCTTCATTCATGTGCATTTTCAACCAATAAATTTGACCTCAAAGGCCTCAAATACAAAATTGAGGTTAATTTGTCTTCTTACCTTTATTGTATATTCAAATTCCATTGTCATATCCTCTTCCACCCACTTTCCTCTATGCAATTTAGTAGTTCTACGTTATCCATGTCCTCTTTGCATGGCCTCCTCTATATATTGTAATACACAACATTGACAGTAATTTTTAGTACACCAATCAAATCCAATAAACTAATATAACCACTGAGAAAAGGGTAAGTTTATTTTTATTATAAATACTAAGAAAAGTCTTAATTAGATCAAATACACAGTGTACTTTGATAATGATATGTGAATGGAACTCTCCTTATTAAACCATTTATACATGCCCCTTAATGTTGTACTCCTTTTAAGAGGAGTATGTAGATTGGGATGGGATAAGTTTGATTGCATTTTCTCTTTACCTAATTCAAATCTTTTGTCAATATTTAAATATTTTTTAGAATTTAGTTGCATCATTCCATCCTTTGGGTTTCAAACACTTAAGTGGTTGATTAATGCACTAATTACAAAGTTATTACAAAGTAAGGGGTATCTTGATGTACTAAGAAACCAAGGGAAGGGTGGAAATGAATTGTGTGTTGGTCACATAGTTAGTGTGCACATGAGGTGGTCCTAAACACTAAAGATAATGAGAAAAATATCATGTTTGGAGAAAGGAAGTTGGCCCAAACTTAGGTGAGGGAATTCCATGCTTGATATATAGAAGGAAGTCAAAGTTTCACATGAGGTGGTCCTAAAAACTAAAGATAATGAGACAAATATCATGTTTGGAAGAAGGAGGTTGGCCAAAATTTAGGTGAGGGAATTCCATGCTTGATATATAGAAGGAATTCAAAGTTTGAAGGTTCTCTTGGGGGCATGCCATGCATATATCAGCAAGGGTGGTTATATAAAAATATTGAAGGGACATGTAGTCATATATGGGATAAGGTGTCCTCCTAATTTGTCCTAATGGACTTGCACAAAGTTGCATGAAAGGATTAGATATAATGAAGAGGTAGAATGACCATGCAATGATTTGGGTGGAACTATTCCCTTTGAGAATATCATTGACTTATTCTCGACATGGAAGAAAATCAATGGTTACATTCTAAATGATTCTGACAAATTGATTATGATACTCATGGGTAATAACTTTTAATTTTTATATAATTAATATAATTTAAAACCATTTTTTTATATGAGTAATATATGTTATATAATTTTAATTAATATATATTATGTTATGTTATTATTATGTCCATTAAAATTACATTAAACTATAGGATAGGCTAATGTACACTATAATGGGCTAGAAAAGCATAGTAAGTGTATGACTTAGGAATATATATGGTTGGTTAAGGAGGTTTAATATAGGGTATTCTATGTTAAATTAGGGATGTTTAGGATAGGGTATTGAATGTTTAGGAATAATAGGGTATGATAGGTTAGGAAAGTCTAAGATGGGTTAAGAGAGTTTTGGCTAGGTTAGGAAATTCTAAGTTAGGTTAAGATTATTTTATTTTAGTAGGGTAGGTAAGGTAATGAGAGGGATTTTAGGGTGAAAATGTGGTGTAAGATAGGTAGTATAAGATATATTAGGTTTAGTAGGATAAGTTAGAAGGGTAATATAAAGTGGTTCAGGTTCTCTAGTTTAGGGTAGGGATGTTTAGGCTAGGATAGGCAATATTAGGTTATGAAAGTCTATAGGATAGGATATTATATTGTAGGGAGGGGGGAGATGATAGGTTAGAAATGTTTAGGTTAGGTTATGAAATTTTAGGTAAGATAGTTTAGGTATGGTATTTTAGGTAACTTGGGTTAGTTTATGCAAGGCTAAAGAAGTCATGCTAGGCTAGTATAAGTTAGTGAAGATTAGGCTTATGTGGTAGGTTATGTAGTCTAGGGTAGTGTAGGTTAGAATATTTTTAGATTTGATATGTTACTCTAGAATACTTTAGCCTTGATGATGCTAAAAGTGGAACTATTTTCACTAACTTTGGCGCCACAAAAGGATTACATTTTGATCCTTCGTTCAACACTAAATTCAGCAAGTATTGTATCGACTATAGTGCTAATTGGTGAAAAAAAATTATGTAAAATCATTTTTTCATTCAAACATCCACCACATTGGATATTTGGATCTAATTACTTACCTTTGGAACTATTGTCTCCTTTGCACTAGTGTCTTCATCGCACCAATGGATCCTTCACGCTCCTTTTCATGGAATGTTTGTGCCAAATTGTATGCAGAACACCATGAATCTGTGTCCCAATAAAATTTATACTATGACCAAGATTATTCCTCCAACTAGAAACTAATTACCCCAACCAAATATTTTTCCTATCTATGCTATTTCCCTAGTACACAATTACCCTAGCACTTGCTCAAGAGATGGATATATTTTCTCTAGAACACAATTACCTTGTTACAGACATGATATTCTTGGGATTATCTCACCTCCGTAGACATGATTTTCTCACCACCATGAACATGATTTTCTTACCCAACCTCCACTAGTACAAAATGAGAGATAAGTGACCAAAAAAATGACCAAAATCCATATTATAAATGACCACTTTTGATTTGCCGATCACTGGTGGCTAATTTATTGTCTCTTATCACGCAACCAAAAAATGTGGTCATATTTAGTTTGGTCATTTATAGCTTGTCTATTGGTCATTAACTTGGTCATATATGACCAGATATTCGACCAAATTAATGACCACAAGACAAGCTATAAATGGCCGAACTAAGCATGACCAATTTTTTTGTTGCGTGATAAGAGACCAAAAATTAGCCACCAAAACTGTCATTTGGTCATTGATATGCAAATTTTGGTAATTTTTTGTTATCTCTTATCTCTCATTTTTTGGTCACTTATCTCCCTTTTTTGTCACTAATTTAGTCATTTTTAGTCACATTAGAAGAAATTTCAATTTAAAATGGGCCTTCCAAAAATAATACAAATTCCATGTCATCATCTATTAGCCAATCAAAATGATTTAAAATTAAAAAAGGGAACACCTCTTAAACAATTTTTTAATATAAATTTGGGGATAGGTATCATTAAAAAAAACTACTTTTTTTGTTCGTATTTTTTACATATCTCCCTATGTTTTCACTCAAATTTAGATCAAGAGAGCTCGTTGGATGTGGAATTAAATTCTGCATCCAACGAGTACCCACTCGGCATACTTTTGACGGGCCCCGCTACCCCAAAAATAAGAAATACCTAGAAAAACATGATGATGATGTCATCATCACATTTTTCTAGGTATTTCTTGTTTTTGGGGTAGCGGGGCCCGTCAAAAGTATGCCGAGTGGGTACTCATTGGATGCAAAATTTAATTCCACATCCAATGAGCTCTCCCAATCAAAATTTGAGTAAAAACGTAGAGAGATATATCAAAAATATGAATAAAAAAGTAGTTTTTTATTTTCTTCCTCCAAAATTAATAAATATTATTTTTATTATTTTAACTATTATTTTATTAATTTTCCTTAGGAGGCCCATTTTGAGTTGAAATTTCCTCTAATTTTTTATATGTGAATTTTGGCCATTTTGTTTGGTCACTTATCTCTCATTGTTGGTCAATTATCTCTCATTTTTTGGTCACTAATTTAGACGTTTTTAACTCATATTACAATACCATTATCATGGCATGGAGGAATCGAACCACCAACCTCATGCTTGTAAGGCAACCTCTCTTCCATTGAGTTAGCACCATTTAAGAATTTGGGAACCTAATTTACAAAGTCCTCTATAATGGTAAAAAAAATCAATACATGCCTTTCAATATCTAATTTTTGGAAAAGGATTATAGATTGTATAAGTTCAGAAGATATTATTAAGCAAGTTATGAGAACCATGCACATAGATATGGAAATACAATATTTTACAATGATAGTTGAAAAATGGTTCGAAGAGCAATGGTATTGGCAAGCAACGTTTGTATTGAAACACTACAAAAGATTGAGGAAACCACTGCAAATTATAGTAATGGTTATATTGTTCTTAAGGTGAGAAAAAAAGTAAATAAGACTACTTTTATCCCCGAGGAGAAAACAATGCTTTGCGATCAAATAATGGGACATTTAGAGAAGAGGGACTTTGAGCTTTGCACAATAAAATGTATGGTTGAAGGATTCTATGACTAGTCTTTAGATTTCCATTTATGTGATCATTGTGTTTATGGTAAGAAACATTAAGTTCAATTTCCATTTGGTGAGACAAGAGTAGAACGGATTTTGAAACTAATATACAATTGTGTGCTTGGAACAGTGCTCGTTCCATCATTGGGTTATCTCTAAGACAAGATTGCATTCTACATTGTGCTAAAAAATTCATTTCAAATAAGTATATGATTATTGATGCATTGTTTCAGTGCCAACTGTGGGCATAGTTGTTGCATGATCCCTATTCATATGGTCAAATTAAATTAAAAAAAACTTTGTAGTTGAGCACCATATAACGTTCCAATAGTAACCATACCAATGATATGTGATAATTGCTATAAAATTTACAAATGAGAACAAAAATTGGTTGATTACAATAATAATGTAAGCATTCATTAGGATAACTCACAAATATGGGAGCTAAGAAACATAATCAGATGGCACTTGTGCTACAGGGTTCTAGGTTGGAGCTAGGGAAACATATCGTGGGGACTAATAATGCATGCAAAATAACATCGACTGGAATAGTCATATAAATTTAGAAAATAATGGAAGAATTCGAATAAGATTTTTTTTCAATCATGTCAAGAAACCTATGTCAATGAGGCACCAGATGTCAATTCTTTAGTCTTTCAAGAGACCTAATATGAATGTTAGAAGAATAAATTCACCTATGGAACTATAAAATATGAAAGATAGAATTTAACAAAGAGAAACATAGGCCCATGCATGACACCAAGAAAATTATCCAATCATGATTGGGACATAACTTCAAAAAACCAAAGACAAAAATATTCAATATGAAATTCCTAATAATTTTTGGGGTCCTATCCCGATAAAATCCAAAATAAAACTTTGAAAAGTTCAACAACAAGCTGATAAGTAACATTTTTGAATACATTACGCTAAGAGGTGCTTTACAACTTAGTATGAGGGATATCTTGTAACATTTGTCGATATTATGCTTTTTACTAACAAAATAATAAAAAATAAAATTTTAATTATCCACCAAAATAGATGTCGACCACAAAAACAACCTAATACGGGGTAGATGTTGTAATGTTCCTACCTAACAAAACAATAAAAAATAAAAAATTTAATTATCCGCAAAAAAAATGTCAGTAAGAAAAACAACACAATATGGGGGAGATGTTGAAATGTTCCTACCTAACAAAAAAATGAATTATCCACAAAAAAAATGTTTGCCTTGCACATGGTTTTACAACCATGTGCAAGGCCTCTTAAACAACCCATGGTTTTATTGTACATGGTTTAGGAGGGCCTTGCAAATGGTTTTAAAACCATGTGCAAGGTCTCCTAAATAACACATGGTTTTATTGTACATGGTTTAGGACAACCTTGCAAATGGTTTTAAGACCATGTGCAATACCTCCTAAACAACCCATGGTTTTAGGAGGATCTTGCTCATGGTTTTAAAACCATGTATGGGGGAGATGTTGTAATGTTAGCTCCTGACAAAATAAAAAATAATAAAACATATTATATGTCGGCCATAAATAATTTTAAATATTAATAATAAAAATATTGTATGCCAACCTTAAATAAAAAGATGTGTCTTTTGTTTTGAATCAAATCAATAGCTATATATAGGACACACCAAAGCTGATAACACCTTGAGTGCAATACATAATAAGAGTTTTGCACCTCGAGAGATTTGATCCCTCTCGGCTCTTTATAGAGCCTAGGATTTGGATCTATGCTGGTATTTTATCAATCAAAACCATCATTTCAAGATATCCACACACACACACCAACTTCCACATGAGATCATGCTATTTGTTTACTTTACAAATTGCACATACTCACATTTGCTAGTTTATTTCATTGAAGATTTTCATAGATCAACAAAAAGCATTATTGATGCCCAAAGTTTAGTTTCATTAGAACTATATCCCCATATCCATATTGCAGGACAAGAAATAGATAGAGAATAATAACTTAAATGGATATGCCCGTAAGGATTTTTTCCTTTTTAGAAATGCTTCTTATCATTCATTTTGAACATTAAAAAATACATTGAATGAAAGCATAAACACACAAGTTACCCTCCCTACATAGGAAAAGAGATATAATTCCTATTTTAACTACCATTCTAATATATTGTACATCTTTCCTAAAAATCCCAATTCTCACTGAGATATGTACAACCAACCTAATAACATGAGGTACATCAGCTTTAATTCCCATTCCAAGAAAATCTACATCTATCCTGAAAACAAAAGTACTCACTGAGATTTGTACAGTCATCATTGATCTAAAAATTATCATGTTTTCTCCTAACTTAGACATTTTCACTACAACCAGTTTTCCATAAAAGGAGAACAAATGTCAACTATATGACCATCTAAACACTTCTTTCTACCCATCATGCCATCCATTTTTCCACAACAAGGACCCCACTAAAATGAAGAGGTTCAATAATCGTATTAATGTATTCCACAACAACCTATGACCATAATCTCTGACTTTGCAACTCCACATAAAATATTTAGTATGACATATTTAACTCACATTGCAATAAAATCAACATTTTTCCTGAAAACGCAAATCCTCAATTACATTGCAGTCTTTTTTGTTTTTATATAAGTGTTACTATAGCTCAAAAGAGCAATTGTTGGACTCTACTAAAGACATCTCTCTAATTTTCCATTGTTTGGAGTTCCTACAACCAAGGATGATTTTAAGAACCCCCCCAGATTTATATGTATAAAAAATGGACGAATCTCCCTGATATATACAAATTTTTGAAGGTGATTTTATCAATAATATAATATGTATATTTAAAATTTTTGGTGAATCCTTCATTTTATTATATAATGTTGTAAAATATTGGTGAATCTTTCACTAAATTATATATATTGTAAAATATTGGCGACCATTTCACTGCATTATAAAATATTGTAAAAATTGATGAATCTTTCACTGATTTATCAAATATTGGAAAACAATTGGAGAATCTTTATCCAAGAAGATTCACAATCTTTTTTATTCCTAAGAAGTCACAATTCATTGTGCTTTCACTTTTTCTTCTAAAAGGTTTTTCTTCATATCATTTCAATTCATTATGTCTCATACAATCAACTAATGCTAAATTGAACAACCTAATTGCTGAAAATGTTATGTAACTTCTTTCATACTAAATCATCTTAATTCTAACTGATAATTCAATTTTCAATAAGAATTACTACTAATTCATTCTTCAAGAATAAATCCCTCCTTGTGGAAAAATGAAATCACTCTAGCAAGAATGGAAATATAGAATTGTTCATAAATATAAAGCATATATATTAGTTTTGCAAGATGTTAAGTCCTATATTACTTTTGCAAGAAGTTAAATCCAATTGCCACTCATGCACCAATGAAATATACATTCTATGTTGCTAACACAACATCCAAGCTCCAGAATTCTCAATTCTACTTGACCATGAACTACAACCACACAATCATCTATATTTTTTTCAACATTAATTAATCATAACGAATTCAACTTGTGATATCAAGTCAACAAGAAATTAAATATTTTTCAACACTTCTAATTATGAAGAAATCACTTGCATACCCTAAGAGAGATCACACATGCCAAGTAATCAATTGTTTCAACAATGTAGGATTTAAATCTTGTAATTAACTTATTGTTTCAACAATTTATTAATGCTAAAAATGACTAATTGATCCAACAACACACTACTTGCTTACTCCACATACATGCATTATATCAACAAATTATCATGCCAAAAGAATTACAAAACTCTATAGTTATTCAAACTGGGTGAGCTCAGTGACAAGGTGGTCCCTTTCCTCCTAACAAATCCACTTTAAAAAATACTAATGCTATAGATGGTGGGCCCTTTCCTACTATTTCAACAATGTAGTTAATTCTATAGAAAGGTATTTTCTCTACCCACATTGAAAAGGTCTTTCCTTAATATTAAGCTAGAGAAATGATTGGTTTCTTCACTTTTGATAGCTTCTTTATGAATGTTTTTAATATTCCTATGACCTACGCTATGCCAATTCATTCTCAATGTCAAATCCCATTCTTCTTCCTCCTTGTGAAAAATCCACTCCGAGTCCCTTAAAGCTAGTTGTTTCTCTATAAGAAAAGACTTTGATATTACTTCTCTCAATTTTGTTTTTTCCTTTTATTTTTGTTTTACCTTTTCCCCTCTTCAAATTTTTTTCTAAGGTGGTCCTCACTAGTCAAATATCAAGAAATATTAATTCCTATTTGAAATGTAACTTAACTAAATGACACTCTCTCTTTGCTCCATATTGAAAAGGCCAAATAACAAAGGTAGGTGATGGATTGGGGAAAGTTACCGAAGGACATGGTTATTCACATTAAATGGCTTCTCAATATGGAGGCCAATTAATCACAAAAATATGCCATTTCACATGGGCTATATTAAAGATCATGAAAACCGTATAAAAAAAAAATGAATGTCTGCTTTAAGAGTGTAATCAATGAAAGCTACAAATACATAAAATGATAGCCTTGATAGGAAAACATTTATCCTAAGTTATAAAAATTCCTTCATTCATGTATTTAAACGTAAGCTATGGCGTATCAAGTCCATCAACTACCTTACAAGTTATGTCCAATATAAGTATTAATAATCCCCATAAAATCATAGATCTTTAAGGTCATAGTGATAACAAAGTTTCACAAATATTATATTATGAAGTCACCATTAGGAAGCTTAGGTATTTAAGGTTAAAAGCTTCACAAGTAATAGAAATCCATCCATAGAAAGGAATATATGTAACTGCAAGGGAATACTGATTTATATGTTAGAAAACATGCTAAGTAAATCTCAAGCCATATATGGGCCAACAGCCACACATAGAATGGTATATTTATCAAAGAAGACAAACGGACATGAATGAGTTATTAAGTCAAAGTTCCCAATTAGAGCATAAGGTAGATAGGAAATAACAATTATCACCACTCACACTATTACATAAAGAATGCTAGACTAAATAGTTTTGAAAATTACGAACTAATATAGTTCATGTTAGGTAGAATCACAATTCAGATAAAATCATAATGACAATACAACTCCTATATCAACCACTGAAGGACACTCAAAGTTGTAAGAATTATAAATATGGAAAATATCACATTTTAAACTCGGTTCTGAAGTTAATTTACCAAGTATGATATAATAATAATAAATGATCAATCTATATATGTTTACAACTACACAAAGACCCTTATTATTTTTTTTGGTTGTATTTTTTTAGGGACATTATACACTAATGAACTAGTCCCCTATGATACTCATTCTAGAATTTGTTAAATAACTAGAACCATAAAGATGACTTTAAACTAAATGAACTTTGGAAAACCATCAACAAAGCTATTCCCACACATTTTATGTTGGATTGTTTTATTCACATTTGTTCCCTTTAATTATATTCTTTCCATCTTTAGAGTATAAACTTATATCCTCGGCTCTCATTTTTTTCTATTAGTTCCCTCTTATAGAAAGATCCTAATAATGATAAAGACTAATAATATCTACCCACCAAGTTAAGTCACTATTGGCTATATTTTACATTTTTAACAAATTAAAACTTTACCTCCTCCTCAATACTCCATATATTCTCCAATGTGTACTTCCATCTTATCATAAGTTTTCTCATTCTTACTTTTTTTGCACTTCCTTCATAAAAAATAAAAAATAAATCTCTTTGATCTTTGATAAATTAAAATTTACCATTTTTCATTTCAATTTATTATTGGATTATTTTATTTCATTTCACATACAACACTTTTTGTATTTTCACTTTCATTTTTTTGTTCTTCTTAATTTTTAACATTATTTTAGACCATTCTTACAAATAATTTAAATAATAATTATTGAAAACTAAGCACATATTTTACTTAAACATAAATAAAGCAAGAAAAAAATACACCTTAAAAAACTTAACCCCTTTCAGTATTTGTAAATTTTTTATTATGTAAACTATGACTAAGTATTTACGTCAAACAATAAAAATCAAATCTACTTTCAAATTTACCTTTAATTTGTTAGTTAGAGGAATAACTTATTCCATTGCCTAAATAAGAAAACAAATAGATAACCAATAAAAAATCATTTTAAATCTTATTTTAAAATTAAAATTACTCTTTGATTAAACATAAACATATAATATAAATATCCAAAAAAATAACTTAATTGCAATCCCTCTCAAAAAAAAAATAGTTTTACCTTACTACTATAAACATAATATATAAATATGAATTCTTATACTAATTTGCAAGTTTGCCTCTTACCCAAAGTCCAAAATTTACTTTTAACTTATTATTTTAAACCTAATATAAATCTGGAATCTTATAGTGGGTTCAAAGTTTACCTATTAACCCTGCTCCAAAATTTACTCTTTAACTTATTATTTTAGACATAATATTTAAAAACCTTTAATATATAACACATATATAAATAATATATAAAAACTAATACAAAATATATATGCATTTGCTTAATATTCATAATAAATTTACTAGAGTGGGAAATTGTCACGGTTTGGTCATAGCTTCATAGATCTACACCTCCAATAAATACTTGGAAGCCTTCCATCCCATTAAAATTGAAACGGGAGAAATAATTCAAATAAAACGTGAGTAAAACAAGTTGGTAAAATTGAAATCAAAATGGTTTTGAACATTCTTCAAATTTTGTTTTGCTACTAGATAAAGTAATCAATGTATACATTCCCCCCCCCCCCACACACACACATATATATATGATCTCTAGATGGAGCATGCCATCGTGAAAGAGAATATATTCAGAGGGTGTTATGTGTTTCCTATGTAGAAGAGATGACACAGTTTTTATATTTACTCTTCGTTCACTAACTTTCAGATGAATTCCCTTCACTAAAGAAGAAAATAAATAGATAAGCGATAAAATATAATTTTAATTTTAATTTTAAAATTAAAATCACACTTTTATTAAACATAAACATATAATATAAATATCCAAAAAATTAACTTAATTCCAATCCCTCTCCCCAAAAATATAGTTTTACCTTACTACTATAAACATAATATATAAATATGAAATCTTATACTGAGTTTTATCCCAAGTCCAAAATTTACTTTTTAACTTATTATTTTAAACCTAATATAAATATGGAATCTTAGAGTGAGTTCCAAATTTACCACTTACCCTTTCTCCAAAATTTACTCTTTAACTTATTATTTTAGACATAATATAAAAACCTTTAATATATAACAAATATATAAAATAATATATAAAAACTAATATATAATATATATGCATTTGCTTAATATTCATAATAAATTTATTAGACTCGGAAATTTTCATGGTTTGGTTATAGCAGCATAGATCTACACCTCCAATAAATACTTGGAAACCTCCCATCCCATTAAAATTGAAACCACGCGAACAATTCAAATCAAACATGATCATTAAGTGAGATTGACTGGTATACAGAGACTAAGAGTAAAACCAATTGATTAAATTGAAATCAAAATGGTTTTGAATATTGTTCAAATTTCATTTTCGGCTAAGTATACCAACTTGAAATCAAAAAGGTTTTGAATATTCTTCAAATTTCATTTTGCTGCTAAATATAATAACATATGTACATTCCAATATATATTTATATATGATCTCTAGATGGAGCATCCCATCATGAAAGGGAAGATATTCGGAGGGCGCTATGTGTTTCCTGTGCAAAAGAGATGACATTGTTGTTATATATGATCTCCCTCCGTTCACTAACTTTCAGATGAAGTCCCATGCATACAGAAGAAAATAAATAGATAACCAATAAAAAATCATTTTAGATCTTATTTTAAAAATAAAACTACACTTTGATTAAACAAAAACATATAATATAAATATCCAAAAATTTAACTTAATTGAAATCCCTCTCCGAAAAGTTTTTAGTTTTACCTTACTACTATAAACATAATGTATAAATATGAAATCTTATACTGAGTTGCAAGTTTACCTCTTACCTCTGGCCCAAAATTTACTTTTTAAGTTATTATTTTAAACCTAATATAAATATGGAATTTTATAGTGAGTTCCAAGTTTACCTCTTACTCCAAAATTTACTCTTTAACTTATTATTTTAGACACAATATAAAAACCTTTAATATATAACAAATATAAAAATAATATAAAAACTAATATATAATATATATGCATTTGCTTAATATTCATAATGAATAATTCTCTTGAGAGTGGGCTTGATGTCTATAAATATGTAATAAATATTTTCCAATATGAGAGTACAATGGAATAGATTTCATACAGAAACTAAAATGAAATATAATAGATAAGGAAAACCCATACAAAAAGACAAAAAAGTGATGGCTAAAACAAAATCCCCATTTAAAAATCATAGGAACACTACGGTAAAGTACCATTACAGAATATTCATACAAAAGAAAAATGAAAGTATCCTTATAGCATTACTCAAATCCTACAAACAAGATATATTTATTGTAACATCCCCAACCCTTCGACCGACGAAGAGGACGCTACCGACATACTATCTATCCAGGAAACTAGCCCATGAACATACAACATGATAAAAAATTGAAATGCTTTGAACTAAGGCATGCATAGATGCATAATTATTTGTCATACAGTGGAAGCAAACTACATTCCATTCAAGCAGTTAGCATGTTCACCATTTCCATTAAACGTCAAATACAATTGCAGAGATGAAATAGACAAGAATACTTATCTTCGAATGAAGCTCCCCACAACCAGCTATGTCACTACAATGTTCCACCCAACCATAGGCCAGTGTGCTCCTTAATCTCTCAGCAACATTTCCACCCCCGAGATGGGCATGATTCCCCAAGGAAAAGGAAACTAGCAGGCTCACACATAGCCAAAGATATGTCAAAACTCAGTCAAACCAAATCTATGTTTGGGTTTATCGGACTGCTAAGGGAATACAACAACACACAAAGAATCCAACAAGTTGGGTTTATTAGGTTATCATGATATGGAAGCACTATCCGCTAAGCTAGTGGACTCACTGAATAGCTAAGGATGCCTCCACCTCCACCAGAACTAGCTTGACTCCTAAGACATCCACACACACCCAACATAAGGAATCATTCCCTTCTCTGTCGCATAGTCCCTCAAGACATGACTTCCCTTCCAGTGCTATTCAGGGGGTGTAGAGAAGAGAGCCAAACCTCTAGCTCTATCTATGAGGCTCCTGCAAAACAATAGGTTTGTTAAGAAGACCCCTTTCCACTCCTACATAGTCCAAAGACCAATTGCATACACCGCAATATACACCATTTCTGGGTTGAGGAAAACAATTCGGCCACAAAATTAATCACCAAGGAGGGTAAGAACAACCCACTAACATCAAATCATATCCCAGGGATGTTTTGGCCCTAATGTGGCCAAAAATTAATTCATCGACAACACCCAAGAGGATGTGGTCTCTCTTCAAAATTGCTGGGCAACACAAAAATGATTTTCAGCTTGGTAAACATTGGGGAAATGCAACGGAAATCATTGGGGAAGAACCCAACCACAAGAACATCACAAAAATGAAATTCTTAGACTCCAGAAAATGAAGAACGACTATCCACGTGAGGAAAAAATACACAGCAAATCCAAAATCGAAATTCACACACAACAAACTTCCATCTGATTGAGAGAGAGAGCCCAAATTGGATTTCTAATGATGGGGGAAAATGTCCAGGGCCCAAAATCATGAAGAAAACATACAACAAATGAAATTGTGGAGGTCAAAAACAACTCCCAAGATTTCCCTGCATGAGAAAATGAAGAACATGGATGTATGCCCCAATGGCATGCATTTTTGGCTGTTTACTTGCCCCAAAAGTCAAAATTGATTTTCCCCAAAAATTGGTTTTCCCCAAATTTGAATTTCCTGCCCATACTCTTCCCATCCCCATGCAATAACTAACTCAACCACATTCTGGCAGAATTTAAAGATTGGGGAAAAAGACAAAAATGGGTAGTTGAGGGTTTGATGGGTTCTCCCTTTGACATTTGGCTTTTCCCCATTGGCCCAAAGGTTTAAATAATTTCCCTCCCTATTCCTTAGGAAAATCATGCCCCCATCTCTTTTAATGTTGCATAGACATAGCTGGTTGTGGGTATTTTAATTTTAAAAACATATTTACATGATGCCAAAATTATAATGTGCCGAATAGCACGATATACCATAGGCAACGATTTTAATCACCGGAACATAAAACATTAAATCGATGGTTGGGATTTTGCCTTTAGCTTGTCACCACGATTAATTACAAAATATACATCATATACATTTTTTATGCAAACGAGGTCAAAACTGGGGTGTTACATTTATATTAGGGGAATTACTTGACCGAATTCCATTTGTGGAGGCCAAATTCAAAATATGTAACTCTATATCTAGCCTACATAAATTATTTATGTTATCCATAGTGCATAGTAGATTTGTGAATTTGTTACGACAACATAGATCAATCCATAGTGCTTTCCCTTCTACCTGCCAAGACAACATTATATAAATATCTATCTATTTTTTACCTGGTAAGACAAGGATACTATTTTATTCCCTAAATCTATCTCATGATTAAGTGGCACAAATGAACAGGTTCGAAACAATTCTGTTCATACATAATAGCAAGGAGAAGCAAAGGTGGACAAGCAATTTCATTCCTTGCGTACCCTAAATGAAAATACCTCCGTTAATCTAACTGGCACTTTTGGCTTGGATTTTACAGGTTATTAGTAAACCTGAACTCCAACAAGGTGCTACGCTCTTTCCCGACAAAGGAGGGATGAACGCTCATCATACAGACCTTTGGGTTAAGATCCAGAGTCGAGAGGGAAACAACCTACCGACTATTATCTATAGTTACATATTTTATCATAGTGAAGCGAAGGTTATCCCTTATCTAACTCATTACTTCAGGCCTGTGCAGATCTCTACCACCAACAAATGACTCCATCAAGTTATAGTAGGTCATTTTAAACTTAAACTCAAGCTTATTAAAGATGTGCATTGAACATATATTATGAAACTACTAAAATAACTTTAGCATCCACTACTTACCTTGTGTAATATATTTCTATTATATAAAAAAATATAAAAAACATGATCTACATTATTTCATCAATGCTAGCTAAATTTAGGGTATACAGTTGTGATGAGAGAGGTCTGAAATAATGAACCCTAACTCAATTTACTAACATATATATAGCTCCCATGAAATAAGTAATCCTAACTCAATTTACTACATATAGCTGTGATGAGAGAAGTCTGAAATAATCAACCCCAACTCAATTTACTGACCTATATATAACTGCGATGAAAGAAGTCTGAAAAAACTAGATGCTCCAATGGTTTCTCAATCTCAATCTTCCTCTCTCTTTCAACCCTGATATTTAATAAATCAATAATTGCTTTCCTTCCTTGCATCCTTAATGTAGCTACCCTATGTACCACACCATTTTTATATAAGAAATATTTACATAAAAAAAACTAGGTTAAATTCCTCATTTTAGATAAAATAAGGAGGGAAAAATATCTATTGGAAACCTCCATTAATAAAAATGGCGGCAAAGAAAGGTTTCCACACAATTTTGATGGGGTAATGTAACCATATTCTCATTTTAAACAAAATGTAGAGGGCTAAATAATAGCTATAAGTCCCCATTTACAAAAAAATAGGGGACAATGGAAGGATTGAACATGAATTTTACTAGAATTTGGAGACGAAAGTAGGTTTTGAGGTAAATTTCAAAAGGCTAACATTTTTGTTTTCTCTCCGTAACTAATAGGGAAGGGCTATTTGTTTTTTTAATTATTTGGTTAATAAATATTGGACGAATGTATTAAATTAAAAAAAAAACTTTCCATATTAATATTCGCCCAACAAATATTTATAACCCCTTTAAATTAGCATATGGGATAAACTTCAGCCCCTAAAATTATCCCTTCTCACAACCATTTGTGAATATCGATCCATCTCTGTTAAAAAAATAAATATTCCAGTCTTTAACAAGCAATTCAAAAAATCCCTCTTAACTTATACTAAAAACCCTACTCTTTTCCTTTTCCACTATTGCACCAAATTCTTTAACTAAATCTTCAAACAACACGTCTTTCCTTTAATAAAATGAAAAATGAGATTCAAATCATAGGTCAAATAATCAATTAAATGAACATTTAATAACTACTAACTACCATAAAGAAGGATGTCACAGATGTGTCCTTGCACTCAGCCAGCTTTATGAAGGTACCCTAACACATCTACAATGTGATAGAAGCAAAATCCCACCTGGAAACTGGACATTAACATATACCCTACTTATGTCATTTGAAAAAATGGTTCTCACATCATGAGTTAAGAAAACTCCCAAATCCAAAGTTCCAAACCAATGAAGTGCATTAAGGATGAAATCACACTCAATGCTTTTACAAGGTTTTTCAAAGTAAATATTTAGAAAAGTAGATTTGTTGGGCCTCCCTTTCAATTCAAGGATTTTTCAAAGGTTAACAAGATTTGTTTAGATGAATTGGCCTTAAATAAACCTATTTTTTCATGTCAAACATATCATGCAAAAATGGTTTACTAAACATTCAACAAAGTGATAGCCATTAAGGCTCTCACATCATGTTTTTATGTCCTCCAGAAATAAGTTCAATCATACCTACATTTACCAAAACTTCCATGTGTTTTTCCTTTATATGTACTCATAACATTACTTCCTAGTTTGACAGCTACCTTTTATCTAATTGAGCCTTAGACTTTACCCACCTCTCAATTCCAACTTCCTAATGGTTAAATGTTGTTTACTATTGTGTCAATTTCCATTCTTCACTAATAGTCAAACCACTCTCCCTATTTTTATCTTTATTTAGGTCAAAATATATATACCCATCACAAGAAGTGAGAAAAAATTTCAGAGCAAATATTGCCGTGGATGAAATAAACAAAAAAATTCCAAACAACTTGAAGAACTTATCAATAAATGCACAACATTTTTTTGTCACAGTGGAAAAATCAATCCAAATGGGATACCAACTCTCAAGAAAAAAATATTGTGCCAAATATTGCATATAAGTTGTGAGCCCTACATGCACACTAAGCTACATTGTTAGAGAAAAAATAAAAAGCTCAACAAATGTAGACTAGGGATTTCCCAAGCCTTCAAGAAGATTCCACATGAAAGTTACTAGATTCTAAGTTCTATGACTAGGATTTATATATGTAACAATTTATTGGTATTTTAAAAATATAGGATAGGATGAATTTTTTTTATAGGAACATCGATATCTTCCCATAGGAACGAGATTGAACAATCTCAAGTCCATTTTCCTTTCAATCAAATGTCTCTCCTTTATTGTCTACAAAAAAATGTATGTTGTGCTCTAGTAAACTGCCCCTAACTACCCAAGGGAATGGAGTCATTCTTCATCCTTGATAATTTTTTATTTTATGTAGTTATGCATACTTCCTTGGTGTACATTAGGAAGATCACAATGGGGCTTGGAATGGATCTAACTTTGTCACCATATAATCCTTAAGATCAGTTTAAATTTGCATGTGGGATTTCTACCACTTTTCAGGCGTTCCCCTAAATTCCTCCTTTGTATTATTACACTTGACACTCCTTTGTGTACCTTCCTAAGGATAATAAAGGGATTTATAATTAGTTGCGATATGTACCAAGTACCCATGTGAAAATACAAAGAGCATCTTGCTGAATTATCACTCTGAAAAATACAAGCATGGAAACAACATCAACAACAAAAACTAAAAGAGAATATACCACATCAAAATGTTCAGATATCTTATGACATATAATGCCAACATAACTGTTTTATAAACCATAAATTAAACCATATATGGAGTACAAATTGTTGATTGTTGGTAATGAATATGGTTGATCTAGGTCTAGTGTTTTTGCAACAAAGTTTGGAGAAAAGATACAACTCGAGTGAAATTAAAACCAAAACAACAGAAATTTTCGATTATGGTTTTGTCAATGTTAGTATACCAACAATGGTGGTCCACAATTATTGGTTGTGTGTTTTAGTTGGCCATTGAGTAATATACATTGGCCATAACTGCAAAATCAATTGTTGTATATTGTAATGGTGGGTTTACAACCACTGAAGTTGTTCAAGGTGCACCATCTTTAGCCTGGGCATAGAATCATTGGTGGGGGTTCAACCTTGCGTTCACAAGTTTCATAGTTTGTGTTGGCATAGTTCAAGTTGGTAAAAATAGTTTGTTTATGATAGCATTTTTTCATAAGTATACACAATTAAATATTTGTAGGAAAGGAGGTTAAAATTAGTCACACTCATGAATGCAAGTCAAAGTCACCAATTCAGGTGACAAAATTCATAATGGGACAATAGTATGCTTGGTGTTCTGCATTATATTTACTCAATTTAGAGAATAAATTGTCCTTGGTGTATGCTTCATTTCCTTTAGGATTCTACCCAAGAGATTCAGTATTCTTTGCATGGATTTCTATTATATTCATCCTAGCATGGAAAGATTGAATTTTTTATTTAAGAATAGAAGAAGGCATAGAAGTAGGAATGGATTCATCAAGGTTGGATTGATTCACCATGTTTATGGGACTTTTCTTTATCTAAATAAAAGAGAACTGACCATGTGGGCCTTCACATATTTTAAAATAATTACTTTTGAATAGAGACATAAAACATGGGAGTTAATCAACAACTAAATATTTTCAAGTAGGATGGAGAGATATTGAAGAGGGACATTGCCAAAATCAACATTTGTAGTGCTGGGAGAAATATCATCGCTTATTACTAGATGCTTCATTTAAGTCATTTCAATTACTCATTTAGTACCAAGCATCTACAACGCTTTAAACTCTACTAGTGGGATAGAAATCAACTGTCTGAATTCACCAATGGTTTCTTTAGCAATGAATTCTATTGGCTATATTAATACAATACCTTATCTCCCATAATTATATTATCTATCTGGGATCTACCTAAATAGTAACCTATTCCTGAACGATTACCCGAGGAAGTATATGAGTAGAAGTAAAAGTGTCACTCTATCATAACATTTGATTGACACCTTCAAAGACATTGCACTGATTGAAGACATAGTTGAAAAGATTTTTTTCTACCAATGAATCATGATCTAGTTTTAACCATGTTTGAATAAATGAATGATTTACGTGCATGCTCAATGTTGGCTTAAACGAAGTAAAACATGTGCAAGGAATAAGAGATTTTATCCAATAAGCATTGAATAAAAATCTATAGTATTTCAAGTTTCCAATCCAACAAAATTAATTAGACACCAAACTAAGCCTATGAGAATGTTCAAGATCCACAAAATTCGTCCACACATATACCTATACGATTAGCACATATTTTCAAGGTCTTGGCCTTCCTCATGACTATTATGTCATTCCCAGACTCCTTGCACTTCAACAGTTTTACCATTCCAACTCCTTACTCTTTCCATTAATTCCCATCCTTGTCAAACCGATACAGCTTGTCCTTCCTAAAAACAAAAAAAATGAAAAAACACACCCGGAAGAATTATGTCTTTAAGATAATCTACATATTAACAATGATAGTTGCAAATCCTCATAGAAAATAAAAAAAAAAAATATGAAAGATCAGTTTACAAATTTCAAAAGCATTACACAAAAGTAAGTAAATTCAAAGAACAAGTCAATCTTAAAATTATAGAATTTAGGTAAACTCAGATACTCTAAAACATTTAACACCTTGTAGGTATTGATCTTGGATTTGAAACCTACATTACTGTAAAAGCATCCTCAAACACGACCAGACTACACCTAGATGGATTTGAACCCCACGAATTATAGCAAAATACATCTACACTGAAATGGATGCAAGGCATAGAACACTAATAAAACTAAGTTTGAATCCAAAACTAACTACATCCATCCAAGAAGATTTGAACCTATGGTCATGTAGAAAAATTGCATCAATTAGAATCGACATCAACCCAAATTCACTTTGAACTTACCCTGCTATTAACCCAAAAATCCCTCGATTAGATCTACATGACCTACACCACACAAAGACATCTATTTCATTACCCTCATTGACCCCCGCACCCTTGTAGAGGCTCAAAAACACCAAAAAGGGCTTAAAACCTCATAAAAGAGCCTAAATAGCTCTCAAAGGCGCTAAAACCTCCAAAAAGGGGCTAAAACCCCTAAAAGCAGCTTAAAACCCTAAAGGAGATAAAGAATGGCCTAAAGGGCTTAAAGTCCATAAAAGGAGCTAAATCCTTGACCAAGGGCTTAAAACCCTAAAAAGTCAGAAAAAGCTATAAATACAAGGGCAGGAGTCACTCTTAAAACACTCCTTCTCTACCTACCATTACTCTACCCATATGAGTGCCTTGAGACCCATCTCTCTCAAGCCATTCATCCCTCTCCCTCACTTGCTCCATTAGCCAAATCCCATTCCATAGAGAGGTAGCTTCCTGATAGGGCATGGTGCCCCATTTCATAAAAAAAAGAAGGTATAATGTGTATTGCTTGTTAGTAGCTTAGTTTTGTAGATTGTTTTATTTGTAGGTGGTTTTTATCACATTGTTTTGTAGGTTCTCCATTAATAGGATGGAAGAGAAAACCTGCAGGAAAGGGTTAGTGAATCAAGCAAAACCCGCAGAAGGAAGGTAGACATTTCTACACGTAGCCAGGGAAAAAGCCCTACTACAGTTTGGAAACCATACCATGTCGATCCCAAAGGATCCCTACATTTTTACAGTTTATTTTAAGATTTCTGTTGACCTAGTTTATTTCTAACTTATTTTTAGTTTAGATCTCTGTTTCTGTCATTTACATTTCCAGCCGAGTCCTCTTGAGGCCGACCCAAGCCTGTTCGGCCATAGTACCTATTACTGTTGGTCGTTCCTAGCTTCGTTTTTACAATTTTAAGTTTTTGTTCTAGGTTTCTCATATCAGGATGAAAAGGGTGACCCAGTCACTCATTTAGCCCCTAAAAGAGCAACCGAGTCCCTCATTTGGGCCTGAAAAGAGTGAATTCACTCTCAGGATCCTGATTGCTCCTGTTTTTGGTTTTTGAGCAACCCCCTCACCTATTTTGGGAAAAAACCAGTGACACCCTTGCTACATTTTCCTCGAAAAGGGCAACATGTCTCTCAGCATTTGGTTTTTTGCTATTCAGACTGTCAGTGTGGCTCCGCCGCCATTGTCCAACAACCTACCTCTTTCTGCAAGTAATTTTGTAGGTTGATGATTTATTTGGTTAGCTGTTAATGCACTTAAATCTATTTAAAGGCTTAGCTAAAGTACTGTAAGTTAGTTTTTAGTTTTTATTGGAAATTAACCCCTTGCCTAGCCCTTCCTCCTCTACCTATTCATCACCCTTCGAGGTATTCTAGGATAAGACAGAGGGTTGAGAAAGTATAGTAATAGGAACTTATCACTACCATTGCTCCATAACCACTAAAAATGGGTGACTTGGAAAATAGAGGGGGTGGTAGGCCCAGGTGGCCTCACGACGTTCATGTCCTCCCTGTTGTCCAACCTTACACTCAGAGAGTAACCTGAGGATCTATGGGTGGGCTTGTCCCACTGTGTTGAGAGCCCAACACTCTTTCTTGGTATAGGTGGAATACAAGGATAGGGTAGTCACCTAGCAGGTTTACAATTGTTCAAAATTTAATAGCCACATATTAAGTTTTGTTTAGTTTCAGTTCTATTCATAGGTTGCCCATGATTCAACCTGCACAACAAATGAGAAAAACATATGCTAAGAAGTATTCATAAACCATGGATTCCTATTCACAAAATTGAAGCATAATAACAAAAAATAACTCAAAAAATAGAACTCACTCACAAGGCTGCACACAACCGCACCACTTAATCAACCAAAATCAGTTCATGATGCTGAGCCAACCATTAAAATAATCAATTTACATTAATTCAAAACTTTGTAGTTTGAGGACATAAGTCCCTAACTGCCTTAACCATGGGAAGTACTTGGGCTTTGCCCTAAAAATCATTGTTAGGAGTAGCACAGGAACCCCAAAGTAGCTGGCCATTGAGAGGAATTTCTAAGCGAAACAGGCAACAACCCCCACCAATTGACTAGATCTCCTATGAGGAAAAAGACAAGCACTGTCTCCTGGCAGTCTTAGTGGCTAAGTGACCACCTAAAAGCCAATAGGAAGCCACTGAAACCAGAGTTCAAATCTTCATTACCAGATTACACCATTTGATCTACCAACCAGACACAATTGATCCCCGAGGCTCTTCTTCATAGCTAAGAGGCGATCCACCATAGTTCAGGTCCTTGAACCAACACCATCAAGACCATTATCGATGACCCTCTACACTGTTAGAAGGCCACATAGCCTCTGACTCAGACTTAGACTCATATCAATCTGAGCTAGATTTACATACTGCACCATCTAGCCCCATGGCTGGTGCAAACCTGGATCCACTTTCCATACTGGTGATTGGCAATGGACCCAGGTCCATACCTCACATCACCAACAACACCCCTGCTTGCAGTCTTAGCACTGTCATGCAGACTATCATAAGTCAACTACCTCCACCCATACTTACCAGTCAAACTATCCCACCTATCATACATGGGCGCAGTGGCCCTTCTATGACTATCCCCGCTGTGGGAAGTCAACCACAAGTGCCCCCAGTCATTCAAGGAAATCATGTGCCTACAAACCCCACTACCATTGTCAGTCCTTCCCATATTAACCTTGGGTCAAACCTCCCTTTCATGGAGCACCTCAACTTGCCTGAATTGGCCAGGTTAACCAATGACCCTATCTGTCATCAAGCCTTTTGTCCTCCCATGCCAGCCAAGATCCCCTCAGACATCCCTATGTTTGAAGGGAAGGCAGGGGAGTGCCTACAAAACCATATAATGACGTTTCACCTATGGTGCTCATCAAACAACATCGTAGATGATTTAATTAGACTTAGGATTTTCCAATGCACCCTCACAGGTGCTGCAGCCAAGTGGTACATTGAGCTACCATACACCAAGTACCCAGACTTCAAATCGAAACTTGTGCAAGATCAAGCTTGATGACAGGATCTTCCTTGACTGGTTCTTAAAAACATTACTGCCACCCATAGTCAAGGACATCTCCTCTGAACATCCCCAAAAAGAGGAAGAGGCCATCTTGAAGGCCTGACAGTTTGACCTCATTTACGCATAGTTTTGATACCTCTACACCATAATTCCAAATGCTCCCCATGTAGGCACCTCCTACCAAGATGCGTCGGGGGAATCCCATGTCGTAGATGGCATCATAAGCTCTATCTCTCATCAATCATAGCACCACCTGACACCACCTATGATGCCACCACACCCAAGCAACACCCTTAGTGTTGCCTACCTAAACCAAGCTCCTGACTATTCAAGAATGATGTATCAATTCGGAGCTACAACCTCCTATGCACAACCTCCGCCATAGCAGCAAGCCCATGCACCTAATTGGCTGACACAACAATATTCGAGACATATGACTAGATTTGTGGCTCCCCCAGCCCCCCAAGTTTACTATGCACCATTGGTGCAAGCCGCTCAAGCCCCTGCCCCAACTCCTCCAACACCTTTGGGACAAGTTTTCGCACAACAAAATTGTCCCAACCAACCAACCCCCAACAAACAACAAGGGAAAGTCATAAATAACCGAGCCAAGAATCAAGACAACAACTAACTGCAAGGAGCCGGTCAACAACCAAATCCTCCCAACAATGTTGAGGCAAACCAGCCAGCTCAAAATCCCCAGCAACCAAACCCACCTAGACGCAACGCTCTGTTATGCACAAATCAACCATGAAAACTATGTGAGGTCTACGGGAACTATATGCATGAATGCCCCTTCATGGGTCATGCTAAGCAGGCCATTCAGAATGAATTCCAACATGCTACCAATACAGCAGTTGTAGCTCAACCCAACCTGACACCACTAGGCCCTCCACCTATGGTGCCCTGTCGAGCGAAATTAATGTCGTTTAATTCCGTTGCAGTAATTGCCCAACTATTTATTTACTTATCAATCCGGGGTACGTAAACTGACGAAGCACGTGCACTGTTTATGCAGGACTGAAGTAAATTTAATCTATTTTAATCTAATTTGCTGCAATCAAATTAATCTAGGAAAGCATTGAACACTAACTAGGAAAGCATTGAAATTGCGTAAGAGAAATACAACATGTGAAGAGTTAACAACAATGACATAAGTGAGCTCACATCCACAAATAAATAATCAAATGACAATCATGAAAATATAACAATGAAAGCTTGAATCACATTAAGGATCTCAAATCAAGACTAATCTAACAAGTACAAAATCCAATCCAATGCACTTCCATTACAACCCTCCTACCAGCTTAATCACAACCTAATTACAGCTTAAAATGGAATGGAGAGGGAACACTCTCCTTTATACATGAGAGGTCTTAAGAAAAAGATAAGAACAGATCCCCTATTCTCTCAACTACTCTCAACCACTTTCCTCTTATTACAAGATATGGTTCCTTCAAATCCTCATAAATCCTAGATAAGATATGCCAACCAAATCTTCCATGATCTTCTCCTTAAGAATAGGCTTGAATACTATCTCCTTTGGCATGGTGTAAGAGATATTCGAGAAATCTCTTTGGATTAATCATTTACATATTCCTACACATTACAAAGCTCACACATAATTGAGATATTTATGTGAAAAACATGTATATTTTCTAATATTTAATCATAAATTCACTTAAAATACTAAAATGAATAAAGTGGAAAATAATAATTCAAAACCCACATATATGTATGGAAATGGTATGATAAAAGGGTAATGGGACGATGAAATGTAAGGAATAGGGAAGATAAAGTGGATGAAAAAGGGACATTTTTGAGACTCAACATGCCCCAAAACCCATTATCGCTCCAAGGACTTGTAGGAACCGCACCTGCTCCCCATCCCAATCCCACTGCCTCTGCTGCACCTCTGCTAACAGAAATAGGTGTTCACCACCTGCTAGCCCTAACAACCGAAGAGGTCAATTTACAAACCAAGAAAAATCAATACAGAGCCAACACCGAACCTCCTAACCTAGTAGCGGCATGCACATCCAAAACAACCAACACACCTCTTCACTTACCCCCTTTTCCCCCATGCCCTCCCATATGATGAGTTGCCAACAATACCATGGCTCAAGCTGCTGTGAGCTACAACATCGTTGATGACTTGGCCCAAACATTTACAGCCATGTCCGCTCTCAAGGTACTTAAAAATTTCCCAACACACCAAAAATCCTTACTAGCCACCCTTGGTGCTATAGACCCCTCTGAATCCAAGTTGATCACGTTTGACATAGATAATGGAGAACCCCAGATGCCATCAACTATTTCCTTCCAAATTCTGGTATCCATTCAGAATGTAGTCATACACCAGTGCATCATCGACGAGGGGGAATCAACATGTGTTATGTCAACCTTAGTCTGGAAGAAACTTGGATCCCTAATCCTGCAACGATCCACCACTACTCTACGGGGTTATGATGGCCATCTCACTAACATTAGCCAGGAAAATAGTACTGATCGACATAGAGGTTTTCAATGCACAGTTGGACTATAACCTCCTCACGGGAAGAAGTTATATGTATGCCATGAGAGCCATAGAATTCACTGTTTTTCATCTCATGATGTTACCTCATGACGAGAAAATCATGACGGTTGACCAATTAAATTATCATGATCTGCATGGGATAACAACACCAGCCAAGGCTATCCCTACGGTCGACACTACTATCGAAAACACATCCACTGCCTCATTATTGAATGTGGGCCCTATGTTGTTTACAGACACCTTCATGACAACTTCCTTCCCCTTCATGTCACCACCACCAACACCAAATGAGACTTCATATTTGTGCATGCTCTCATCCAGCACTACTACACCTAAACATCAACTGCAACCATAGCCCCAACAGCAGTCGCAACATCATCTGCAACTGCAAATTCATCCGCAGTCGCAACATCAACTGCAGCCGCATTCGTAGTATCAACCCGAGCCACAAGAATAAGCAAATCCCCAAATGCACTCACCATGGAACTACTAGATCTCCTCCCCGGTCCATACAATTCCCTTCCTATTTCCCTCGCCTGGCATCATGAGTAAGCCAGTAATGTCTACCTTAAACTTACCCAACTTTAAATTGGGAATTCCCGTCTGGTACCTCAACCCACCAACCCAACCTCTGATGCCCCAATTTGTGTTGATCCCTTTTCAACCTATTACTATCAAATCGCGTCCCCCACCTTGCCCACAAAATCCAATCACTACACCTGCACCTACTATGCCCCACCCAAAAAGGTCCAGGGGCAAAAACGCGAAACCAACAATTGAACCCCGACAGATCTTGCCTTGCGCCATGTGTGATGAACAGGGCCATGAAACTCAAAACTGCCCTGAGATTTCCATGCTTTTCCCACATTTGGATTCCATGGATACAATAGAAAACATCCCTACAGTTGATCTCGAGCGGTCCAATAGTGAAGAACAAGTAATTGAGAATGAACCATGCATGCACCCTTTGCAGATTATATGGACATTATTCTCACCATTGCCAGAATTTTTTTGAGTTTTGAATGGCCCTAGACAACCTTTGAGAACATGCCCTTGAATCTGAGATCACTCTGATCAAAGAAGTCCACCCCCCACCTCCCTCTTCAGACACCATGTCCATCTACATGATGGCCAGTTCCACAAACCTGCTTATCTCCGCAATCACCAGCAATCCATTCGATCTGTCTCATTGTTTTTTTTGCAACAACGAGGAGATACTTGAAGCCTTAACTGCTTTGGAATACCCTTGGGATTACATGCACCATTGCTCGTTCTTCCTCCCTAAAGAACTTGTGTCATAGTTTGACCAGTTTTCCGTTGAAGAAAATGATTTCATTCATGGCAAAAGTTGACTGGTTTAAAAATCCCATTCCAGCACCAGATGCCTTTGAAGAAGGGAACATGGCCAATATTTCACCAACAATAAAAAGCAACATCTAAACCAATCCTGAGGTTGTTGAGGAAATCATGTTGGGGGCATCCTGCTCATCAGAAGAAGTTGCTTCCTACAAAGCACTCTTCCAATAATTTTGTGACATCTTCGCCTAGTCCTACACCAAAATTTTTGGGTTGGATCCATCCATTGTTGAGAGCCACATTGACACATGGCCTAATTTGGTCCCCGTGCACCAAAAGCAACTGCTGATTCCATCCCTCCAAAGCTATTGTGATCAAAGCCGGAATTGAGAAGCTGCACAAAGTCGGCTTCATTTACCTCATTGCTTACACAACATGGGTTTCAAATATCATTCCTATGAATAAAAAATAGGGTACCATCCACGTTTGTATAGAATTTCGCGATATGAATTGGGCATGTCCCAAAGATAGCTTCCCAACACCGTTCATTGATCATATCATCAATGCGTGTGCTGGACATGATATATTTTCCTTCATGTACGGCTTTTCCGGATACAACCAAATTCAGATCCAGAAAGAAGATCGTTACAATATTGCTTTTACAATCCCTTGGGGCACATTCACATATCGAGTAATGCCTTTTGGTCTAAAAAATGCTGGAGCCACCTTCCAATGCGCCATGATGTATTGTTTCCATGACCTCATCCACATCATATTGGTCTACCTAGATGACCTTACCGCTCGATCACAGAGACGAGTGTAGCACATGACTTGCGGCAAGCCTTTTTGCGATGTGGCAAGTACAAAATTTGCTTGAATCCCCTAAAGTGCATGTTTTGTGTCCCTGCAGGTCATCTACTCAGGTTCATCATATCCCACAAAGGGATAACGGTTGACCCCCTCAAATTTCAAGCTATCCTTGATCTCCCTATACCACAAACTCTACACCAACTGTAGAGCTTCCAAGGCAAGGAAAACTTCCTTTGTCATTTTGTACCAGAGTATGCAACAAAATCCCATGGATTTTTATTCCTTCTCTGCACCAAAATCCCCTTTATTTGGGATCAATAAGCATAGGAATCATTTGATGCACTCAAACAAGCCTTGGATTCCCCACCATTACTTTTGACACACGACTTCACCCGAGACTTCATTCTTTATATGTCGGCCTTGGAAAATGCCATTGCTGGATTCTTGGTCCAGGAAGACAATACTTGTTAGTAGCATGTGATTTATTACGTCATCCAAAAGCTGATAGGTCCCCCATTGTGATATTCACCCGAGGAGAAACCGGCCCTCACCGTTGTTTTCTTGTCCCAAAAGTTGCACCACTACATCATTGCAAACCATACCTGAGTAGTGGCTGATTCCAACCCAATGCGGTACCTCTTAAGCCGTCACCTTCTACAAGGCCGCGTGGCCAAGTGGGTAGTCGTCCTCCAAGAATTCGACTTGGAGTTTGTTTCCCCAAAAAGCACAAAGGCACTAGCACTGGCCGCACTCATGAAATATCTGTCCCATTAACCATGTCACCACCACCTAAGGATGACCTCCCTGATGATTTCTTATTCGTCATATCCATGGAAGACACATGGTACGGGGACATCCTTCTATATTTACGCACACAAAAGTTCACAGCCCACTTAAACCATGAAGATAGATGACAAATTCGACATCAAGCCGCTTGTCATATTCTAATTGGAGATATTTTATATCGTCGAGGCATTGATACCATATTACGTCGTTGCCTCACCCATGATGAGGCCGAGAAAGTCCTTAACAACTATCATAGTAGAGCTTGCGGTGTCCACCTTTCAGGTATGGAAACCACCCAAAAGATTCTACGTGCCGGCTACTTTTGGCCTTCAATCTCCACTGATTGCATAGAGGCAGTCAAACACTATCTCAGCTATCAGCTCTTTGCACCAAAGGCAAGAACCCCTCCTACACCATTACACCCCGTAGTCACAGTCGGTCCCTCTTGCAAATGGGCAATCGACTTCATGAAAATCAACCCTACCTCGACCAATGGTCATAAATATATCATTATGGTGGTTTATTACTTCACTAAGTGGGTCGAGGCCATACCCACATTCGATTGCAAAAGTGAAACAGTGGCATGTTTCTTATTTAACCATGTCATTTCATCATTTGGTTTTCCCAAACAATTGGTCTCAGACCATGGTAAACACTTTGAAAACACTGTTTGGGCTAAGATTTCAACCATGTTGAAATTTGAACACCAGTACTCATCTTCCTACCACCCCCAGGGCAATGGCCAAGTTTAAGTAGTCAACAAAATGATCAAAACAATGCTCCAAAGGATGGTAGGAAACCATAAAACCAACTAGCACCACATGTTGTTTTACGCCCTATGGGATTATCGCACATCCACAAAAACCACAACCGGTTTCACCTCTTTTCATTTAGTACATGGCATTGAATCAGTACTCCCTATAGAGTTCTGGATCCCATCTCTCTGCCTCGTGGTAGAACTCCTTCCTGATACTTTGCCTTTAGAAGAATGAGTCCTCCAACTTTAGCAAATCATAGAAGACCGTCAGGCTACCCTCCAAGCCATTGAAGTAGCAAAAACACTGTCAAAATCCTATTACGACTCCCATGTCCACCCTCGCACCTTTAGAGAAGGTGACATGGTTCTGGTTTATGACCAAGCCAACGATAAGTTGGGAAAAGGCAAGTTCAGGTCAATGTGGTATGGCCCATACATCGTCCATTTGTTTCCTCGAAAAAGGGGCATACATTCTTGTTGACTCTGATGGAAAACTCTTGGAGAACCCCCGTAACAGTATCTACCTCAAGATATTTTATTCTTAACATCACCACTTGAATTGCACATTGTACGTTGAGCTAGCTCTGAACCCATAGGGCCCCATTTGGTCTAGCTTTTCCCTGTGCATCACTGCACTAGGGACAACACTATTAGCTGCTAGTTAGAGTCATCCGGAGTCTATTTAAGACACCTCTCACACCTCTAGGTTTGGTTTTCTATCCTCTATATTTTAATGAGATCACAGTCTCATGATCAGTAAGTAAGTTTTGGGGCCACTTCCTAAGAGTTACCTTGGTTTACATACCACTTTGTTATACAAATGTCTTTGGACCTATACTTGTGATATATGCTAGTCTCCGGACTTATAGTAATAGTCCAATTTGTCCACCCCAAGTTGGTATGGGTTGGTAACATAAGAATCTCCTGACCTCTGTCTGAGAGCCACCTCGGTCTGCGTGCCTCTACTGCGATCCATCCCGTGCATCTATTGGTATGTTCAAGTGCCACCTACTCCATCCATACTGCATGGATGACCTTTGTACCACTGTCCATTGTCCCAAAAGGTGGGAACCATCAATGTCCCCTCGATCGGTTGACCATACTAGATTTTATGTTAAGCCCTTTTCTGACTCCTAAAAGAATGAAAAGATCGCTGAGAGCATTTGCTTCCTCTCGCTCGTTAAAGTACCGAAAAGGGCATCTGCATAGCTTTGTTTATCTCCTTTTGCGAACCATGTAGACTACAATATGAAAAGGACAACCTTGACACATTCAAGCCAAGACCGTTCCCCTCTGCATCCTTTTATGATTTCTCGGGCAGAGGGGCCGAACTTTACAAAAAATCTCACCATGGCTTGTCTTTAATATCTTTTCCATCCTTCTCATCAAGAAAAGATCGTTGACAAACTTGGTCTTGTTCATGCTCATAAAAGTATCTGAATGACCATCCAGTCAGTACAGGCTTAACCTTTTCTAGCCTGATTGGACTACCAATGGTAAAGAAGTCTCCCATCCCCCAAATATGGACGAAATCTCTTATGCACACTTTTAACCTTTTCCAGGCATAGGAGACTATCAACAAAAAAGATACCCCATTGGAGTCTTCTTCATGCTTTCAGACTCTCTAAAATTGAAAGCACCATTAAGCATTTACTTTCTTGGGCTCACTAAAAATCCATGAGATTGTACCACAATGGTGTCTTCAGACACCACCCCGCATATAACAGTTCGACAGCATTCCCACTTTGGGTCACCTTTGTTCATGGTATTCTGCGATGTGCCTTCCTTGGATCCCATCAATACTAAAAGTGTCTACCTCCCCCAACTTGTATTTCCCATTTGCAGTTTCATCCCGGATATTACAGCTATGATCCCTTTCCCATGAGTCAGTTTCATTTGCTACCTGATCCTTCTTGTTGTCATACTCTGAACAAAGGATGTTTGAGTCCCCCATGATTCCCTGCCCCTATTCCCTATTTCAGTGTGTCAGTACCCAGATTGTCTCACACCTTTGGTTATCTCCCTCGCGCTTCTGGTCAAGGAAACACCATTTCCTTGGTCAATTGCAGGTCTCCCTTTGTCGACAATAACACATATATTCCATAGGATAGACCTAGAGGTCCCTGTATCCTAGTTTCATTAACCTCATTGATGAGTTGCTTGGACCACTTGAGAGGAGTCCTTAGTGCCTCTCGGGATGGTTGTCTCACGTGCTGGACTCCAGCTACATCATCGCACCGTTGAGATTTGTACAGGGTATTGGTCTATGTAGTATTTGGTCGAAGACCCTAGATATCACCTGACTCTGGCACATTGATGAGTCTATTGAGGGACCCAAATAGGTTCATGTACCTCATGATTTATGGGTTGCGTTGGATATAGTGTTCAGAAGCCACAAAATAGGGCTTCGGTATAGATTCATTATTGATGCAACATATTGTACCTCGGAGACTCTGACGCTCCATGTCAGTAAGTCCTTACAGTTATGTACACTTCCAGATCCAGCAGATCATCAGTTGTGAAGATATAGCATTCCATAAGAATGCCACGAGTCCGATGTATCGATTCTTCATATATGTATTGTATTCAACCTCTCAATGAGGCCACCACTATGTAACATCAGTTGTATATGATCGACTCTTTCATTTAAGAGCATAGATCACAATATTCTTTTGACATTGTTATGAGCATGGGTATGCCTGCCTTATCCATATACATGTCACACATTATTTGTATCTCACCCATTGATGGGAACCATATTAATACAAAAACCAAAAGCCACCATGTCCCAACCCAGGAAGCACTGCCTCTCCATAGAAAATCCTATGATGTTCATCGGCCATATGATGAGCTCTTACCCTCACACATTAGGGGGCAATCTGTTAACCCAAAAAATCCCCCAATTATCTCTACATGACCTACACCCCACAAAGACATCTATTTCCTTACCCTCATTGACCTCCACACCCTTGTAAAGGCTCAAAAACACCAAAAAGGTCTTAAAAACCCATAAAAGAGACTAAATAGCTCTCAAAGGGGCTAAAACCTCCAAAAAGGGGCTAAAACCCCTAAAAGGAGCTTAAAAACCCCAAATGAGCTAAATAATGGCAGAAAAGGGCTTAAATTCCAAAAAAGGGGCTAAAGCCTTGACTAAGGGCTTAAAACCCTAGAAACTTAGAAAAAGCTATAAATACAAGGGTGGGGGTCACTCTCAAAACACTCCTTCTCTACCTACCATTACCCTGCCCTTATGAGTGCCTTGAGACCCATCTCTCTCAATCCATTCATCCCTCTCCCTCACTTTCTCCATTAGCCAAATCTCGTTCCATAGAGAGGTAGCTTTTTGCTAGGGCATGGTGGCGCATTTCATCAAAAACAAAAGGTATAATGTGTATTTCTTGTTATTAGCTTAGTTTTGTAGATTATTTTATTTGGAGGTGGTTTTGCTCACATTGTTTTGTAGGTTCTCCATTAACAGTGTGCTACAGGTTTTGCTTGGTTCACTAACCCTTTGTTGTAGGTTTTCTCTTCCATCCACAGAGACCCTATCCTTCCATCCTAGAGATGGAAGGTAGTCATTTCTGCACGTATCCAAGGCGAAATCCCTACTACACCTACTATTAAAACATTGCACCTCAATGGTTTTCATGATCCCTCTTAGTACTTAATATATTTGGGGTTCAGATAAATCTAAGATAGTGTAAGTGTCAGTTGTTTTTCTTAATAATAAGAGAATAGAAATTCCTCAATCACTCATGGTTTCAGATAACATGTCACTTATCTTGTTACATGCTTATAGCTCCATTGGCATGAAACAAGTCATATGCCTAGGGATATGTTGAAAATGCTTCACACCTACATCCAACAAGACATCCATTAATGTTGAAATGCCTCCATATGGTTCTTCCATTGGATAGATTACCTAAATAATGAAACACTTAAGGTACCTAAAAATTTGTTGAAAAATGGAAGGGGCATAACAATACTAATATGTTCCAATTAATCCTTGTTCATATATGACATCGAGTGTTTTTTTTTTAACATTTGATGGAACCTCATTCATATCCCACATAAGGTCATTGGCCAAGGAAATAGCATGTCACACTAAGACGTCTAGGATTCCTTTAACACGTACCATTTTTTGGACATGTGTCAAGCATATGTCCAACATGTGCCTTAGTAGTGTCCCAAGATATCAGACACTTGCATAGAAAAACAAGATTTGTGGGGAAATAGAAAACTATCTCCACCTAATTTATCAATTTCAATTATAGAGAAGATGATCAACTGTCTAACATTGTGCAGGTGAAGGCTAAGAACCATATTTGAAAGGATTCTAGGAGAGTCAAAGGCATGCTAGATTTCTAGATTTGTTTTCTTCAATAACGATGTTTTTCTTCATTCAAGCCATAGAAATCATGGATCAATCATCAATGGAAATTGGTAAAGGTCAAAGGAAAGGGAAGAATGTCAATTTTGGTGCTACCCCATCCTCCTCCATGTTCATATATCGCTATTATTGCTCCATCTTTTGAAAGTCCCACTACAGGTCGAGCTTTAGGTCCTGCATAACTAACTAACTTTTGAGGGACCCTTGAAATATTGCTAAAGGCATTAAAACCTATATTTGATATAAAAGTAGTTGGGGCTTGTGGTATTATTAATAATTTGGAAGGTTTACATAAATATGTTTCCTTTTAACTTTCTATTGGTGTATCATCAATTTTTCCCTTCAATGAACCTATATTTGTAAAAATTCCAATGGTATTTCCTGCAAGATGACAAGTTTGTGCTTTATTTTTTCCGAATGATAGGTAATAAGTATTATCTCTATCCCTTACATTTAGATGTTTTAATTCTTGTCCAATCGAACTAGAATCCTAGAGTGGTGATCAAAGGTAGGGAATGCTTTAGAGAATATATGGGCATCAATGCTTTATTTACCAACTTCATTTCCCAATACTTTAGAAGGTGTGGTAAAATATGTAGATACCACATTTCCCTCTAATATAGATTTGTTTGCACATGCTTATATTGAAACTAACTTACATTCAATATCCATTGAGCTTGTAAGGTCTTTTCTATCTTCATATACCTTCGTATCAATATAGCCACATTGGTTGTTGGGAAGATCATTCCTCCCAAAAGTTTCTTCCACTTTTTTTTTCTATATTAGTCAATGTATTGTCTAACTGTGGTGAGTCCAATGTAACCATGGATAATTTTAGGGGCTATATATAGCCCATGGGCTATATTAAGGGGGTTACAAAAATTTCATGGGCTATTTTCTTATATGGAAAGAGTTTTTTCAGCTAAAATATATTTAACCAATATTTATTAGAAAACAAAATAAATCCAAAATGAATAGCCTCCCATATAGTAATGAGAAAAATGAAAAAAACTATTTTCGCTCTAGCAAAATCTCCCTCCAATCTATCTTTCGCCCTCAAATTCTAGATAAAATCTAGTGAAATCACTCCTCCCCCAATTTTCAATAATGGAGTTTCCCAAGGGTTATTTCTCCCTCTGTTTTCCTTGTAATTCAGACATATGGTTGCATTCACCTATATTTTTAGTCAATTTCATGTGATACCTTATTTGAGCCCTCGATTTATAGTATTGGAGGGAAAATCAGGGGCTATTTTGTTCTATATAAAGGCTACAATGGTTCATGGTTCACCCACATCAGGTTGCGCTTGTAGGGTGAATGTTCTAGTTCATGTGATTCCACTTTTCATTTTTATATTTCTCGACATTTTGATCTTCACATAACATCTCCATTGTCGAAAGCTTAGGTCTTGAAAGGGAATGCAACACATGTAGTTTATCAGAGACTAGAAAATCACATCAAACTTTTTATCCAATAATTAATGTGGCATTATTTTTATCCATGGTTACATTATATTATTATATTTTAAATTTAACTTTTATCATGTTGTTTATCATGCTTTTTATCATGGATGCTTTTGAGACCTGTTAAATTCTAGGGTGGTCTTGATTCTTAGGGATGATTCGACGTTATTAGTGTTTTATTCTATCCTAGGAGCATTGGTTCTGTGAAAGTGTTATAGAGATAAAAATATATGATTTATTTTATTCCTTGTCATGTTTAAACAATCAATTGACATTTATATGTTTTTAGTGGGTGTTACTCTTGATGGAGAGACACAACATGGGTTTTATATATTCTAACTAAATTTGACCCAGTTGTTTAAAACATGCTTTTATTAGGATATTTCTCTATAAGTAGTATTGGATCTAAGGCATTATTGAGAGTGTATATGTTCATATTTTATGTCTATTATTATTGATGTTTGGGATGATTGTAATATAAATGAATGCACACTGATTATAATGGCGAGGCTATAGTGGAATGGACATTATTTTGATTTTATTCTTGTAGAGTTGTCCAAAGCATACTGCTAGATTATTTTATTTGTATTGATAATGTTGTGATTGGTATATTTTTATATTCATATTCCCAAGTTTGTCAAAAAAAAAATTGACCTAAATTTGTTGGGTTCGGTACTTGTGTTACAATATTTTCTTTTTTATAAGGGTCATTTATACGTAAAATGTTTTTTGGTGATTTTTTTATACGTAATTGCTATCATCATCCAAAAATGGAACTAGTTTTGTATGATAAATATATGATTTAGTTGGAACATGATACTTGATTTCCATCGTGAATGCATATAATATGTATAGGGAATGTTTGACATGAGATGTAGACATTATGCTATTTAATATCTAGTCTTTTGAATTCAATGATGGTGCTAAAACAATTTTACCATATTTTGCATTCTTTCAAAAATTTCAAGGACATGCATACAAACAAATCCTCAGTTTATATACGAAAAAATAGTCTTTAACAAAGTAGTTCTAATGATATGTATGATGATCCATTAATGTGATTGATATTGTTGTTAGTGTATGCTCTTATTTCTAATAACCATTTCAAGTTTCTAACTAACTCTAAAATTTCTAAACCAAATGATATAATTCATACATTGATTGTCAACAAAAGAAAGGAAAACATGGCATTCGTATCTATAAATAGATACACATGTTATTTTTTTCTTAGAGGGTAGCTTAAAAATGAGAGAATTGGAAAATAAGATAATTGGAAATTCATACACTATATTAAGGTTGTGGGTTTCGATAATACTCCATGTTGTAATAATGGTTTGTGGGTGCCATAATCACTCCATAGTGTAAAGTGTTCAATTCTATCAGTTTTTCGGTATATCAAGATTTGGGTCCACACTTGTCCGTTGGACCAATAAGGGATGAGATAAAAGGTGGAGTCCGTACTTTCCCTAAATCTAGTTAGTGTAGTTGTGTTTCACCAATAACTTCAACTATGAGTGACTCAATACTCCTTGTGAAACGTATAAATAAATCCCTCCTCTCCTAATTCATGCATTTGTTCATTTGAGGGTCTGGGAGTTGATAGATTTGAGCTCTGGTATATGCTCTTCTATTGCACTACCTTAGTAATATGCATAATCAAAAGCTAAGTCTTCCTAGCAAAAGATTCACCAATATGATACAAGATTTTATAATTTGATGAAATATTTGCCAAGTTTTTACAATATTTTATTATTCAGTGGAATATTTGCCAAGAATTTAAAATATCTTCTAATTTAGTGAAAGATTAACCAAGAGTTTATAGTATTCTATAATAGAATGAAATATTAGCCAAAAAATTATATATACATATGATATTATTGAAAAAATAGACTTCAATTTTTCTTATATATTAGGGAGATTTTCCCATTTATTATACATATAAATTTTGTGGTTGTTCTTACAATTATCCCTGAATGTATCACTATGTCACCTCCTATACCCATGAGCAGGTAGATATAACCCCTCCACCCTTCCCCTATGCCACTAGTACCCTGCTGGAGGGTGTGGTCCCACATATGCACATGCACACACTATGTCATCAGTTTCTATCACATGTATGCTCTAGATAACACAATGCTAGTAAACTATATATGACTGAAACCACAAAGAGTCATGTATACATACCATCAGGTCCCTAGACCTATCCTGGATGTAGAGGCATCTTCGGATCTCCTCAACAGTCCATCCCTGCATATGGATACTCCTCTATGAGGATAGGAAGTTGTCACCATTATGAAAAAATATCCCATGTGAGGAAATGACCCAGCAAGTTGCATCCCTCCCTAATCATAATATCACAGCATCGGCTCATGCGAGGCTCACGAGGTACCCTGTCGTGCATTGCTAGATGCTGTCGCAATGTCAGTAGTTGCTCACAGAAGAATAATGAGCACAAAAAGGAGGGAAAACAAAAATCTTCATCCACCAAGCTATCATGGTTCATCCCATGCCAAATTGATGTCAAGTACATCTGAGCCCAACCATTGTAGGTTCCCCTCAGCACACTCTCGACCATGAATAGTTGTGCACCTGATATCTTGTAAGGATATTTCAATCCCAGTATCCGTAGCACCATCGTTACTACTGCCCGAGTCTCTAGAGTCTCGATGTCACACACCAAAATGTCTGATGCATGCACATAAGCTGAGGCATAGCATTGCCTGGAACACAAGTCATCCATCAACACCCCCCTCGGGAGCTTCGATAAGATATCGTCGATCATGCCCCGTAGTGGGAGGCTAGCTAGAAATCACATGTCTCAGAGGGTGATATCTATTCACTTACCCTGTATGATGAAGCAGTCTAAGTCTATATCCCATAATCTCACCATCTTGCTCAAGAGTAGCTTTTTTGAATGCATTAGGGGGATTTGGAAGAACTTCAACATCCCACACCAGGCGAGCGTATCCTACACTGCTCCATCCTACTCCACCTCATCTCTCAGGTCCTCGATGTCTCTCTCTCACCATTCGACTCTGGGAATCCTACATATCCAAAAAGTTCCTGTCAGACCCAGTTCAACAACATTTTCCATTCGGTGCTAGGTCGTGCATGTCAGACCCTTTTGTGTGACACAAGTCATGAAAAAACACTTGATAGGTGCGACCAAGTCGCTCCTGTCTGGCCTAGGTGGGGCTTGGATCGCTTATTATTTAGGTCTTGTTGATATATGGGAATCATGGGTTTCTTTTATATAAATTTTTGTAACTAATGTGGAGGAATAAATATGACCTGACAGACATTCGGCACAAATATAATTTCTAGTGGCATCTGCAATGCCATAAATCTTGTGACCATTTTCACAAGTTCTTGCACTGTTAGGCATTCCACAAAAAAATATTTTTAGCTACTTTTCTTGCATCATCATCCTCATCAAAATATTTTGAATTTCCATGAGTAATGGCCAAAATATCTAGAGGTAACACTTGAGGCATTCCTGAAGCACTACAGAGAGAGAATGAATTTGGAATGCTTGCATCATTCAAAATTGATAAGTTTGGGGACTCAAAATGCCCAATATCGATTGAATTAATATTCTCAACAACATATCCAAAAGCATGTGTGTTTACTTTTTTCATTATCTGTAACAAGTGATTTCTCTAGACAAATGATAGAAGACAAGTACTTTGAATGCCCTTCACAAGAATTGTTCTTGCAAGGCAGAAATACATTATTTAAACAAGCTACTGCAATGTTTTCTCTATGTTTGAATTGCCATGATGTCATTATGTCATCTCATAAATTGTTCTTGTAGAGGTTTGTAGGCAAATTTTTTTTCATGATGGACAAGTTTTGAAAATATACAAGAATGAGTTTGCAACCTTCCTCATCTGACAAAATGGTATATACCATTATTTTTGTAGTAAATGCTAATGAAGCTCCAAGGTTGTAAAGTTTTACATTTTCAATGTCCATACCACTCTTTTCAACTATAATTGGTGATTCTACAAGAACACAACAAAATCTTGTGATATCATTCAGTCTTTTTTTTTTCAGAGAAAAAAATACTAGACCTTGATATTCTATTAAAGAAACAAAGGACATCATATACAATCATCCAATACATGGAATATGTCAAGCATCCGCAAATGCAGAAACATTTGGGGATCTCTCTGATAGTTGTAATTTCGAAGAATTCCGGTCATCCAACCAAAATGGGGATAGAAAAGCATAAAGTCTGCTAAGGGTAGACTTTTCTCATCATTCCTGTAGAAATAGGTCAGAAATCTATCTGATATAATTCATGAGAGACCAAAAAACATATGAATCAGGAGCATAACAAGAAGGCTGATAGGCACATCCATGTCAGCAAAAGAACAATTCATACAAACTGTAAGCATGTGCCTCATAAAGAGAGTAAAAGGGGAAAGCCTGACACAAGCTAGAACAATTGAAATATCCCATGATCATGATCATACCATCCAAAGATTCAGAAAATTCCCCATGCCCCGAGGCCAACGAAAGACCCTGTTTGGAGATACTGTAAGTCTACTGGTTATGCTCGTGATAGATATGATTTATGGTCACTGAAGGGACATGATGTAGCAGAGGGGCGTTCAATGAAGCAGTTATGTTCACCCAAGAGATGATAACCTGTGAATCCCCAAATACAGATATGAGAGGGATCTCCAAATGAATGGCAACCAAAAGAAGTGCCCAAAGAGCCAGAAGCTCTGATATAGTGTTGGTGCTTCATCCACATCCTAAGGAGTAACTGATAAAATAAGAAGGACTCATCAAAATCACAAATCTTGCTCCCCCAAAGTTTCCAGCAGCCGCCCCATCAAAGAAACCACAGGGGTAATCAATCTTCGGGCCCAGGCCAATGACCCTAGATTTTTTCTTTTTATTAGGAACAGGATACATAATCAAGAGATCATTGATTTTCTTACATAGAACAAAAACAATGGCCAAATTATTGTAAAAAATGCATCGATTTCTCTATTTCCATATGCACCAAAAATAGAATAGTTGCAAATAACGATAGACAGAGTTTACTGGAGTATTGATGAACCGTTGTTCAAGAAAATAGCTGACTGATATATTTGAAGTAGAAGGAAATCCATATCCTTCTCCAATAGTAGAATAAACACTTCGAGAGAACTTACAGTCCATAAATAGATGCTGAGATGTGTCTTCCCCATTCCGACAAAGAAGACACAGGCTTGGACCCTATCTTCCTCTGCGTTGAAGCTTATCCCACGTCAATACTCTATCCTTTATCAATAGCCAGATGAAACAACAAATTTTTATTGGAATATTCAGTTTCCATAGAATACTAAGGACCGGTGACTGTCTCGAAATGCAACAGGTAGAAGCAATACAATCATAACCCTGTGCTGCAGATAAAGCCCCAATATACTTATCATGTGACCATAAGAGGGTGTCACATTGTTCAATGAGTCGAATTGTATCGAACTCCAAGCCCACAGCATAAGCATCCCACTGATGTTTCCAATTCCCCACCAGGTCCAATTCCTCAGCCGTAAACCAATAATTTTGTGCACATGAAGTAAGGTTCCTGGCTTGATCCAGCAAGCAAATACAGAAATATTCTAGGTATTCCCTCAAGTCCTGAGTGAGAGAGAAGGGAGAACCTAAACCAACAATCCAGTCTATGCCAATCCGAACCGCCGAGCCCTTACCCATCAACCATGTAAGACCATTTCCTAGCCAGGAGAGAGTAAGGAGGAAACCCTTCCAAATCACAAAAACCCCTCTGACAGAAAAGGATTTATTGCGTAGCCAAGTAGCCACTGGAATCTTTTTCAAGTATTTCATAGAGATAAGAGAAGACCAAATTCCAGTCCCATTTAATGCCATCCAAAAACTTTTAAGATGAAGAGAAGGATTGAACCAATTCAAATGTTTAATACCCCATCCCCCCTAGGAAGTCGGTAAGGACAAAGAACGCCAATCAATGAGATGGAACTTCTTGTTATTCACTAAAGAACCCCAGAGAAAGGAGAAAATCATACTTCTTAGCTTGTCAAGAATGGATTGTGGAATAGGGGCCAAGGCCATCCAATAAACAGGCAAGCTGGAAAGGAAAACTCTAATCAATACTAGTGTTCTCCCCAATGACAAGAGACGAAAGGTCCAATGATGAATTCTTTTTTCAAATCTTTGAATGAGCCAATGCCAGTCCTTTACCAAATACCCAAGAGGTTTTAAGTAATAACCCAAATAATTAAAACCTTTGGTAAGATGCTCAAATTTGAAAGGAAGAGTCCCAACAATCCTATTCATAAGTCCATCATTCAAATTGTTGAACAAGAAGCATGATTTTTCCATGTTGATCTGCATTTCGAAGGCTTCACAAAATGTATCCAATATGACTTTGAAAGCAACCCACTCATCAAAAGATCCATAGCCGAACATGATAACATCATCCACGAAGAGTAGATGTGTCAGAGAGAGTTGTGGAGATATCTTTATACCTCTGATCAGGACACAATTCTGTGCATCCTTGATGAGCAAACTCAGTCCCTCGATGACCAAAATAAATAACAAAGGGGACAGTGGACACCCCTACTTGATGCCACGGGAGGCAGGAAAGAATCATGAAGGAGAACCATTGACAAGAAGAGCAAAGTTTGCTGAGGATAAACATCCCAAAATCTAGTTATCTCCTGCGAGTGGAACACCAATTTGAAGAAGAATGAGTCTAAGATAAGTCCAATTCACCCTGTTGAAAGCCTTGGAAAGATCTAGCTTAAGAATAAGTGCACAATGATTTTTTGTTTTGACAATGTGAAGGACTTCCTGAGTAATTGCCAAAGGAGCAGTAATCTATCTATGCTTCAAAACCCCAAATTGATGAGGAGAGATATGCCTATCCAGAAAAGGCTAGCTTGAGTCTCTGAGCTGTAACCTTAGAAATCAATTTGTATACCAAATTGCAGAGAGAAATATGCCTAAAATTAGAAAAAGTGGAGGGGTGCCCTTTTTTAGGGATAAGGGAAATGAATGTGGAATTCAAAGAAGGAGTGACCCGGCCTTCTTTCTTGGAGGTTTCCACCAAATCCAACAGTTCTGGCCCCAAAATATCAAAAAAATCCAAATAAAATTCTACAGGCCATCCATCCGGACCCAGGGCCTTATCTTTCTTGAAGGATTTGAGAGTTGTTTCAATTTCCTCCAAGAGAATTTGATTGGTGAAAGAATCTCTGTCCTCAACATTAAGAAAAGAGGGGAATAAATGAACAACTTTCATTTGAGCTTCAATATTGGACCGATGATCATCTTGAAAGATATTCCTGAAATGACGAATCCCTAATTCCTTAATGCCCAATTCTTCAGTGATCAGATTTCCCGACTCATCTTCTAGACCCCAAATAGCATTATGATTTTTCCTGGCAGAGGCCACCGCATGGAAAAACTTAGTGTTAGAATCCTCCTGAGAATCCCAAGTCAATCTACTTTGGAGCCTAGTAGATTGTAGTTCATGATCCCTCCAACACTGAAGCTCATGTTTAAGATCTCGAAGCCTGGCAGATTCTCGAGCACAAAGAATACCAGAAAAAGAAGAATCCAGAAGACCTCGAATCTCTTCCTAAATAAGAAGAGAACGCTACTTATTCACAATGGTCTTTTCCCTGATCCACTCTTTGACCTTTATTTTAAGTAAGCACAGTTTCTACGCGAAATCTGACATACAATCCAAGGGATCAGATGGAGTGAGAAGAGGCCATTCTGACCTGACCATAGAAACAAAGTCCAAATCGGACAACTAGGAGTGATTAAATTTGAAGGGTAGAGGATAGGATATAGGGTTATCCATCTAATCAAAGATAACAGGATAATGATCAGATATGACCGAAGTTTGTGCCCATACCGGGTACCTAGAAAGGAGACTGACAAGATTGAAAGAGAGCAGAAATCTATCTAGCCTCTTACTAATTCCCTCGTCCCCCACCCTACCATTACGCCAGGTTGGCCCAACACAGGAAGGGGCAATATCTACAAGATGATGGTCAAAGAAAAGTTTTGTAAAAAAAGGACCAAGAGGATCAGGGATGGCCTTAGAGCCCCAAATCTTGGATCCATTCAGAGTAAGGTTCAAGTCACCTGCTAGTATCAAGTTGGGAATGGAGAGAAGACCGCCCAGAACAACCGAGTCCCAAAACTTTTCTCGATGAAGATATGGACCGCAATAGTTGAGAATGGAAAGAGAAATGTTAGAACCCCTAAACCTATCCTTGAGAAGAATACATGCTAGTGTGTGGAAGGCTTTGCATTTGACATGATGAGGGTTCCAACTAGAGAGAATCCCCCTGGAAAGACCAGCAGAGCTAATAGTGAAAAAATCCCATCCAGGACAAAGTTTGGAGAAGGCAAGTAGTGCAGGGTAAGTACTATTCATAATTTCCTGAAGCAAAATGATATCAGGAGAAAGAGAAGAGAAAAGATGACGAGGGCATTTTTGTTTAGCCAAGCCCCCTAAGCCTTGAACATTAAGAGAGAGAATACGCATCAAGAACCATTCTGAGGGGGGGTCGAGGCTCTAAGGACCCTAAAGGGAGAGGACAGATGTTGTCGAGCAGCATTCTTGAGTCTAGTGGACAAAGGAGTGAAAGGAACAGAGTCCGAGTCCAGAGTCCCCGAATTTGCTTTTGTATTTCTTCCTTATAGTAATGTTCTCAAACCTGGTAGAGTCAAGGGGGAGGACCGAATGGGAGAGTGGTGTTTTGGCAGAAAATATCTCCAGGGACCTTTGCAAGGAGGGGTCAACAAAGGACGAAGAAGTTGCAGGGCTCCTAGAAGGAGAGGGAACAACAATTTTTTGAGGACTAGTTAGAGGTGGAAAATCTGAATCCGAGAAAATAGGAGGAGAGAGGGGTAATGAGACCAAAGTGGAGGGGACAGTGATTTGGTTCAATTTAGGTGTAGGAACCCCAATATGAGCAGAATCAGAGGTATGAACAGGAGAAGGACTAGGAACCCGAGGAACATAGGTATCTATAGCAGCAAAAAGTTCAGAACGACCATCCACCAAATCCATTAGAGAGAGCTCATGTACAGAAGCATCTTCAAATAAAGAACATGCATTATATAAATTACCTAGATCAGGAGAGCAACGAGAAGGAGATGAATGCCTTGAAGAGGGAAGGACCGGCAAGGAGATGGGAGAAAGTAGAGTAGCAAGCGAACGAGAGTTCTTATAGGAAGCAGAACCCTGACGAATGACTGGGCACTCCCTGTGAAGATGTCCAACATCCCTGCAACAACTGCACCTAAAGGGGACGTTAAGATAGTCAAGGCACTGTGAGAACAGCCTTTCATGACAGAGGATTTCTACCTCAGCCGGAAGCCCCTCGGAGATGTCTAATTCCACTAGAATTTTAGCCATATGCTTGTCATAAGCGTTCATGAAATCATCCTCGACAGCGACAAAATGACCAATGGTATTACCAATACCCTCTAGCATGGGACGACACCAGAGAGGAAAGGGTAGTGCCGAGAGAAAAACCCATAAATGTCTCTTCCTAATACGCTCCCCGAGCAGATCAAAATTGACGTGCCATCGATCCAAAACCAGAGAACCTCCACCAATACGCCACATAGAGTTCTGAACAGTCTATGCGTAGGAGTCTTCCAAAAATACTATCACAACCCACCCATGAGCTAGCAGACTAATCATAGGAACATAGGAGATGAGCGGATTCCAGTGCTTGGAGGCCCAAGACACCCAATCCTGCTTACCCATATGACAGTATTCCAACCTGCTGATGAGTGCCTGGGAGCACAGAGCTTCGACATGATCCATATAAACATCTTTGCCCATAACAAAACAGAGCTTTCCATCCAAGACTTTAAGGGATTTGGATTTCCTACGACAACGGGAGCGAGCATGTGAGGAGGTGGCAACCCCTGACGAGGGTTTTGTTGTCGCATCCATAATCACCGGCAAGTAAGAAGAACTAGTGGATACTGACTGCGAAACCCTAGCCCAAAAGTCAACTAGGCATGTCAAGCCAAGAAGAAAATACACAAACCCCAGACAGGAAAAACCCTTCAGAGAAGAGAGGGTTATCTACAAAGCCAGGAAGACCACCGGTTAACCTAGGGTTAGAGCCAAAAACAAAAGAGAAAAGGGTGAGGTGTTATAAAACCCTAGAGCGCTGAGAAAAGGAATGGACATCATCCCAGCTGAGTATTAACCAAAAGGAAGCATCCAAAGAAGGCACAAAGTCAACCTAGAAATCACGGGAATAGTATCAGGGTGGCGCGCAAAGGAAACGTCGTAAAACCAATTCAAAGAACCCAAAAGACGTCAACCCCAGTGCTTCATGGAGATAGACAAACAAACCGGGAAGGGTTAAGATAACACCGGCTAGATAAAAACCCAACAATTCCCACTTTTTTATGACTGGTTGGTACTAGTCCTCTGCAGAGAGGAGGGACTCCAATCGCCGGTGCATACAAGGAAAAAGACACAATCGGTAACGAAGAAAAAGCCACCATAGCAAGAAACCCAACAAAGGCTAGAAATAAAACCCACCCCGAAGAGGAAAGACAGGAGAAAATACCCCAAGGACAAGAAATCTTAAACAAACAAACCAAAAACAACCCAATACCCGCAAAAAGAAGGATGAAAGAGAATATAAAGGAGACTCCATGAGTAAGACTACTCACGGCAAGGGTCTCAAAACCAGACAGAAAGAATTGCTTCGGCCGCCTATCCATAGCTAGATACCCGGTCCAATCAATGCTCATTGATGTTTACCGATATCATTCAGTCTATAATAACTAACTGTCACAAGATGGGATTTCCAAAATGTAAATAAGTCCAAAGATGCAAACTTCCCTCTAGATTTTTTATTTATTACATGAAAATTATTCCAACAATCAATTCTTGTAATTAGAAACGTAAAAATAAAAAATGCAGGAAATTTGGATGGCAATTATTCATAAAATGGAGGAAAGTAATGTGGAATTAGAAACCTTACGTGAATATGTAGTTGTAATTGCACCACAAGCAACATCACAACTGAGACTCCATGTGCCAAAAGCCTAAAAATATTTTTGGTTAGGTTTACAAGGTTGTATTACAACTCCACAACTCCCAAAGTCCAAAAACTCCACATGCAATGCAAATGGACCTGTATCTGGGTTCATGTTGGTGGAAGATGTTACCCTCTTAAATACTTTCCTTTGTATATGAATATTCTCAGTATAAAATGACAGATTTTTATTCTTATCATTGTTGGACAAGGAAACACCAATATTTGTTTTACTTGAAGCCTTTTGCAATATTTGAGGCGACTTCCATAAATAATGTCTTCATTTCTACCCGATGACCAAAGTATGATTGCAATGTTGATACCTTCAATCTGCTCAGATCATATGATGTTGCGTTGTATTTTGTTTTGAGTATAGATAAACAAAAAGGCGAAGATGGAAGGTCGCATGAAACATTTGTAGAATTCCATAGAGTGGGATGGCGAGTAGTTGATTTTTCTCGATCACATCACTTACAAAACTTCTCTTGAATACCATTTCCCCTTCACCTTTCTCCTATTATTTAAATCAACAACTATGCGGTTGAGATGCTACATCCTCACGTATCTTTCATGAGAAATTTAATTCACAGAATTTCCATTTGATAAGAATCACACAATGTATGGAATGCAAAAGAAATAAAATCAAATGGAATAAGAGCTTCATATGAGATTAGATATTCTTTCATAATATAAAACCTAGGGAAATGTCATAATTTTTAATTATAAAGACCCTTTCTAATTGCAAACAAGTTTTATTATTTTTGTTTCTTTTTGTCTTCTACACTCTAGACTTAAAGAATACATTTGTCGAAAGGCTAATATAGAATGTTGGGAGAGTCATCCCCAAAATTTTGGAAAGCAAGCTTGTGGTGAAATTTTCCATTCCATTAGAGTTATGGGATCACCATATTTAAACTGAAACTAATATCCTACCATCCAAGTCAAGATTGATTCTAGTGTTTCTTATTAAATCCCTCAAATATTTTTGAAATTTTAATCTATCAAAAAATCATTTTGACAACTAAACAAGTCTGTAATTGTTTGTCGACATAATTTTCTCTAGTCGAGCCTTTCAAAATCTAGATTTTTTTTTTATTTCCTATTATGTGGTGAGTTCTCTAATATAAAAAATATTAAAAAGCAATTTCAAATCATTTTAAGAAATACCATTTTTATTTTATACTATATGATAAGTAAAATCATCACATACAACATCATACATGTTGGGTTGTTTGCTTCACAAACCAATATTCCAAAATCTTATTATGTTTATAGTATATACCCTTGAATATAAGTGGGTCTAAGAATGGCAGTCATAGTGCAAATCCATCTAATATTCTTTATCAAATATTTTGAAAACAAATCTTAAAATCAACTAGAGATGGTATGGAATTTTACAGTGAGGGTCACAAATATGAGAGGGATATTTAGTAAAAAAACCAACTACAAGGATAAAAGGGAATTGTCAACCTGGAAATGTTGAAAGTTCTGTAAAAACGTTCTGGTAAATCTTCGATATTGATTCATAAGATCTCATGAAAATGAAACTATTTAGCAATGATAACCTTTTAAGAACACCCATGTTTACACCACATCAAGGCCCACCATCTAAGCATGTCACCAATCATACATGTCACTACATGATTACATGAATCCTAACTAGTTTACCTTATATATCTCTTGGTTATATTTCAAATCTAGCATTTTCTTTTCATATATAGTGTTGCACCCTAAATATTATTAGACCAATACAAACATGTAAGTTTTCCTAACTTTCCAAATCAGACACATCTAATTCTCATCAAAGATGGTTGATATACTCCATCGTTATTGGAGAAAAAATAATTTTCTAATTTTGGTTTATGGTAGGTTCCAATCATAACTACTGCAACTGAAAATGCAATCAAATAGAAATAGACAATATATTATTTACCTTTCAAGGAAACTTCCCCATTAATTGCATTGAAAACAAAGGACACTCTATTGGACAAAAATCTAGAGCATGTATACTTTGTGCCATTTCCTTTGTTTGCAATAGGAGTCTCTAAATTGCACTTTGATAATAACCTCTAGGTGATCCTGGATTTGAACAATACTCAACATCCAACCACTTCCATAATATCATTCTTGGTCTCTGTATCCAACATTGTCTCCATGCCAAATAAGCTAACAACACTTTCTTACCATGCAGTTTTAGGCGAGTTCCCCATACCCATGTCTACAAACAATACACTATGACAGTCATGCCTATGTCCAGTTGAATATTTTCCAATGGAATTGGATTCTACCATTTATGTAGATGAATACGAATTTGGGGAATATGGTGGTGACAACCCCAAGTCCTCTGGGCCAGTTACAAGAATATAATGAATGTTAACATCAGGTATCCCACACATAGTTGATGGTTGTATATTTTCTAAGTAATCTCTCTAAATAGTTGCAAGATAAAATGGAGATACTTTATCTTCCTTAATATACAATCTAGCTATGCCATGCCTCCATCACAATACCCCTCTCTTTCATCATTTTCTCTACGCTTATATAGTTATGATGAGACGAGAGAAGATCAACTAAAAGCCATGAAGTCAAAATGTAGAGGATGTTATCAATTGCTAGAAGGAAAATTATTGTACCCACACTCAAATGATTGTGACCATCTCCTGGATATGTTACAATGGACTACAATTCCAAACAATAACACATTTCAAGTAAGCTATATATGAATCCACCAACAAAGGAATATTCTAGTAATTCATATTCTTTCTAAACTTTATCAGTGTACTTTGATATCCAGGGAGATGGAGTTCAATTGATCACATAACTGTGGACCATAATCCATTAATATTTAATCCCTTTGCACTGTCTTTTGTATGTGCAATCACATTCATTGCAAGTGCCAACTTGATGGGAGAGAATAAATAAAGAAATGTGCATGTTTTAGGTGTCCATTGCAACAAAGTCTCTACGAGTACTATGATAAATCTACTAAGAATCATCAGAGCTCCAGAAACAATTATTGTTTTCCTAACCTGTGATATTTGAGCCATATATCATCTGTTCATATTGTTTTTAACAACCTGAAAAAAGAAGTAAACCGGGGTCAAGAAATTCTAAAACCTGAAGTAAAATTTTGAATAAAATATGCTTATAACTTAGATATATCCATTTTCGGGATACTAGCTTATGATGATTACTTCATTGGAGTTAGAAGATAGAAAATTTCAACTTTCAATATTCACAGTATACCTTTGAAAACATTGTGCTTAATGCAATTTCCATGGTAATAAGAGATAGTGAGAAGGAATAAACAAGTAGAAATGTCACTTTTGTATCTCATACCTCAAAAAGTACAGTGACTTTGGCCATCAAAACCTGCTAATAACAATGCAAGTCATGGTCTCACTAATCAAAAGTGTTTACAAAAGAACAATGCCTAATATAAAAAACATTAGTTCTATGCATAATGTCTTTCTTTCCTTGCATGGAATATCACCTTACCCCAAACAATGTCAACAAACAATTTATGATGAGTAAAAAATACGAGTCACTACAAGAAATGTTGGAGCAGGGTCCCGCAGCTACAGAAGAAGCTGCTAGTTTTGGCAGAGAGATAAGTTTTGGCAGAAAGATATAAGTTTTGGCGGAAAGAAGACAGGGCAGAGCTACGACGCCGTAGCACGTTTCCAGCTGGAGAGCAGAGCCGGAAACCATGACTTTTGGGATAGAAAAGTCAAGAAGGAAACGGTACCCGAGCGGCCGAAAGAAGAAATCTCAACCATTGCATTAAAGGCAGCGGCGGAAGACAGGAGGGCTCAGCGACCGTCATAAAGAAGAAGGAGCAACGAGGCTCAAGCATTGAAGGCGAAGGACAGAAAGAGAAGCGGTGCATAGTACCCATGGTCAGTGCCGTGAAGCATGGAAGACTGCAGAGAGCTGTGGTGTGACGGGAAGCGGCTACCTCAAGGACATAGAGGACCGATTGTCACTAATTAGGGTTTGGGTTACTGTTGGGACAGGCCCACAGTGTTGTAATGGCGAGACCTTCGGGCCACCTATAAAAGAGCTTGTATTTTGTATTGTAAAGGGTTGGTTGGCGGGTTGGTTGATTATTTTTGTAGACTTAGGAATCAGTCAGACAGACTATGTTGTAACGATCCAGACACCTAGCTTGTCTGTGAGTCATTTGAGTCTGTATGTAACCATCCACAGAGAGAGCAGAGAGGGAAGTTTATATTGAAAGAAAGGTAATATAGAGATAGAAATAGACCAGAGATCTAGAAGAGATCTCACGCTGCAGATGCAGTGCAACAGACTGTGCTAACTTCCCTCAAGATATATAATAGAAGCACAGTTTGGTGGACGTAGCTCCCATCCTGGGGGTGAACCACATTAAATCTACGTGTTATGTGTTGCATGAATGTGTTTGTATTTGCTTGTCGTTACTGGTTATTATGCATGTAATGTTAGTTGCAGTAAGTGAATGTATGTATTGTTCTGCTCATGATAATACAAGAAGATAGAGATAAGTTTAAGTATTTTAGTAAGCTACTTAAAAGACTCCTTTACGTCTGTTTCTAATGACCACTTAATCACAATATAACTTCTAGAAAGTAGAGTTTCGCACACCGGCACAGTCAACGCTAAGAGCGCAAAGTCGCGAGTGGTAAGATATCGCAGAGAGGCGATATCGCACCGGCAGAGGAGTTGCGGTGCGCGATACTGCGAGCTGAGGGCTTAGCGTTGAAGAGAGGTTGGGTGTTCCATGGTGCGCAGAGATGCGATAAGGTTGGAAATATTGTGAGTAAGTGGAAGTTGTGCGACGCGGGAGGAAATCGTGCGACTTGCGCAGGGGTAAGCATCGCACAGGTAAAAGCGCTGCGAGTAGAAAGGGATGTGCGATGCGCAGAGCTAGTTGATCTTGTGGCTCGCAGGAGCAGGAGAAAAGAAGTAGGATGCGCAGAACCTGGTCCAAGACACTTGAGTCTTGGCCAACCCATTAGATTCACTTTGGGTGAGACTTCAGATCGCTTCGCGGTCTGTCGCCGAAAGGGCCAGTGAGTTAAGGGTGTTGTTGATTAATTATAGTAAACCCGGGTCTGCCCATGCAATCAACAAATGGTTCCGTTGCCGGTTTGAACGACTGGGAGTCAATGTTCTGTTGGCATCCTATGAGAGAAGAGTTTCACCAGTGGCTGGATTCAGACTTAAGGGAGTTCACCAAGAAAGAGAATAGGAGTCCAAGACTGAGCACAGAGGCCTGGTTAGTAAAGCATATTGCTTCAGACATACACGCTATATTCTTTACAACCTACGGAAATGAGCTTTTCGACTGGTTATCCAAGTTGACAGATAGGAACACATTCAAGAAGAAAAGAAACATCGTCTGGACACCGGAACTGATTCAGACCATACAGAATCTTGACAATCCGATTACGAGAGCAGTGGACTTCTGGCTTACCAGTGTGCTAGAAGGCTACGTTACAGAGTTTGCAGTTGACCAGAGAAAGAGCTTCAGCGCAGCCCAATGATACTTCTTCAGAGGATATCACGGTAAGTACCTAAGATCTCTAAACTTGTCCCTTAATATGCTGCTATATGAAAAAGGAACAATGGATCTAGTCTCAGATGAATAAGTAAAGCTAGTAATGTCACAAGAGTTTGAGAGTGATTTTGATGACATTGGACGAACATGTAGTGGAAAGAAGTATAAAGTAGACTTTAGATCTCTTATATTTGAATACATTTCAGACAGTATTAGACAGCAGAGCCCTAGCACCACAGAAGAACCAGAGGGGGGTATCCCTTACCACCCCTATACTCCATAGAAGCAGACAGGGACTCAGAATAACCCCGTAGGTACCCCATCTAGTAGTTCACAGTCAGTACCTACTCCCGTCACAGCACCTTCACCTACACCACTAGGTGGTAGTACCCCAGTCAGTCAGAACCCACCACATAGAAATAGAATGGGAGACGACATGAAGCTACCTATTTTTAAAGGTACAGGAGTAGAAGACCTGGAACAGCATTGGTTCCTATGCGAAGCTATGTGGACCATTAAAAAAATCAACGATGATAACCTTAAACTTGTACAGTTGGTTACCACACTCAGAGACAGAGCCTTGACATGGTACATAAAGTATACTACATTACCCAAGACGCTCGCCCAGGTCAAGAACGCCATGATCAAAGAGTTTAAGAAACCTAAGTCTGAGTCTCAGTGCATCACAAAGCTTAAGGATATTAAACAACTACCATCGGAGTCAGTATGGGACTTTGACCAGAAATTCAAAGCTCTTATAGACCAAGTCAGTTTTGAGTTTGCGCCGGAGCCGCATAAGGAATGGTTTATTGCAGCGCTGCTCCCTCATATCAGAATGCCACTAATGCAGCAGAAAATCACTACTCAAGATGAAGCGCTAGAGATGGCAATGAAACTAGAGGCTTCACCTTTAGCAGAAACCAGTACAGGAATGAAAACTCTATAGACCCAGTTGGCCAACCTCACGTTACAGATACACGAACTTAAAAAAGGGAAAGAGGTTATGCAAGACATATGGTGCATAAAGTGTAGAGCACAGGGCCACAGTAAAGATAATTGTCCAGTCTTTGCAGAATATTTAGCATCAGGTGCTCCTAACCCCTTACCATGAACACAAGGGATATTGTGTGAAATATGTAGAACACAAGGTCATCCACCTCAGCAATGCCCCTTGCTCCAAAAGTATGTACAGATACCTAAAAACCTATATTGTATCTTCTGTAAGTCCGTCGGGCACGATCCACAAGAATGCCGAGCTTATGATCTCATGTCAGAAAGAACACATGATGTGTACAGAGTCCAAGCAGACACACAGGGTCCATCAACAGGACCACAGCCGGATCAGGCTTACGGAGGCCGTGGAGGAGGATTTAGAGGACGAGGCCGTGGAGGAGGCTTTGTACAAGGAGAAGGCTTTGGCCGAGGAGGAGGTTTTGGCCAAGGTCGTGGACCAGTCACTTGTTATAATTGTGTAATTGTAGGACACTATACTAGGGACTGCCAGAACGCCACTACTACTTGTAACTACTGCAAATCTTATGATCATACTATAGAAGAATGTCCCATCTTGATAGCTAAGATCAGAGACCCTAAACCAGTCGTACACCAGAACATCCAACTTATCGTTGCTGAGAAGGCAGAACTAGAACCAAGAGTCAACATTGTGACTCGGAGCAGTGCTTCCACCAGTGGCACATCGCAGGAGACCGAAAAAAACACAAGTCAGGAGTGGGTGCGCAGAGCTCCTACTAAAGCAACATCACTCGACCTACAGAATAATAAAGAGACCTTTCATGAAGCTAAGGCTTCTTTTGATGAACCTACACTATTAGGACCACAGGTACCACCGTCTAGGGGCGTACCGCATCAAGTACCTTGTAGCGATATCCCTGAGCAGGCACAACAGGCTACCACATCGGGAAGATGTGACGAGGATGAATCGACAGGAAGTGTACAATCCTTCCTGCTCAGCTGCTTGAAACTCCTGAGAAATGATAAAGCTGTCAATGAGCTACAATGTATGATAGATCAGTGTCAGCAACCCTCTCTCTCGGGCAGTGCACACCGCACTGTCCATAATATTACAAGACATGCAAGGACAGGAAGAGAGATGAAATTCACAGCCCAGATCGGTGAGTTTGAAATGGATGAGGTTGTCTTAGACCTGGGATCAGAGGTGAACATTCTAACCAAGCAGACATGGGAACAGATGGGTAGTCCTCAGTTAGCCCTATCACCTATCCACCTGAGATTAGCTAATCAGCAGCGAGTATCACCATTGGGTCGACTATCGCAGGTGCCAGTTGATATTGACGGAGTTCGTACTTTTGTGGACTTTGAGGTTATATAAATCATTGGTGACAGTCGACCATATCCAGCACTATTAAGTATTGATTGGGAAATTGGTAGCAAAGCTATCATTGACCTAAAGAAAAGACAAATGACCTTTGAGGATGCGCAGATTCGGGTCATCGCACCGCTGGATCCTTACCAAGGACCTAGATATATCGAACCTATCCGAGCAGAGGAAGAGGCACATAATATGGAGAGTCTCTACCAGATGACAGCAAACCAGAATGACTATATCAATCCCACTGCAAAAGGGCATATTAGCTGGAGATGCGACAGCTCATGCGCATCGAATTCAGATGTTGGTCTAGAAAACTGGCAGAACAGACTTTACGAAGTCTCATCGCGCAGATGTGCATTTATAAGTAAGTCACTGTGATGGATTGGCGCCGAGATCGCTGAGACTCCATCATATCATGGTCTGACAGACATCCAAGATTTTCTTGAACAATTTGAGCAACAAATTCCTCCTGAGCAGAGGATCGCAGCTATGGACCTTGCAGTTCGAGCCACACCTGCAAGATGGTGGTATGCGCATAAAGAAAATATTGCATCATGGGATAATATAAAAAGACTGATGGCGATCAGATTTTCTGACGACAGAAGGTATGTTCAGCACAAGTACATAGGAGAAACTGACCCCAGGATACACATTCAGATATGTGAACAGAACTGGTCGGACGTTCCAGAGGATGAATGGGTTCACAGATTCATTCACACATTGGACACAATTCCAAGGAACTGGTATACAGATACCGAACTGCGCAAAGGAACAACCACATGGCCGCTTATGACAGACAGCCTCCTACTCACCTTTGCATTTGAGTCAGAACATCCAAGTGTTGCTCAGGCCCTAGATATAATCAAGACAAAGATTTTCGAGGATCGCACCATCTCAGTACCAGTCCAACCTGAGTGGACTATCCAGCTAGAAGAGGCGTTGGAATGCTATAATTTTGCATCAAAATCAGAGGAGGCAGATGAGGATCCTCGCAATACCAACATTCCAGAATCAGAAGGCACTCGCGATACCGAGCCCATCAAGATTAAAAAGATCAATATTGGCACAGATGAAGAACCTAAGTTTGCCTCTATTGGAGACTACTGGAACGATGAAACAGTCGGACAGATTGCAGATCTGCTACATGACTATCAGGACCTATTTCCCACCAAGTTCACAGAGATGAAGGGAATAGTTGGATACTTGGGAGTCATGAGGATACCATTAAAGGAGGATGCTAGACCAGTTAAGCAGCGCCCCATATAGATTGAATCCGCGCTACAAAGAAAAAGTAAAGGACGAAATTGATAAAATGCTAGCAGCAGGCATCATTGAGCCAGTAGAGGAAAGCGAATGGGTTAGCCCTATGGTAGTGCAAGAGAAGAAAACAAAAGGGGACATCAGGATCTGTGTTGATCTGCGAAAACTCAACGATGCATCACTTCATGATCCATTTCCAACACCGTTCACTGATGAAGTATTAGACAACGTGGGAGGACAAGATGTCTACTCCTTCACCGACGGGTTTTCAGGCTACCACCAGATCAGAATACATCCAGAAGATCGGTCCAAGACCACCTTTGCAACAGAATGGGGCTCATTCCAGTATACGGTAATGCCCTTTGGTCTTAAGAATGCACCAGCTATATTTTCTAGAGTAGTAGTTGATGTATTTAAAGAATACATTCATAAATTCTTGGAAGTATATTTTGATGATTGGATTGTATTTGGGCTAATTAATAAGCACATAGGAGATCTAAGACTGATGTTAGAAAAATGTAGGCAGTACCAGATCTCTCTAAACTTGAAAAAATGTATATTCTGTGCACCATTTGGTATCTTGTTGGGTCACATTGTTTGTAGACAAGGCTTGATGGTAGACCCCGCCAAGATCGCTATCATTGTAAACCTTCCAGCACCTAACTCAGTCAAACAACTGAGGACAGTACTTGGTCATACCGGGTACTACAGAAAGTTCATCAAGGGCTACGCAAAGATTACAGCGCTGATGGAGAAATTGCTGAAGAAGGATGTAAAATTCCTATGGAATGAAGAATGCCAGCAGAGTCTAGACATACTTAAGGAGAAGATGGTTACAGCACCCATCCTAGTATTTCCGGACTGGACTAAGCCTTTCCATGTGCATGTGGATGCATCGGGCATCGCATTAGGAGTCGTCTTGACCCAGCTAGGAGAAGGGGATCTTGACCAACCCATCGCATATTCCAACAGAAAGCTATCCACAGTAGAAAAGAACTATACCACAACAGAAAGGGAGGGCTTAGCTATGGTATATGCGCTACAGAAGTTCAGGCACTATCTATTGGGTGCCTCGTTTAAAATGTTTACTGATCATTTCGCATTGAAGTACCTAGTCAATAAACCAGTGTTAGGGGGGAGAATCTGCAGATGGTTACTCCTCTTCCAGGAGTATGATTTTGAAATCATTGTGAAACCAGTAAGACTGAATGCAGGACTGGATCATCTGTCGCGGTTAGATTCAGGAGAAGAGCCCACTAACCTAGAAGACAATCTGCCAGATGCGCCATTGTTTTCCATATAGATTGCAGATGAGTACTATGCCGACATTATTCAATTCCTCACCACAGGAGTAGCACCTGATGAGTTTACTAAGTAGCAAAAGAAACAGTTGGTTGTTAAGTCAGCAGACTTCACCCTCATAGCAGGACACCTATACAAGTTAGGTCCGGATGAAGTTCTGCGCAAATGCGTGATGCCGCACGAGAAAGACACTATTATCAAAGAGGCTCATTCAGGAACCGCAAGAGGACATTTCGCAGGAAAACCGACTGCGCAGAAAATCTTAGAGGCGGGCTTGTGGTGGCCTACACTGCATAAAGACACTAAGGACTTCTGCAGATGCTGTGATATCTGCCAAAGGGTAGGAAAACCCTCGCGATGCGATGAAATGCCACTGCGACCGTAGGTCACGTTGCGCGCATTTGACAAATGGGCCATAGATTTTGTGGGTCCTATCAACCCACCAGGAAAGCGCACTGGTGCGAGATACATTATCACTGGAACAGAGTACCTCACTAGATGGGAAGAGGCCAAGGCAGTAAGAAATTGTGATGCTGCTACAGCTGCACAGTTCCTCTTTGAAAATATCATCAGCAGGTTTGGATGCCCAGTAATTTTGATGAGTGACCAAGGTACACATTTCTTGAACAGTACTATTGAGGCATTAATAGAAGAATTCCAGATCCAGCACCATAAGAGCACTCCCTACCACCCGCAGGCTAATGGCACAGTGGAGGCCTTCAATAAGATTTTAGAAAATGCTCTCACTAAGATCTGTAATAGCCAGAGGAATGACTGCGACCTCAGATTTAATGTTGTCTTATGGGCATATAGAACCACATGCAAGAAACTTACGGGACACACACCTTTCAGCTTAGTATATGGATAGGAGGCTGTTATGCCTATGGAGTATATTCGTCCCAGCTTAAGAATCGCTCAGATTACTGAGATGACTGATATAGATACAGTCAAATCAAGGTTAGCACAGCTGCTGGCCTTAGAAGAAGACCGGTTCATCATAGGATTCCATCAGAGAGTCCAGAAGGCCCAAGAAAAAGCTTGGCATGACAGACACATTAAGAATAAGACTTTCCAGACCGGAGACCTGGTGCTCCTCTATGACAGCAAATTCATCAAGTTCCCAGGGAAGTTCAAGACACATTGGCTAGGGCCATACCAGATCCAACAAGTCACAGAAGGAGGTGCCGCTCAGCTCAGCCAGCTGAACGGGGAGCTTTTGTCCACATGGATCAATGGCAGTAGGCTTAAGATCTATAGTGATAGCCACCTCACCTCTCAGACCTAGCTTAAACCAGCCGCACCGGTGCAGATGTCCAGTGTAGTTGGAAGGAGGCATCGCACCAGGAATGAGTCTACACAAAAAAAATTAAAATTAAAAATTAACACTGTTTGTTTGCGCAGGTGATGCGGAGTTGCATCGCAGCATTAAGATGTTTCCCCCTGCCATGTACTCAGTTTGCAACCGAAAGTGGGCTAGTCAAGTCACTATCTGACAGGTAGTTAATGAAGAAATGACCGGTATCCCCTACCGAAGATTTGGCAGCAGTTTAATAAATTTCTCCATATTTGGTAAATCTCTGACGAGACCGGCACCCGTACACACGCTTCGAGGGAAATTTGATCAGATTTTTGCATTTATTGAGGATTGAAGGACGGGTGTGGTCTTATCCATCCAATTAATATGACTAGTACATCCAGTCTAGATGACCGTTATATCCGGGATTGTCGTATTTGACATAAAAGAAGAAAGTATTCAATTGGGACGGTTACGCTTGCAGAAAAACCGAGCGCTGGAGAGTAAGTGTTAAGCATTCCCTATGTCGAGCTAAGTTGTTACAGAGTGCTGTGGTTCTCAGAAGCTGAAACCATTGCACGTCCGCCATTTTATGCTAAGTGGGTCCTATCCGAGGACGAGTCGCTGGAAAACATTTTGAGAAGATTTCAGCGTCACGGCCTTGCAGGAGCTATGGCGTCGCCATCTACAGCTAACCCACCGAGCTCGTCCCGAACCAGAGAACCACCAAAGACGAGAAGCCATTCCCAGCTCATGGAGGAATCCGATTCCGAGAGGGAAGATGAAGTCCGTAGTTCAATGGACTACCTCATACCACGAGTCGAAGGCGCTCCAGACATCAAACTTTCCAAGAGCGGTAAGCTTCCTATGCGCATACCGCCAATAGATTCTCGAGTAAAAGAAAATGGCGATTTAATAGGATATGCTGTTGTTGTCAAATTTATTGATTACAACCTGGCGGATGGTAATACATACCCTCACTTCAAGCCAGATTCGTATCTTGTGCTCAAGAACAACCCAAGGACAGGTAGAGACGAATTCGTCCCCCTACCGCATGTTCAGATTCTTGAGCGGTCAGGTCTGCTCAACGTGTTGAGACTACCCCATTTTGGCCGTAGCGCAAAGGTTAATGCTGTGGTGTGTGTCCTCCTCTCGTGTGTACATGGAGGCTATCTCTGGCTAGGTCACAAAATCGACCTCAATTTCGACTTGATACATCGTGTTACTGGCCTGTCTAAAACTGGTAAATATCCTGAAATACAGGTATCAGGAAAGACCAAGGATTCCAAGCTGCCAACAGCGCTCGTTAAAAAGTGTCAGTTACAGCGAGGAGGCAGGGCTTATGATGTCACGAGTTTACAGAATGAGACACTCAGATTTATAGTTAGTCTGCTTACAAGCAGACTGCTTACCAAGGTCCGACCAAAGGAAGTTACAGGATCGGTGATCCATCTGGCCATACAAGTTACCGAAGGAGAGCAGTTCAATTGGTCGTTATTTTTATTAAACATGTTTCAGGAAGATTGTTTGGCAGCCCAAGATCAAGCCAACCACCCTTTCCACTTCTCGTGGCTGCTCATACTGTGTGCATTCGTCACATGGAAGGAACCGCCCAACAGCCAGTTTCCGCAGCTCCTAGGAGGAACACCCAGGGGTGTGCGTTATGCCAGTTTATGGGACAACAGCAGTCCAACAAGGAAATAGGTTAACGCAATAGTATTTTATGAATATTATTTGATGTTGCAGAACCTTATCCAGCAATAACCAAGGATCAGCACAGAGACTGTGGATGCATATGATAACCGGCTTAATTTTATGGCGGACAGCCATAGAATATACCTAAGGCCTAAAAGGACTAAAAGGGACGACTGGGCTCCTGTCTGGTTCAGAATGACAATGCAGGACGTCGAGAATGTCATCAAGGGTTTTGATGACCAATGGTGAAATGAATACGAAGATACCACGCCACTACTAATGGAGACCGACCAGACAGGCCCACCAGAAAAAGACAAAGACAAACTAGACACCCTGGCACACCAAATAACAGAAGTACCACCACAAGGCTAGAAGAAAAGAGATGTGCCGGAAGAATCAACAACAACGCCCTCTACAAAGGATGGAAGCCAGGAGACCACAACGACGCAGGGGAGGAAGAAGTAGAAAACTTCAAAACCGACTCTGAAGACGGCACTAACCGAAGATGATTATGAACTCATCGCAACAAGGACATGTGATACACTCAAGGATTCATTTGATGAGGTGAAGCAATCACAGGAAAATATTAAGAGTGCCGTAGAAAAGCAGCTCATAGACATACGAACAATTACAGAGAAGGATACCACGACACATGCTCCACCAGTAAAGGTGCCCACTGGAGAAGCTTCAGCATCGGCGGTACCCCGCGAGGAGAGTTTGGCAAAAGATCACCTCAACATTGTGTTGATCCCACCGGGCAGTATCAGACTCTCGGCGACAACGGCGGACCCACCAGTCCAGTTTAAGCAACCCCTTGAGGTTAACCTCACAGAGGTTCACATTTATCAATTACACAGAATCCAGTAGCAGCTGAGCGCAGAGCTCAGGAGTAGAGAGCTTGCGACTTACCAGCAGAATGCCCAGTTAAAGCAAAAGAACGTGGCACTCGTAACCAGCTATCAGAAGAAGGTAGATGAGTTAACAACATATCAGCACAAGGATCAGGAATTCTCCCAGGTACTATAGAAGATTGCACTAGAACTCCCTAACTGTAACATCGAGTTCACACTGCCTACCCCAGAGAAGCTACAAAGAGTTGCAGAAAGAGCGAAGGTTCTCGAAGAAAATGTAGCTAAGATGGATGAGAAAGTAGCCAGGATAAAATCAGACCATGAGATGCAGCTCGCCGAGCTTGAGGCACGTCTACGAGATACCTCCCTAGCAGACCAGAAAGCGCGAGTGGAATCCTTGCGACTCACCTCTGCGCAGATACAATCATGCATTGACGAAGCCCAGGTACTACTAACAAATGCGATGAACACATGGGCCGAGTTAGATGAGCCACCACAGAAGGTTGAGATCCAGCAGAGTATACAGCGAGTAGAGAACACTGCGGTGGCCATGAAAGAAGAAATCAAGAGCCTAGCAGCTCTTCATAAGATGAGGAAAACGAAGGAGATAAACCAATTATAGGAAGAGGTGCAGCAGTTAAGAACAAAGGAGCTGCACATCACTGACCTGCTTCAACCTTTTCAGGAGCAAATCATAGAATTAGTTGACGTGGTTGAGCAGAAGGTGAAGGAATTCACGACCACCAGAGAGAAAATTGAAAGAACAGAGGACTCCAAGATTGATCAAGCATTGCTTGATTCGGCAAAACAGTGTGCCGAGGAGATGAAGAATGAAGTCGCAGGACTTCAAGGCAGGTTACAGCGCACTTCACAGGAGGCGAAGGATAAGTTGCAGCAGGAGAAGCCTGTTGCAGGTGGCTCGAGGATGAGCCACAAGTAAGTGTTAGGGGACTGTTGGAGCAGGGTCCCGCAGCTACAGAAGAAGCTGCTAGTTTTGGTGGAGAGATAAGTTTTGGCGAAAAGATATAAGTTTTGGTGGAAAGAAGACAAGGCAGAGCTACGACGTCGTAGCACGTTTCCAGCTGGAGAGCAGAGCCGAAAACCATGACTTTTGGGATAGAAAAGTCAAGAAGGCAACGGTACCCGAGCGGCCGAGAGAAGAAAGCTCAACCACTGCATTAAAGGCAGCGGTGGAAGACAGGAGGGCTCAGTGACCCTCATAAATAAGAAGGAGCAACGAGGCTCAAGCATTGAAGGCAAAGGACATAAAGAGAAGTGGTGCATAGTACCCATGGTCAGTGCCGGGAAGCATGGAAGACTGCAGAGAGCTGTGGTGTGACGGGAAGCGGCTACCTCAAGGACAGAGAGGACCGACTGTCACTAATTAGGGTTTGGGTTACTGTTGGGACAGGTCCACAGTGTTGTAATGGCGAGACCTTCGGGCCGCCTATAAAAGAGCTTGTATTTTGTATTGTAAAGGGTTGGTTGGCGGGTTGGTTGATTATTTTTGTAGACTCAGGAATCAGTCAGACAGACTGTGTTGTAACGATCCAGACACCTAGCTTGTCTGTGAGTCATTTGAGTCTGTATGTAACCATCCACAGAGAGAGTAGAGAGGGAAGTATATATTGAAAGAAAGGTAATATAGAGATAGAAATAGACCAGAGATCTAGAAAAGATCTCGCGCTGCAGATGCAGTGCAACAGACTGTGCTAACTTCCCTCAAGATATATAATAGAAGCACAGTTTGGTGGACGTAGCTCCCATCCTGGGGGTGAACCACGTTAAATCTGCGTGTTATGTGTTGCATGAATGTGTTTGTATTTTATTTTCGTTACTGGTTATTATGCATGTAATGTTAGTTGCAGTAAGTGAATGTATGTATTGTTCTGCTCATGATAATACAAGAAGATAGAGATAAGTTGAAGTGTTTTAGTAAGCTGCTTAAAAGACTCCTTTACGTTTGTTTCTAATGACCACTTAATCACAATATAACTTCTGGAAAGTAGAGTTTCGCACACCGGCACAGTCAACGCTAAGAGCGCAAAATCGCGAGTGGTAAGATATCGCAGAGAGGTGATATTGCACTGGCAGAGGAGCTGCGGTGCGCGATACTGCGAGCTGAGGGCTTAGCGTTGAAGAGAGGTTGGGTGTTCCGCGGTGTGTAGAGATGCGATAAGGTTGGAAATATTGTGAGTAAGTGGAAGTTGTGCGACGCGGGAGGAAATCGTGTGACTTGCGTGGGGGTAAGCATCGCACGGGTAAAAGCGCTGCGAGTAGAAAGGGATGTGCGATGCACAGAGCTAGTTGATCTTGTGGCTCGCAGGAGCAGGAGAAAAGAAGTAGGATGCGCAGAACCTGGTCCAAGACACTTGAGTCTTGGCCAACCCATTAGATTCACTTCGGGTGAGACTTCAGATCGCTTCGCGGTCTGTCGCTGAAAGGGCCAGTGAGTTAAGGGTGTTGTTGATTAATTATAGTAAACCCGGGTCTGCCCATGCAATCAACAAGAAAGAAAGTAAAAGAAATGATATAAATTTCCACGTGACACCAAATTAGGCCAATGAGACTCAAAAGTACATCAAACAACAATGGAAATGCAGCAGCCCCTAATAAGGCATCTCCGAAAAAGCAAAGAAAAAAAAGAATCTAGACTAGTTAAAGAAACATAAATGATGATTACAAAAAATCATTGTATGATGATTCCTTGTTTGCAACTCTATTTTCTATGATATGATTCCTTTCCCAAGTCTATATGTGGCCTATAGATTTGGTCAATGCACAAACATGTATTAAATTTAATTCTTTCAATTGGTGCAATTTATTCTTTAGCAAATTATTGCTGATGAAGTGTCAAACCTTATCACTCTAACTTGTTGAAAATTACCAAGGAAGTGTTTGTTCACCTTGTCTTGCCTTGGAGTGGACATGAACACTTAAAAGTTGTGGTCCCTAATATTTTTAAGTTAAAATGAATTTATGTTTATAAAGTAATTTTAAAAAGTGAGTTTGAGTTATTAAATATTTTATATGTGACTTTATGAAAATAAAAAATGTGGGTGAGTATTATATGTCTCATTTATTGTTTAAAAGTGAGTTAAATGCTTTTAATGAGAAAAGTGAGATTTAACATGATCCCTAGATATTATCTAGTTATGTTTTAATCTAGACCATTGATTTGAAAGTGGTGGTTTCTCAAACAAAAAGGCTAGGAAAAGGAATTTTCATTCATTATCACGAACTAAGAGATTTGGAGAGAAAGAGGAGAAGAAAGAGAGAAGACAAAGGTTTGAAGAGAATTCATCCTTGAGGAAGAGAGAGATATTTTATGCACAAATTCCAAGGTTTTTAGATTGGTAGGAATACGAAGACCACAATAGTAATGCACAACACAATTTCCAAGGCTAAGTACAACATCAATAAATAACACATAAATCGAGGAGAGGTTCGTACTATACTAGGTCATACAACAACACAAAAATTGGAGCAAAGGTTGGCAATTTTTTTTAGGAGAAGTGCAACATTTAATGTTGTTCATACAACATGAATTTGGAGGCAATCAGTTGATGGTTGTGCATAGAAATCATGAAAAAATGTCATACATATCACACATGTGAGTCCATACAAGTCCATATTAGCACAGTTTTTGAGGTAGTTGTACAACAACCTATCAGTGAGATGCCGACACAAATTTCAAGGAATAAATTGGGAGATACGTATTGTTGTTGTAAATTTTTTTTTTCCTAAAGAAATAAAATATCTCTCTGAAACAGTTTTTCCCTTCAGGGTTTTATCCTAGAGTCTGGACCATTTTGGAATACTAAGTCAAAATTTTCTTAGTGTGAAAAAGTTGGTTGTCATTTAAATTTCTGAGTTGTTTATGTTGGAATAATTCCATGTGTTTCAATAAAAAGTGAATTTTTTAAATATAATGTGATTATGCATGATTGGGTTTAGGAATTAAACTACATGCAGTGAAACTAAACTTGAAACCGAGTTGGGGTTCAAAAATTTGCACAACTCACAATCTATAATCTACTTGAATTGTTACAACAATTAAACCTACATAGACACACTAATATATTTATTCCTAAAACTATAAACTTTGTCTAATATACAATTAACACATCATTGAACTATTATACACTAACCAAGGATATCTCCAAAATCCCCCTAGTACAAACATAATCCAAAATAATCAAGAGAACTTAGACAAACTCTAGTTTGATATACTCATCGATGGATAAAAACATATCACCAATCCAACACACATAGTATGAACTAGGAAATACACTAAATTCAAACACATTATATCAGTATCCATAATGGCCTCACTACATCTCAGATCACACATTATCTAATATATTATAACAAAATAAATATAAGTGATGAGACAAAACATGCTATCCAAACTCCAAAACTCTGAATGGACATACATTAATTACAATGAGATCAACTAGACTAATCCTTATTAGCATTTTTAACATGTGAATAAGGACATAGAATCTATACACTCTACTTACTAAAAGTGTGCCATGGGATTCCACTTCTATTTTCAAATCTGCTCCTATGGTTGGTTGGGCCTCACTAAACATATACGAATCACAATAGTGGGACTAGGTGCTCACTATGTCTTCAGTGCATGCTTTCCACCTCACTTACCAACATATGTAGCCACTTTAATTGATCACTGCCACTTGATAATCTTCAAAATATTGATTACCATTGTCACTAGTAACAATCCTGAATTTAGTCTTTTTGGTATGGAGTTTTCAATCATTTGTTGTTGGAGTACATCATCACTACCACTGATTAAGACAAAAATTCAACTAAATAGTCTTTTGGGTGCTTCATTTTTTCACTATAACAGACTAACAAACTTTGATTTAGTGACAAACTCAAGATTGTATTGGCCTCCTTCCTCCATTTTCCTCCAGCCTCCTTTTGGAATTTTTTAAACATGTTAGGATAGATTGCATGATGTGCATCCTATACATGTTGACTGCATGGTTTGTGGTTAACCTTCTCTCCTCTCATCATAATTATAGAAGCCCAAAAAGAGAGATCAAAAATGTATTCTATTAGCCAACATTATTGCCACTTACTCAAATTAGAAAATAATTAGAGAGAACCAAAATACACCACTTAATCAAAGTAGAAAACACCTTTTTTTAATCTAAGAGATGCACATCCTAATTAACACTCAATTCATTTGCATGCACATGGGAATGCATACAAAGAATGTTTGTTCCCACCATTAGAACTTAGAATAGTAAGTCCCTAGTGTAGAGTCACTATTTGAAAGAAATAATTACAAAGGAGTAGGATAATATGCCACAAATCAATACATATGCCTTATGCATGTTAAGTGTATTACTTACTTTTTTATTAGATTCTTCACATTATCCCAGCCAATGAATATTGGATGGGGTCAGTGAGAAGGAGGTCAACAAAAATAACTAAAAACTTTAAGTAAATTCTGTGAAGCACGTGATTCCCTATCAATAGTTCGCAGCATGCCCATATAAAGGATAAATGAGTGTGTTTCGTTTGGTATTCAAACCAAATTTAAAGGAGTAACTCAAAGAAATATCTTTAGGATTCCTATAATGTCAATGGTGATGTAAATATCTAAAGAGTTGGAACTTAAGGATTGTAATTTGTAACAAAGAAATAGAAAATTTCTTGAAAATAAAATACCTATTGGTTTTGGTTCTTGAAAAATATCTTCTTTGAAATGGTAGCAAGACAAAGGCACATAAATTTCAAACATGGCTTACTGCTGGCATGTGAGGATATGTGGATTCAATTGGAGTTGCATGTTTAAGGAAATGAATGTTTTGCAGTTGAAGTCATGTAGTTGTCACTAGTCTTCTTTGTTGATATTTTATGTCCCAATTGAAATGATCAACTATTTTTCTAGATCTTCTAAAGTAATTTTGTAGTAGATGTTGTTTTCATATTATAGTTAATTTGTGTACATTGTGGATGGAAAAGAAAAACCTTCTTATATTATCATTTTCGAGATTTCAGATTGTCTTCCAATTGTAGGCTTTGATCCTTAGGAAATACCATGATGATGGAACCATTTTGATTTCATTGAAAATGCTTCCATTGAATTTAATATATTTTATATTGGATCAGACAAGTCACTCCAAAAATTCTCCACATACCCTTATGACTGGAACCTAAGAAAGGAGAGAATTTATATTGTTATACGCTTGTGTTGGAACACAATCGATAATTTTCTCTACACTAAGGTGTAACATACATATGAAAATGCATACAAATATGCATTTTTAAATTCAGTCTTGTCTGTATTACTACATCTCTTGGTGTTGTATATCATTTACTAGAAGCATAGAATTGGTGACAAAGTTTTACAGATAATTCAATATTCTAGATCAAGTTAATGCATATTCTGATTTATTTTTGGTTGGTGAAATGGATCAGTATTTAGTGAAGTGGGAGTCTTCCTTTTTCTTCAATTCCATGATTAAGGGATACATGTTTTATAAAAACATCTAGAAGTTTCATGTGTCCTTACCCATTTAGATACTTTTCCTTTTGTCAATTAAATTTAGCATCTCTACAAATAATGCGGTCTACGTTCTCTAGTTTCAATTTTCTCTTTTGAGCCACATTGAGATATGTTCACCAGGAGAATGGTGGACCTGGTTAGGGATTAGGGTGTGGGTGTTGATAAATGTTAAGTCTAGGACTAAACCTCAACATGGGGATAAGATCAATTCTCTAGGGGGATGGAGGACATAGTCAGGGACTAGGGGGTTGATGAACACAATCCAGTATGGGACTAAACCTTAGTCTGTGGCTAAGATCCATTCTTTATGAATGGAGGCACTTGGTCAGTTACCAAGATGTTGACCTCGGTTAACCTTCAACCCAGGGTTGAAGAAATTGGTTAGGGACGAGGAAGTCCTAGATTGGGTCTAGGAAGGTGAGGTTCCCCTCTCCATGGTTAGTGAAATATGGGACCTTATCAAGGGACTAAACACCGCTTGTTGAAGTACCTAACACATGAACTTTGTGTCGATGAGAAGAAAGAGATAAACAATAAATAATCCTCCTTATTTACGATGATGTACTTTGAGTTTTTGCATGTGGACTATCGACACCAAGAAGAATGCTTGAAATAAATAGTTGTGGTCATGGAACCACATTGAAGGACCAAGGAACCTATTGATGGTCCATGTATCCACTATAAAAAGACCCAGTACCCACTAAAGAGTTAAAATATTAAAAATTAAAAGGACCCAAGAAGTCAAAAGACCAAAAATATTAAAATCCCCTTAGGATGGTCTCCTTAACTTATGAACTTTTCTCTCCATGATAGACTATAAATAAAGAATCATCCTCATTTGTTCATCATCATCAAGACATATTCATATATGATTAAGAAGACAGGTTTATTGGTTTATTTGTTTTTTATTTTCTCTCTTTCTCTCAAACTTGTGGACTAGTTCATGCCCTTGAAGACGGTCTCGAGGTTTGGTTGAATTGTGAAGGAAGATGCAAGGTATGGAATGAGTTGTGAAGGAAGATATGAGGTTTGATTCACCTTATTGTAGTAGACATAAACCATTTAGGGATTATCTTTGTGACCCGAACCCTACTAGGTTCTTCTCCAGGAAGGGACAAACTTCTCCCAAGAATATTGCATCCCTGATAGGGATCTCTCCTAGTGGTTGATCCCTATCTAGGGAATGCAATAAATATAGAAGCACTCATGTCATGTTTAAGGTCATCCTCCAACCCGATGATCCTTGATAGAGAATCATCTCAGTCATACAAAAACTTAGTCTTGCTCAACATCACCCCTGTTTAAGAGTTTGAATCAGTTTGGATCAATGGTAGTAGTCTTATACAATCATTCTCTTATAGGATTTTTATTGGTATGTGTGCCCTAGAGGCTAACCAAACTGATGTAAAAGTCTATGTATTATTTGCTCATGTACAAACTCAGACATCTCATGTAGAGGAAATATTATCCATTGTTTGGGGTTTTATTCCTTGAAAGGTTTCCCCATAAGATTATTTTGTTCTAGTGTATAACTTTTGGACGGATGTTTTTTAACTGCTGCTATATAAAAATCATAATTTAACTCCTGCTGATATATATTGGTATACAAGTCTGCTAAAAATTAAAAGAATATTGTTACTGCTAATAAAATTAAATCCATGTTTAACATTAAACACTTGTTTGTGAAATTTCTACAATATTTTCAAAGGATTAAGCCAGAATATGTGTGAGGAATCCTACACTTTTCTATTTTGTGATTGCCAAATTGTTATGATGTAAGAATTAAGTAGATAACAAGTCATAGAAGCCATTGTATAAGGCTTCAAAATACCTACAACTTTGTTGCACCTTTTTTTTATTTGGCCACTCTACAAAATTCAAGAGCCAATCCATTATATAGAGTATATGGTAGAGTTATCATGAAACGAGTACTGAATTATGGAAAATTTGCACAACAATGGAATATGAGATGCCTTGATAGTTATAGCTTTCCATCCTTATGAGGGGATAATTTGGAAAGTTATCAACATTTATAATAACAACACCACACCATTGAAGAATATAAACTTTATGTTGTAGTCACCTTAGAAGGAGTTCCCATGAAAGACATTAAAATAAACTTACAAATGAAGATGAAGGGTAATAAATCTAAGACTAGATAAATGTTATGTTAATTATAGGAAACTTCAATTTGAGGACAACTATTTCCTTTTCTTTATTTATATTTATAAACCTCAAAGTACTTTTCCATGCCATACACATAACTTTTCCATGCTCTAAAAAAGAAGGTAAGGAGATATTTAGTTATGCAATAAGAATGATCCCTCCCAAGAAGCCTTGACATGCTTCAATGAAATGCAAGAAAAGGGTGGTTTCACAATAACCATATTTAGTGTCATCCATGTTTGTGATGATTTATCATCTCTATAACAAGGTACACAAACTCATTATTATGAAATAAGGATTTAAACCCCATGAAACCTTGGAATTATACAATTATGAAATGAAATTCTATGGTAGAAAACCCAACTTAGTCACCATGTTTAGTGTTCTCCATATGTGTGTTGATTTACTGGATCTTGAACAAGGTAAGAAAATCAACATTGGTGCAATAAGTATGGTCACCCCATGAAGCCTTTTTTTCAATAAAATGTAGTTCCAAGTTGTAAAAACGAACTCACGTCTCATCATGTTTATGCTCATGTTTCTTGTTTCACTCTCTCCAAAACAAGTTAAGAATATCCTTGCATATTCAATAATATTGGCCACCCCCATGAATCCTTGACTCTCTTCAATGAAATGTAAGCCAATGGCTTAAAACCTACTCAAGAAATATGTTTAGTGTTCCACCTATGTGTATTGATTAATTGGCTCTAGAAAAAGTTAATCATAACCATGATTATGCAATAATAATGGATACCCCATGAATCATTTACATTCTGCAATGGAATGAAATCAAGGGCATAAAATCAAACTTGAACACCATGTTTATTATTTTACCTGTTTACTTTGGCTTGGAGGAATTTAACCTTGGAAAAATGTAATGGGCATATTTAAGATGAGGTCATATTGTTGTGTGACCACAAGGTCACATGGATATAATAAAAATAATAGTGAATGGATTATTAGTGAAATTATCCTTTTGGGTAAAATTGGGAATACGGTATACACAAAGGTGATCAACCAATTTGATATTATGGTGCTAAAATGATCATTAGATGACATAAAAATGGAAATATATTCAATTATGAGGTTAAAAATATCACATACAGGTTTGAATCCATAGTGGAGAACCTTATTTTTATTTTATATATGACTTCTTACAGAAGAAATGAGAGAAGAACTCCATTTAACTTTGGAAGATATTGTAGATATTACATGTCAAGATTAAAAGAATACAACTATAAAATGATCAAGTAGAGGTATACAAGATGTTTGTTGACAAAGAAATGATATGGGACAGATGTTGATTAAATCACAATAACTTATTCAATTACCTATTTTCATATATGTTGGAAACTAAGCGTGTTCCCCACTTGTTTTTCTTCTATTCTGGTAAGATTCCTTTTGTTTTGCCCCATTTGGCATGGCTATCTGCCTATGATTTTGATGGGGTTGACAGAATTATTTGGTTGCAATCTTAAAAAGTGGTTTATTTAATTGCAGGGAAACATTCTTTCAACTTCGGTGTTTGTAGAAGGCATTTCATTTTTCCATTTGTTGTGTCCAAAGTGCATTCTATGCTATGTTCATATTCATATGTTGTAATCTATTTAAAGGATATACATAATGATATTTCAAGCATAAGTTTCTTGCAATTGCTTCAAGATTACCAAAAAGGAGGAGGAAAAACACTCGGAACATAAATCCACCTTAAGGCCAAGACCCTCAGGTGGCATGGTTCAAGTGGAAAAATATATTGTATGTGCATGCCGTCTCTGATCACCCTGATTAAGTTTAGATTTAGGATTTGGAGAGAAAGAAGTGGTCTAGGGAGTCTACAAAATACTAGAAAATTGAAAGCATGGAGGTAGTCTTAAGTAACCTATAGGCCTCCAAAAACAAGGAGTGATCCGATCAAGTCCAACTATAAAAATAACTCGGAACATAAAGCCACCTTAAGGCCAAGACCCTCAAGTGGCATGTTCCAATTGAGAAAATGTATTTTATGTGCATGTCCTCTCTGATTCCCCTTATTAGGTCTAGATTTAGAGAGAAAGAGGTGGTATGGTTAGTCTAAAAATTAATTTAAATTTAAAAGCATGGAGGTCATCTGAAGTAACCTATAGGCCTCCAAAGACAAGGACTGAAAATATCAAGTCCAAATACGAAAAGCACTTAGAACATAAATCCACCTTAAGGAAAATACCCTTAGGTGGCATGGTCCAAGAGATAAAATGTATTGTATGTGCATTTCCTCCCTAATTACCCTGATTAAGTCTAGATTTAGAGAGAAAGGGGTAGCCTTAGGATTCTAAAAAGTACTTGAAAATTGAAATCATGGAGGTAGTTTGAAGTAAATTATAGGCCTCCAAAAATAAGGAGTGAACCCATCAAGAACCTATTGAAGTACACCTCCCATCACCAACCATATAAATGGTCTATCACTTGCTTGATATCACAAAGGTTAAGTAATGAACTTACCTGAGCATAGCTTAACTATGGAATCCATATAACCTAGCCTCCTAGAGCTACTAGGTGTTTATCTTCATTAGAAGGATTTAGCAAGTACTAAATTCAACAAATAGTAAAACGGAAATCTTTCCAAAATCCAAAATTAGAAACCCCTTTGACTAAAGATGCTACATAACAGCCTAGAAGTATTACATCCATAAGACCTCTAGTCATAAATCTACAAGTGAGACATTCTATTAAAAGCCACAATTGATACCTTTGGTTACAAAGCCAATAATTGGGTGGTTTTATTTCCATCCTCACTAAGGATGGAAATGGATCCTGTCTCAACAAGCCAATCAACCTGGATTCTGAGGGTAAAGAGTGTTAGTTTGTAACATCCCCGACCCTCCGACTGTTGAAGAAGACACTACTAACACCAATCAAACAGGAAAACAACCCCATGAACATGAACATGGATAAATGCTGATATTAAAAAGCTTACATATTACATACTAAGATGCATAAAACATACAAGGATACATAGTTACTCAACATTCAGCGGAAGCAAACATATACATTCCAACATTCACCATGTTCATCATAATTCATGAAACAGTAGATATAATTGCAGAGATGAAATAGTCAGGAGTACTTATCTTTTAATGAAGAACTCACCGAGCCACAACTAGCTACGTCGCTGCAACGTTCCACCCAACCATAGGCCAGCGTGCTCATCAATCTCTCAGAAACACTGCCACCCTTGAGATGGGCATGATTCCTCAAGGAATAAGGGTCAATGCAGGATTACATATAGCCAAGGTACACAAATCAGCTAAGCCCACATAGTAGGGCTTACCAGGTCATCAAAGATCTAGGAAAGGATAAATGCTAAGCTGGTGGCCTCAAGCACTAGTTTTATCAAGCATACACAACCTCTAATCCCACTCTCGACAGTCTGAAGACCCACCACTGCATACCACAGCAAAACAACCCATTCACAGCTTTGTGAAGAAGGCAAAGACAATCGGGTGACAATCCCAAACAAAAAATGAAACACTGCTCAAGTCCACAAGACAAGTCATGGTTTTTCTTGGCCCTAGCATGGATAAAACAACTCAGTAGCAACCCAAAACCAGGGTACATAAATAGCCACAAACTCACAATGAGAACTATGGCAACCTTACATAGTCCGCAGTTGGGGAAGAAGCAGAACTCCCAGCATAGACACGGGAAAACTCAGCCAACGGGTGTGGAAATCAACGGCCAACCAACATCCACGAGCCCACAGCACACACAACCCCCAACGTAATGGCTGGAGAACTTATACAAAAATAAAAGGGGAAGAAAAAAACTCTCAACCTGTGCTCAAGGGAAAAAGACACAGCCCAGGCAAAACATGGAAGAAAACACAGCGGTCTACAACTCACGATCCACCACGAAGGATGGAAAACAATACACATCTCAATAATTCCAAAGGAAAACTAGTTCTCTGTGTGAATGGAAGGAACACCACCACCGACTGACAAACAGCGTGAGAGAGGGAAAATGAACCCCCAAAGAATAAATCACACCCCTTCTTAACTCATCTCTGTGTGAGGAAGATAAACCGGCCCCTTGCTGCGCGTCCCTGCATGAGAGTGAACCCCCAAAATCCCAAGAGAGTGTGTAGTGATGGTCCCTTACCCACATGAAGGTGGAGAGAGGACTAGTGGAGTGAGCGTGTGTCAAGACTGACAGTCCTACCATCCTCCACTTCCAGCACTAAATGCCTCAACAAATCAGCAGAACATTAAAAAAAGGTAGTTGGATGAGACAAGGGAAGGTGAACAAAACAGACAGGGTGATGACATGTAGCTTTTTCCCCCATAGCCCAAAGTTCATCATTTCCCCCCCCTTATCCTTTGGAATCATGCCTTTTTCATTCAACATTGCACTATCGTAGCTGGATGTAGGTTTATTTTAATTGATGTGCATATCTACATGATGCCAAACTTTAATGTGCCAGATAGCATGATATACCATCGACAACTATCCCTATTGCCGAAACATACACAACCAAATCGATGGTGGGGATTTTTCCTTTAGCTCCTCACCACGATTAATTACATTATATACATCATGCAAATGGGGTCAAAACTACAGTGTTACATTCCCCTCCCCCTTAGAAGAACACCGTCCTTGGTGTTACAATACATAGGAATACATATACAATTTGCACATCCAAAATTTCAAAATTTTGCATATCTGTCCCACGTTCAATTATTTACTTTGAACGTTCAGGACCAAGCCCCTCGGCTTCCATGAACTTCTCCTACTGGTTCTCAGCTTTTAGCTTATCCCGAAGCCTAGGAACTTTGTGGCTATTGCCCTTTTTATGTTCCCTTGTTGGGCAGTCCCGGCGTAAATGATGTCCTCCGCATCCCCAGCATTTCACTGGCTACTTCATCTTTACCTGCTCAATTTCCTTTGATCCTTCATGCCTGGACCATTTCTTAACGGGTCACTTGGATGAATGTCCCATCACTGATCCACCTTCCTTTCCTTTACTGATTACTCCCAGAAGGCTTTTCACCTCCCTTTGCAAACCAATAGAGTCTTGCAAAATCTGGTGGTTCATTTCATTCTGCCTTTTCTGTATCTTGAGCATCTCTCCAAGATTTCCTTGGGTCCTAGAAATCATTTGAGGGAGACTTCCATCCAATTCCAACAACTTTTGATATGCTGCCATGATCAATGTGCACCACTGGTTTTCACTTTTCTCACCTATGAAATGCACCATTGAAATTCTGTCAAGCCAAGCATAATATAGACATTAAAATCAGTCAGTTAATTACTGAATTGGCATGACAGTCCAAGTCTCATCAAGGAGACTTTCATATTTTCCATGCCTTCCCGACAGGCACACGAGCTCATTCATGTCCATTCTTAGGCAGGGAATTAACTATTCCAGCATTCACAATTTACTTTCAGTAGATACACACATTCCATTTTCAGTCATACATGCATTCAACAATATTTTGTTTTCACCATGCATAAATATATATATAAAGGCAAGAGAGACATGAGTTTTTCCCCTCTTTGTTTTGTTCCATCCTAGAACCCACACCACCGCTGTGGCTTTTCATGCTCTTAGCCTCGTTCACTTCACCGTGAATGCTGAACCAATCCCTCTTGGTCATGACACTTAGTGTCTCCAATCCATTCCAGACCTCTAAACCATGGAGCCTCCCCACATGGTTTTCCTTGGCTGCTAGGAACTTCATAGTCTCACTAGCACCTTTTTCATTACCGCTCATTTTGAGCTCTCCAGGACAGTCACATGTCCACATGCACCCCTAGGATGCTCTCATAGTCCTCGCTCCCATTGATACCTATATCCAAACATTGAATAGATTCACATGTTTAGTTAATTCTCATTGGTTTTATCTCTAGAACAAGAGCTTAAAACATCCTAACCAAATCATATACACATGTACATTCATAAGCAAAATAATCCAATACTCATCTATATTGTGCATTTCCTCATTGGTCCATAGGATCCTGCTTCGCTTTGCAAGCCTTGGGATCGCCTATGGACTTGGATGTTAGGTCAGCACGCAGGCCACTCCACAACATCAAATAATTAATGTCCAGCCAGTACACCCTCATGTCAACTGGGCTTGGAATTTTACCACGACCATTTCTAGGTCCAGGATCTACTATGGATCCCCATGCATATAATAGACCAACATACACTTATATCAACAATAATGCACACTTATATTAACAATAACCCTTACTCCGCAACCCCTCACAACAACCGTTTTCCTTTTCTCTTTAGGGTGCAACACCCAACTACATCTATTTAGCCTGTCAACACAAGCAATATAAGCAAACTCATTAGCGTTATTGCTCTAAGACTGTAATCATATTTCATATCATTCACTATCAATTATTGAGACACTAGGAGTGTGTCCACTCCCTAGGGTGTAGTCAATATTGAAAACCCTTTCATGACTCAACACCAGAAAAGTGTGAACCCTTTCCCAGTGTGTGCCATGTAGGCCCTATTCATACTCAAGCAATCGGTCATCATGGAAATAAAATCAAAACTTGTTCTGCATATGGAATTTTAATAATTTGACATGTGTATTCTTAGCTAGGGTCACAGAACACTTATCCATTTGCCGATGCAGTATTCCTTCATTAAGGAGATATGGGGCTCCCTTCTTTGAGTTGACAGTCCCTCGGTTAGTCATCCCAACTCCTTTTTACATTTCATATCCACACATGTCTTACCGACATAATATATACCATCTCACTCATGTTGCTTACCGAACATATAGTGCAGATGAGACATTTCCAAAATGTCCAATGGAGTTTCACCCAAAACCCATTTCTAAGATAAGGGAAAACCTTCCCATGAAGTTTGGCTCCTACAGGCCATCACACATGATCTTCCTGCAGTGTGTACCCTTGGTACATTCATCAAATAGCCAAACAATCAATCATTATCTGATAATACAATCCAAATTGATTGTTCCATAGCCAAGCAATGACATTAGTAATCAAATTCAATAGGAATTTGCAACGATGTCTACTACAAAAATTGATTTGCGTAGCAATGAGGTGATCCTCATTTGTGGGTCTCTTGTAAGTAGCACTACTATGCCCATTATAATTTTATGCTTACTAGCATAATATGAATACCCACTTACAATGCGTCCTCCTGACACAATCTTATGCAAGCCAATAGTGATTAGTAGTTGTCAGCGATTTCTTAAATCCGAAATTCACAATTCAAATTTAACAACCCATTATGCATACCAACTATTTTCACAGCCATGAGACTCTTCTCATAAGGTTTGTCTCTTTCACACGGTAGATTACAGCATTTTTCATGGTCTTACTCTCAGTACCATGCTCTAAATAATCTACCTGAAACCTGAGCTTCAATCAACCAAACACTTGGTAAGTCTGGATGCATATAACCTTTTCATTGCTGCAACCATCACTGAAGCATTTTCAAAATTTACAAAATTCAATTGCTTCCAGCTGTTAATCACATCAATATTACCAAAACTCATTTACTTCACACAATCATTATCATACTAACATTTGCAAGGTATAGTCACATCATTCATGCAATTAAATGAAATGTTTAGATACTCCTTACTTCACAAGCGTATCATTTGTACCATGTTGCTCTTCCATAGAGCATTTCCGATAGCCATTTGATCATGACTATCCTCTTTATGCACTTACTATCCTGCATTCATAACAGCCTTTGAAATGGTTCCTGAATTGTCATCAATTCATCATTTCAGCCATTAGTTATTCATAATATCACATGCACTCATCTCAATGCATTCATGCAATGCATCACAACATTTGCACCTATACTTATGCAATCAGTCACACACACCCTTCATATGCATCCATTCAATGCATGACTACAAGATTCATAAAATATTTTTAATGCATATCCATTCAATGCTACCTTGCATTGATTCAGGAATACTATGAATTCAAAACACCATGAATGGCCTAACCATGACTACTTCATATAGGATGCATTACTATAATCAAGATCATCAGTACTTACTTTCCTTGGGCTACTAAGCTCAATCAATATATACAGGCATGACACATTTCTATATGAATGTATTATAAGATTCAAATATCCACATGGTATGAGGTCTCTCACCTTTACCACTCCTTGGAATTTGTCATAATTAAACCATTACCTGCATGGATCCTACTTACACCGTTGACATTACCAGTTTAGTCGGTATCTTGTAGAGGATTGCAGAATTTGCTCACCAACTTTTGATTATGGACTGGTTGCCTTATCCCTTCCTCCAGAGGGTTTCTAGTCACATTTGTTAGCATCAACAACATATTCATCCAGGTCCATGTTGTCGTTGTTTTTTCCACTAATGCAAACACCAATGCAATAACTATCATTAGTGGTTCATTATAAATGTATAATCCTCAATATCCTATGTATGCAAAGCATATCCTCATACATTTCAGGTATAAAACTTAAGAAATGTAGTTATAATAAGCAAGATAAGGTTTAAGGAAACTTCCCTTTTCAAGTCCCACACCCTCGCATGGAACTCCTCTTCCACACAACAACTGGTTTGACTTCATAGTCTTGCTACCTCTAGGCATGCAATTCTCAGATTTGTTCATATTAACATTAGCACATTTCTTTCTCAAAAAATTACTAGTACCTAGCTGCTACGCATTCAAACTCTGGTGATTCTCCTTTGTTCCCTACTGGATAAGCTTTCCAACGCCTATCCACATGCTTCATTCTGAACTCGGGTGTGAAAACCACACCACTTCTAAAATTAAGATTTTCACCAATTTTAGGCAAAACACACAACTATATTTTGGTCTAGAATGCTAACTTCAGCCACCTAGGATTTTCTTCTCCTTTTCATCCTTGAAGCTACTGAAAGAATACTAAGAATTTCACTGAAAGATCCCTGAGATCTCTAAAACAATCCCACTTGAAACCCCAAAACTTTCCTTCATCAAATCAATCCTCTTCCCAACTAAAATTTCGACACTTCGGTGATCCAAACAACAATTTTCCTCCGGTGGCCCTAATAACTAACATTTTCCACTGCATTGGATCTTTGGTTTTCTAGGCTTCCAAATCACTATCGACGAGGGTAGTGTATCGATGATCGAAACCGCTAACCTTTACCGCATCAACAATCGAAACCACAATTCTTTGGGTGGACAATTCTATGGGTTCCACAGACCATACAACCCGTCGACGGTCTCACCAACTGATTTTTGGTGATCTGATCCACTAGTATTCCTTGTCGCACCGGTGATTCAAATAACAAATCCTTTCCGCTGCATCAGTGACCAGAACCACTATCATCGGGTGGATAGTTCCTTAGGAATCCGCAATGGCGGAAAGTGTTCTTACTTTGGTTTCCGCAGGCAGACATGTAGACTTTCGATCGACGATGTCAACTACTACTCATTGGGCATTTTGATAGTCAAAAATTCTAAGTTCTTCCGCTACTTATCGACACCTCAAACAACTAAGTTTTGCCGACATATCGGTGGCCTTCGGCTGATTCCCTCCGCAACTGTCGTTTCGGCTTCCACTCTTTTCCGTCGATGGCATCGGAAGTCCTTCCATCTAAATGTGCCAATGTTTCAGCAGTCTTCATCATCTTTATTCTACCGCCGTTGCGGTGCCTTCATGATTTTCCATCTGCTTCATTGGATCAGACTTCCTCTATCTCTCGCTGCCACCGGGGTCTGTATCGGAGGGGCTTCTAACTAATTTCTCCGACGATACGACGGTCTAAACACTTAGAAAAATCTTTCATAGGATTACCTCTTTGTTGGCTTATTTCGCCTGATGGCATCGGCTCTCAACACCTCTTCGTTTCTGCCATTGCAGCTCCCTCCCGGCGAGCCTCCCCTTTCTTCTGCCGCCATCACTGCATTGGAATACTTCTCATGAATCTTCCCGCCGTTGTGGCTACATCTCTAGGTTCCATCCGTTGTGCATCGGACGGACTTCCGCCTAGCTCATCCGATGATTTTCGAACTTAAGAATTTTTTTGGAATTTTCTCCTGTTTTCTTCTGGGCAGTAGGCACACTGCCTTTGTTAACTGATTCTTCATGGCCCTATGAAGCCCAATTTCTGTAACACACGCTCTGTCACTGCATCTCCATGCCCCATTTAGGCCCATGCTACAAACTTGGCTTTGATACCACTCTGTAACGTCCCCGACCCTCCGAATCAGGGATAATTTTAGGGGCGAATTTTAGCCCAGTGGGCTATTTTTCCATGTTTTTTTCCCAAAAAAGATTCACCATTTTGCATTTTTTGAAGCCCCATTTCGCCCAATTTTGATGGCGTGCAATTTTTTCACCCTAAAAATCACCAAATTATTATATAAATGATATAAAATCCTTGGAAACTAAAATATTTTTTGAAGAATATCACCAATCATTTTATAGTTGGTGTTTTAAGAATTGGTAATATTCGCCAACATTTATACACTTTTAAATAAGTATAGTTCCTTAAAATCATCCCTGCTCCGACTGGCGAAAAAGATGCTACTAACACCAATCAAACAGGAAAACAGCCCCATGAACATGAATAGGGATAAATGATGATATTAAAAAGCTTACATAATACATACTAAGATGCATAAAACATACAAGGATACATAGTTACTCAACATTCAGCGGAAGGAAACATATACATTCCAGCATTCAACATGTTCATCATAATTCATGAAACAATATATATAATTGCAGAGATGAAATAGTCAGGAGTACTTATCTTTTAATGAAGAACTCGCCCTGCAACCAGCTATGTTGCTACAACGCTCCACCCAACCATAGGCCAACATGCTCATCAATCTCTCAGCAACACTGCCACCCCCGAGCTGGGCATGATTCCTCAAGGAATAAGGGTCAATGCAGGCTTACACATAGCCAAGGTACACAAATCAGCTAAGCCCACACAGTAGGGCTTACCAGGTCATCAAGGAGCTATGAAAGGATAAATGCTAAGCTAGTGGCCTCAAGCACCAGTTTTCTCAAGCATACCCAGCCTCTAATCCCACTCTCGATAGTTCGAAGACCCACCATTGCATACCACTGCAAAACAACCCATTCAGAGCTCTGTGAAGAAGGCAGAGACAACTGGGTGACAATCCCAAACAAAAAGTGAAACACTGCTCAAGTCCACAAGACAACTCAGGGTTGTTCTTGGCCCTAGCATGGCCAAAAAAACTCAGCAGCAACCCAAAACCAGGGTACATCAACAGCCACAAACCCACAATGAGAACTATGGCAACCTTACACAGTCTGCATTTGGGGAAGAAGCAGAACTCCCAGCATAGACACAGGAAAACTTAGCCAACGAGTGTGGAAATCAATATCCAACCAACATCCATGAGCCCACAGCACACACAATCCCCAATGTAATGGCTGGAGAACTTACATAGGCAGAAAAGGGGAAGAAACAAACTCTCAACCTGTGCGCAAGGGAAAAAGACACAACCCAGGCAAAACATGGAAGAAAACACAGCGCTCTACAGCTCACGATCCACCATGAAGGATGGAAAACAATACACAACTCAATAATTCCAAAGGAAAACTGGTTCTCTGTGTGAATGGAAGGAACACCACCACTGACCAACAAACAGCGTGAGAGAGGGAAAACGAACCCCCAAACAAGAAATCGCACCCCTTCTTAACTCGGCTCTGCATGAGGAAGATGAACCGGCCTCCTGCTGCGCATCCCTATGTGAGAGTGAACCCCCAAAATCCCAAGAGAGTGCGTAGTGATGGTTCCCTTACCCACGTGAATGGGGAGAGAGGACTGGTGGAGTGAGCGTGTGGCAAGACTGGTAGTCCTGCCATCCTCCACTTCCAGCACTAAATGCCTCAACAAATCAGAAGAACATTAAAAAAAGGTGGTTGGATGAGACAAGGGAAGGTGATCAAAATAGACATGGTGATGACATGTAGCTTTTTCCCCCATAGCCCAAAGTTCATCATTTCCCCCCCCTTATCCTTTGGAATCATGCCCTTTTCATTCAACGTTGCACCATCGTAGCTGGTTGTAGGTTTATTTTAATTGATGTGCGTATTTACATGATGCCAAACTATAATGTGCCAGATAGCACGATATACCATTGAAAACTATCCTTATTGCCGAAACATACACAACCAAATCGATGGTGGGGCTTTTTCCTTTAGCTCCTCACCACGATTAATTACATTATATACATCATGCAAATGGGGCCAAAATAGGGGTGTTACATAGTTGGTTTCTGTGTACCCATTCCATTTCTCTGCAGTTTCTTTCTACCCTATGTTTAGTTATAATAAATCTATTCATCTTACTATTACTTTAGTACAATTACAATCCACAGACATCAAACACAATCTTATATTTTTGGAATGCTACTATTTTACCTAGTGGCAAGCGAGCAGTAGCATAATTTTTTATATTGTGTACACTTTAATAAAATATAATCCATCAACTATATTACAAAAAATATAATCTTGGGCTTAGGTTTGTTGCAATTTCCTCTACAAAGGTGGTGCAATATGAAATGGAGAAGGACATATTGGTGTAATTTCTTAAGAATTCTGAATGATGCCTTCAACGAGAAGGCTCTGAGCCAATTGGCATTCATGTCCTTATTGTCATAGGTCCAGCTAGTGATGGTGAATATCCGCAATGTCCAGATGCTAAAAAGAATGATAGGGGTTGAGTAATAGTATCCATATGCTAAAAAGTATGACACGGGTTGAGGCACAATTTGTGGCAACCATTTTTGTTGTTGTTTTTCCTACTTCTACTGTGATGTTTCATTCAGATGCTAAATCAGGGCACTACACTATGTTGTTGCATAGAACATTAGGAATGATTTTCACTTGCATTGGAAATATCTAAAATGTATCTCCTTTAATATGCAATTCTATTGGACTAAGTTTATTGCTTATCTCAATTCACCATACCTTCTCATTTTTCCTATGCTTGTCTTGGTTAAATAATCTCATCTCATCCATCTCAACTTGTCTTGTTGCTTATCTTCAAACCCCAAATTGACAATAAAATTGAGATATAAGCTATGTCAACTCATATTGTCTCATAAGGGCATGGCTTGATTAGCTTGGTTGGATAGGGTTGACTATGGTTCAATATTTTTTTCACACAAGCCTGTCACATTTTACTAGGTGAATTGTTTTTGCAACAATGTGTGTGTTAGTGAATCACTAAGGTACCCAATTGCTAAGATAAGCATGTGCAAAGTAGCCACTTTCTGATATAGATGTTTGGATAGAACTTAGACCTTCTTCTCATATTTTCTTTATTTTGTCTTGTTACAAAGCTCTAACTGAGCAATGACCTAAAGAAAAAAGTAGAGATGGGAACCTTTAGAGAATTGAAGGTCTGATGTTCATTTTCAAGCACACTCAAATAAATCCTATAAAGTTCCATGCTTTTTAATTTCTATAACAAAATATTCCACATTGGAATAAAGCAGAACTTCAACATCATGCACAAAAGAATTTGTGAATTAAAAAAATTTAACTTCCTTTCCCAAAGGTTTATTTCTTCCATAAGCAGTTGAGTGATTACCTTAAATTTTAAGGGGTCTCAAATCAAATCATCTAGTAAAATGCTATCTTGTAATGGCCTACAAAAATTCTGGTGCTTCTATAGCCTTGAATGAGTTTGAATCATTCACAACCTTCCTTTTTCATTCTTATTTCTAGACTCCCACCAACATTATAAAATTTGGCTCATTGTTAGAAATCCACTGTATATGTGAAAACATGTAGAAACCCTTCTCTCAAGCTAGGAAATTGTATTTACCAAATTCCTAAATTTCTTATCATATCTGATAGGAATGAACCAAGTTACCAATAGAAATGATAATAGTGACGCATATCCAATATTATACAATGGATCGTTCATGAATTTATCTTGTTCATTAATTGGCACCAAGCATTTTTTAACCAATGTACATAACTGACAATGCCTCAAAATAGAAAAATTCCTCCACATTTTCATCAAACTGGATTGAGTAGCCAGTTTTAGTCAGACTTGGCCAAGTTAAACTGGGTCAACCTGACTGTATATGTTTTTTACTCACCCGACTCTAATGACAATGATTATCAAAATGTATCAACACTACTACATAGATTACTAAATAATATAATCCATCAACTAGATTACACAAAATATAATCTTGGGTTTAGGTTTGCTACCATTTCCTCTACAAAGGTGGTGTAGTATGAAATGGAGAAGGACATATTGGTGTCATTTCTTAAGAATTTTGAATGATGTCTTCAATGAGAAGGCACTAAGTCAATTGGCATTGATGTCCTTATTGTCATGGGTCCATCTAGTGATGTCATTTCTTAAGAATTTTGAATGATGTCTTCAATGAGAAGGCACTAAGTCAATTGGCATTGATGTCCTTATTGTCATGGGTCCATCTAGTGATGGAGAAGATCTACAATATTCATATGCTAAAAAGGGTGACAAGGGTTGAGGAATAGTATCCATATGCTAAAAAGTATGACATGGGTTGAGGCACAATTTGTGGCAACAATTTTTGTTGTCGTTGTTGCTACTTCTACTGTGATGTTTCATTTAGATGCTAAATCAGGGCACTACACTATGTTGTTGCATAGAACATTAGGAATGATTGTCACTTGCATTGGAAATATCTAAAATGTATCACCTTTAATATGCAATTTTGTTGGACTAAGTTTATTGCTTGTCTCAATTCACCATACCTTCTCATTTTTCTTTGCTTGTCTTGGTTAAATAATCTCATCTCATCCATCTCAACTTGTCTTGTTGCTTATCTTCAGAACCCCAAATTGACAATAAAATTGAGATATAAGATATGTCAACTCATATTTTCTCATAACGGCACGGCTTGATTAGCTTGGTTGGATAGGGTTAACTATGGTTCAATATTTGTTTCAGACAAGCCTGTCACATTTTACTAGGTGAGTTGTTTTAACAACAATGTGATTTTTAGTGAATCACTAAGGTACCCAATTGATATGATAAGCATGTGAAAAGTAGCCACTTTCTAATATAGATGTTTGGATAGAAATTGGACCTTCTTCTCATATTTTCTTTATTTTGTCTTGTTACAAAGATCTAACTGATAAATGACCTAAAGAAAAAAGTTGAGATTATGCACCTTTAGAGAATTGAAGTTTCTAATGTTCATTTTTAAGCACACTCAAATACATCCTATAAAGTTCCATGCTTTTTAGTTTCTATAACAAAATATTCCACATTGGAATAAACCAGAACTTCAACATCATGCATAAAAGAATTTGTGAATTACAAAATTTTAACTTCCTTTCCCAAAGGTTTATTTCTTCCATAATCAATTGAGTGATTACCTTAAGGGGTCTCAAACCAAATCATCTAGTAAAATGCTAGCTTGTAATGTCCTATAAACATTCTGGTTCTTCTATAGCATTGAATGAGTTTGAATCATTCGTAAACTTCATTTTTCATTCTTATTTCTAGACTCTCACCAATATTATAAAATTTGGATCATTGTTAGAAATCCACTGTATATGTGAAAACATGTAGAAACCCTTCTCTCAAGCTAGGAAACTGTATTTACCAAATTCCTAAATTTTTTTATCAAATCTTATAGGAATGAACCAAGTTACCAATATAAATCATAATAGTGACATATATCTAATAATATACAATGGATCGTTCATGAATTTGTCTTGTTCATGAATTGGCACCAGACATTTTTTAACCAATGTACATAACTGACAATGCCTCAAAATAGCAAAATTCCTCCATATTTTCGTCAAACTGGATTGAGTAGCTAGTTTTAGTTAGAGTTGGCCGAGTCAAACTGGGTTAGACTAAATGCATATTTTTTTTATTTGGTCGACTCTAACAACAATGATTATGGGAATATATCAACACTACTGCATAGATTACTAAATTTACCCAGAAGACAATGGTTTTGTGGTTAAAAAATTCAGCAGAATAGATTACTTGCAAAACCTTCTAACTCCTAGACACAATTCTACTGAAACCAGGTCCAATGTTATGGATTGTGGGGAATTTGGCCACCAATTAACCAAAAACTACTAACTTTCAAATAAAACTCACATTTTTCATGCAAACCTTAATTTTCCCCTAGGGTTAAGGGTTTAGGGTTTAAACATACCAATGTATTGTTAAGTGTTTCTACCAGAATAAACTTATTTTTTGGTGAAAATTTGACAAATGAAATGGAGGGGGGGGGGTCTCATCATTGGTGAGCATCTTCAAGAAATGGCTGGTGGAATAATTCCAAATCCTATAGAGCCCGTTATAATTGTTGGAAACTATCAACGACCCATCCCTGTTGAATTGAATGACCATCATCAATTCTGAATGGGAAGACAAAACCTTTAAGAATTTCCCCATCATCATATCCCAAATCCTCACAGTTTCGTCAAAGGAGATAGAAACTATAAGATTCGAATGCTGATTGAAATTAACACAAAACACATAATTAGTGTGGCCCTTCAATGTTTTGATGCAGTCACATGTGTGGAAGTCTCATATGCATAGGGTTTTGTCATCGAAGGCAGAGGAAATGTAATGGAAATCCTATTATCAGATGAATCTACTCAAGCAGAATCAAGCTAGATCTCCCTAGTCCAAGTGGATCTAGAAAAAATCAACTACACAATAAAATATACTTTCCTATATCAAATGTAAATGCCAGTTAACAGATAGATTGGTTACCTGCAATATGCAAATCCTCTTCTCTCTTTGTTGATCCAAGCTCTAGAATATTCAGATCTCCAACTGCAAAACCATGTAAAGCAAGTGGAAACAAGCAAACAGTACATGTGTATCCGAACATGAATTGATCTAAGATAATAGTTAAGGAAGAAATATCTAAACATTATTAACACAACAAAGCTTATGGAAAGATATTTGTATTAATGTAATCAGTAGATACATAGAACTACACAAAGAAGGAACATTACAACCTATCCTTAATGCTACAATATTCCATCCAAAAATTCAATCCAAGCCTCCAAAGGATGATAAGGATCACCTATAAATTCCACCATCATAAGATTACCATAGTCCTTCCTCCTTTCACAATGGAGAGAGGGTTCAATTTATAATGCTAAAGGGATATAATAGGTTGAGGATTAGGAGGAGGAGTCTAAGGGATCTTCCCTATAGGTTAGGAACCAAATTCCACCTCACCTAAATGATAGGGATAAACATCCACCTCATATACCTTTAGTAGAGAGAAATTTGGGGATTAGGAAAAGGGTTGACACATGGATCCATAGGACAAGATTTCAGTGTAATAGAATACCCCCCTAAGCATGAAGTCAAAGGAATGGGATAGGTGAATGCTTTGTGAAGTGAATAAATCAAAGGCAAGGATATTGGAGAGAAGTTACTGCAGTACCACTAACTCAAATCTCATATGACTCATAACATGGATGCCAACCAATACAATGCAGATCCATGGAAGTAGAGACCTACTGAACACAATCATGCCCACTAGACACAAGCGTAGATCCATGATGATATGATAACAAAACCATGACCAATATAATGTGGATCCATGTAATATGACTCAAAACAAACTCCATCACAACTTGGGTGGAGATATCTGACAACCCAAGGTCTTCAAGACGAAACCGCAATGATACGAATTTAACCATGTGATTACAATGTCTTGAAGTCCAACATGGTAGAAACACCTTTATTACCAGTCATTAATGTAAATTGTTAACAATTACGATGGAAATCACCATTGATGTCAATGATTCCCAAGGTATCTTAGCACATATCATTGAATGTGAATAAAGGAATTGGAGTCAAACACTCAATGTGATCTTTCAATAAAGTGTCAATGATGTAAAATCATGTTGAAAGTGAGGTAACCTACTATTGAGGCATGCAGTCCCAAGGTACTTGTCTTGGTTTCTAATTCCAATTCCGGGATGAGAAGTTGAAGTCGACAGGAATAGAATCGTCGAAGGAGGGCCATGATGAGTCCCCCATCATCGACACAAAACACGATCACAAATTTTTTTAGAGTAAACCAGACAGCAGAGTAATGTAGAAGCCTAACTCAGATATTACCAACATGATAGAAGGTAAACTGACTACAGACAATGAATAGATGACCAAACTTCTCTTGAACATGGGAATGGCAAGACTTGGTAGTATTGAAATGAGAATGATACCAATCCCCCAATGCAACTGACACTAAGATTATTCTTGGACAAATCAAAGGAGTAATAAAACTCAAGGAATTAGCAGGACTCAAAGACAAACAAAATACCCCAGTACTGAAATGCATATGCAAATGAGTGCCATGTTCAAGAGTGATTATGTACCACCATAAAAAATACAAACTCTTTCCTTAATTTCCCCATCACAAAGGATGAGTGCCTCTTTTAGGTTTTACGAGTTCAAAGAGGGTAACAAACACTCAATATAGCTCATCAAGTGATGAGTCCATTCCCATATGTTTTACGAACCTAAGAAAGGAGGGGTTCGTTCCCAAAAAGGGTCCTTCATCGTTTAAATTTATGAGTCTGATGAAAGTAAACTCATTTGTCGTTTCATGTTTAGAGAGTATGAAATGACTAGAAAGACTCCAGGAGGTCATTTTTCGTAAATAGGCCTAATCAGTCCGAAAAAGAGATAACCTACCACTGACTAGTTGACAGTTCTAATACTTTTACAAGCGTGAACGTAACAAGCTCGCTTGGAAATCTTTCTGTGTTTTTAAGGAGACTAAAAAGAGCTTAAATATAACTTCATAACGAGTTCTTTTTCCAAAATCCAATTTTAACGAGTCTAAAAAATAGTAAAAGTACACTCGATACCTCTTCATTGAGCTTTTAACAAGCATGATGAAGGTATAAAAAGCACTCAGAACCTTTTTCATGTTTAAATCTAGAGCACAAAAAAGCATTAAAGTAAGCTCAAACCAGTTTTCATGTTTTAACTAGAGCACAAAAAATGTAAAGTAAGCTCAACACCATCTTACTATTTTTAATGAGCTTGAAGATCAGTTGAAAGAATGCTCAGGGTATCTACCTAATTTTTTAATGAGCTTGGAACAGAATAAGAACTATGCTCAAAAGGTCATTCCAGGGTTTAACGAGCTCGAAACTAAAACAAAGTATGCTCAAAATGACTCCCATTGACAGGAGATTTCCCAACATGATGTCCAGTGGTTGGTACTTTCCCCCATTATGACTATCAAGTAACTTAATCCAACATAAAGAGGTAGTGTACATGTCCTCCAAGCTTCATTTCGTCTGCTTTACAAGCAAATGAAATGAAGGCTCAAATATTGAGTCTTGACACAATGGAAGGATCTGTTTAATTTTTTAACAAGCTTGACATGAAATAAAGGAACTTTGCTCAAGGTTAATTTTAATTTCTAAATTTCTTCTTGGGGGCATTCTGTTTCACCGAAATATTTTCCTCTTGATCCATGTGTCAAACCTTTTCCTAATCCCCAAATTTCTCTCTGCTAAAGTTGATTGATATTGAGGTTGTTCTTGCCTTATTTCCCTCTTTAGGAAGGCCGACGCTTTTCCCCTTCATGCTAGGTGCGTCGATGGTGCTCTTTCCCTTCATGGTAGGTGCGCTGATGGCGCTCTTTCACTTCATGCTAGGTGCACCGATGGAGCTCTTTCCCTTCATTCTAGGTATGCTTGTGTCAACGCTATCTCCCATTGCTAGGTGCACTGACAATGCTCTTTCCCTTCATGGAAGGTGCACCAGTGGCATTTTGAGGGAAAAAATCGAGTTTCGAGACTCTTCTCGATGGTATATGAGGTGGATGTCTATCCCTATAATTTAGGTGAGGTGGAATTTGGTTCCTAACCTATGGGGAAGATCCCTTAGACTCCTCCTAATCCTCAACCTACTCTATCCCTTTAGCATTATAAATTGAACCCTCTCTCCATTGTGAAGGGAGGAAGGACTATGATACTCTTATGCTGGTAGAATTTCTAGGTGATCCCTATCATCCTTTGGAGGCTTGGATTGGATTGTTGGATGGAACATTGCAATGTTAAGGATAGGTTGTAATGTTCCTTCTTTGTGTAATTCTATGTATCTACTAATTAAATTAATACAAATCTCTTTCCATAAACTTTGGTGTGTTAATAATGTTTAGAGCTTTCTTCCTTAACCATTAGCTTAGATCAATTCATGTTCAGATACAGATGTACTATTTGCTTGTTTCTATTTGCTTTACAAAGTTTTGTAGTTGAATATTTGAAGATTCTGGAGCTTGGATAAACAAAGAGAGAAGAGGATTTGCGTATTTCACATAAGAAATATATATTTTAAATGGCATTTCCATTTGATCTAGGAAAGTAGATTTTATTGTGTACTTGATTTGTTCTAGATCCACTTGGACTAGGGAGATTTGGCTTGAGTCCGCTTGAGTAGATTTATCTGATAACAAATTCAATGACCATGGCATGTCGGAGACGCCCTCTGTGTGAACTTGGAGCTCCTTCTTCAAAATTTCATCACCTGCAAACCATATTATCATGATTTTTTCAGTAGAAGCACTCCCCAAAACTTCCTCTTTTGCTAAATCAGTTCCAGTACACGGGATAGATAATGCTGGACCAAATGAAGTTCATGCTATTATTTGGTAGGTTCTCCTACTTCTTCTCATGCTTGTGCAATGGAAACCCCCTATGACATCATTTCACCAATTCGCAGTTTGTATTTGGGTCCTACTCTTGCGCCTGGTCCTACTTGTGCACGAATCCTAACTGTGAAATGATCGCATGAAAAACACTGAATCGACCCAACTACAAACTGTGAAATGGTTATAAATGACATCATAGGTGGTTTTATTTTCAATAGAACTGGGTTTGGGTTGTAATATATATTATATATATTACAATGTAATATATGTATATATATAACAATGTAATTAAAATATAATAATTTTTAAAAAATTTTAATTTGTTTTAATTTTTAATTTTTATTATCATGTGAACCATAGTTCTTTTGGGGGTTATTAGGACATGTACCATAGGGTTTTTATTTATTTGTGTTCTCACGATTTTTTTTCATGAGAAGAAGAACAAATAATAGGCATGAGAATGACTAATTTGGATTTATAATGGAATTAAAATAGATTGGAACCATACTAAAATTTTGAGTTTAATGAATAAGAATGTTGAGGAAGAGAAAAAGGAAATGAAGGAACAAATTGAATCATACCTCCACGATCGTAATCAACATAAGTAAGAGTGTTATGGCTTTTTTCAGAGATAACAAACCAAGATTTAAAAACATCCAATGTTACAAAATCTACATTCCATCTTTGTGGAAGGTAGTTGTGAGAAAATATGCCAAATTTGATGAAGATGCATGATCCTCCAATTCTCAATAACCTATTATTGTTACTAGGGAGGTAGAGGAGCCTTCTTCCCAAAAATATGATCCATATATTTCAAGATCCTTATTGTCACTAAGCATTAAAGACTTTTTACAATCACCTAACTGGTAAGAGGAGGACACACATTGATTAAAAGGTTAATCATAACAATTGTATACCAGTAATATCAAACTTTGAAGACAATAGGAAATGGAACCTTCCCCATGTTCAGAATTATACACCGAGGCGCAGGTTGTATAAACCTTTGGGCTCACTAAGAAAATAGGAGAGTATACCAATGTTCACCTAATCACTTAAGTGATAAAGAAACATTTCTACATTAACATGGATATACTACATGAAACAAAGAGACCACAAGGGGTGCAACCCTTTTATCTATTGTTGTAAAGCTGTTTCATAATTGAGGAACCAAGAATAACCAAAAAATGACTTGGAGTAGAATTGTTAATTACCAAAACATTAGATATATCAATGCATTCCATGTTCTGCTAGGAAGACCTTGGAAATTTGATAGGAAAGCTGTGCATGATGGGAGCAACAGCTACGGAGTGTGGAGGAATATCTTATCCTAGCTGATCCGTACACTAGTCTAAACCCTTGTCGAAGGAACCCACTGGAGTTATCAGGTCTTGTCTTGGAAAGTCTAGAGTGTAACTCCATTGGGCTCTTAAGATTTGAATCCCAAGAAAGCTCTGTAACTCCCAGTGAAACTCTAACAACCTTTGTAAAGAGTGGGTAGTTACAATATATCCTAGAGTGGGTGGATACAAAATATGGATTACATGTGTTAATGCATACACAAATGAAGATAGTACACAATGAACATAGTTCCTATGATATCTCTCCATATCAATTATGGCATGGTTCTAATCTATCACTAGTACATGTGAACATTTTTTCCATGACAAATCGTCGCTAGGATGAACATGATGATGTTGATTGAGATTATTCTAATGAGTATGAACATGATGATCATGATGATGAAGCTAATAACATTGATGATGATTATTATTATAACATTAATGATTATGAGGCTAAGGATGAACAAAATATTAGGAGAAAGAAGACAAAGGAAATGTTCGAGTATGAATAAGTTGATTCCAGGATGACTTGGATGCTACCAAATTCTTTTTACAAATTTTGCTTCTTCATTTCATTTCAATATAGTGTTATTTGTTCTCCTCAAAGGAGAAATTTATCCCTTTCACAAAATATAGAGGGATCTACATACTCAAGTAAAACCAACATACTTGTTCACACATAAGGGGTGATCAGGATTCTAAACTTAAAATGTGTGTGCAATCTAGGCATGCTTTCATCCATAATACTATAACAATGTTTTCCAACACCTCAATTTAGTTTCATTAGAAAATTATGAAAAACATAAAGGGAACAAAAAAAATGGGAACAAAAAGGAAAAGAAAAGAAAAATATAAAGTAGACATGACAAATTCATGTATTAGGATGTGCATTAATAGTTATTTATGAAATATCTGAAGTCATCCTCAAAGCTTCTCCCTCTTAGGGGGTGGGGCCTTATCAGAATTGATTGCCTTAGATATGCAAGATATCATGGATTGTTCAGACCCTAATGTGTTTGGTAATTGAGTGGATATCAAAAAGTCACATGGATCAATGACTACATTCTTCTACATTGGTAGTCTCAGTGAATTTTTGTTGCTTGTCATGGACATTGACTTCTTCATCGGTTATGTAGGAAGGTAAAATCCAACCAACGAATCACATGGATTAACAACTACATTCTTCTCCTACATTTGTAGGGTCATTGAGTTTTGTTTCTTTTCATGTACATGGTATTATTCATGGGAATTGGAGGAAGGTAAAGACCCAAACCCATGGATTGAATCGTAGAGCCCGTGGACTCAAATGACAATAAATGTTTTGTTTTGGGATTATTTTGGTTATGAAATCTATGGCCTATAAATGTTATTTGATCCCCTAGATTTGTGTTTTCATACTTTGATGTGTTAATGAATTATTATGAATTTATTATTTAAGTTAATGAATTAAAATTATATATGAATTTAAATATGATCATAATAACGATGATGATGATCATGATGATGGCGATGATGATGCTGATGATGAAGATGATGAAGATGATGATGACAAAGATGATGATGATGATGATGATGATCGTGACAACAACGATGGTGATGATGATTGTGATGATGGTGATGGTGATGGTGATGGTGATGATGATGATGGTGATGACGATGCTGCTGCTAATGATGATTATGATGATGATGATGGTGATGATGATGATGGTGATAATAATGATGGTGATGACGATGGTGATGGTTATGATGATGATGATGATGATTATGAAGATGTCGATGAGGAAGAGGGTGATGATGATAATGGTGATGATGATGACGATGATGATCATGATGATGGCGACGATGATGATGACGATCAATACGATGATGATGAAGATGATCAGGATGGTGATGATGATGACGAAGATGATGATTGTTACGGAGAAAACATCCTATGGCTTGGGGTATACCACAATAGATAGAGTAACCACAGAAATCAATCCCTTCCCAATATGCAAGAGAAATATAACATCTAACACTAAAGGATCTCGAAACATACCTTATTCTTGATGGTTGATGTAGATCCCCATTGAGATTTTCCAATCCCACTTGTGTTAACAATTTGCTCTCTCAACAATCAGCAAACAAGACAAGCATACTATATGATGGTGTTATACCTACTCTAGCATATAGAATCAATAATGTATAAGCAATTAAAAGCATCCATGGATTCAATATTCATTTAAATGCACATCATTGGATAGGAAAAGATATTTCTATTAATATAAATCAGATATTACATGAATGGCAACCTCTATCGGCTGCGAACTGGAGAAACTGAGTCCTCCACCTGGGCCTCCACCACCTCAATCCTCCATCTCTTGATAGCAAGCTCAGAAGCAAAGGAAATCTTGGGAAGAACACTAAGTGCTCCAAGGGACAAAGGGATGTAGACTCAAGTATAAGCTATGGCAACAATGGACTATAGTTTTCTTTCTCTTCAATTCCTCTCCTTTCAATCTATCCAAAGGGTTCCTTATATAGTGCTTCAATGGGGTAATGGAAGGCCAAATCCGAGTGATCTCGAGACATATGGAAGGCCAGGAGATAAGTGACTCGGATCCACATCAAGGAAAACTCCAAAAATATTTGGATTTTTGCACACATCCCGATGTACATGGGTTTAAGGGCTATATCTGTGTGTATACGCGAGGAAGGGTTAAAAATTCATGTATATCAAATAACAGGTGTTTTTAGGGATGATCTTGTAAACATCAAAGGTACAAAAATAGTCCATTGGGTCCAAAGAGTCTGCAAAGGGATAGGGAAGGCCATAAATGTGTGATCTACCATGTGTGGTAAAATAAACTGTAATAGATGCCCCCTAATGTGTGAGGTCAGAGGGGTGATACAATGGCCAAAATAAATTATAAGTCCATCCCAGAAGTGGAGTGATGAAGGAACAGGTGGAAGAAACAACCATCCAACAATATAGTACAAATATCTCTACATATGACTGCAAGTACATACAGCAGTCCTAGATACATAAGAGTACAATGGCCATGAATAGGCATGATACAAAATATGACATGTGTGGTCATCACCATGTACAATATAGATAGATCAGAATCTCCATGATGAAGATATACAAAGGATCATGATCTCTATGAAAGCTGAAGATATACAATGGATCAAGATCTCCATAATGGCTGACATACACTGGAATCAAGTCACGAGAGCTGAAATATCATGAACACTAGCACGATCAAGGAGGTAGCATATCAAAAATGCCACCAATCTAGAAAGTCTTCTACACAATCGACTACAAGTACATGTCCTACTATGTGAATATAGGTGTCGAGGTCAAACATAGTAGTCCATCATCTGATTACCAGTCATTGATGTATACCGTTAACAGACACGAGATCACTCACCAATAATGAAAATAGGAATCAAGGTACTATAGTGAAATCTAACAAGTGTGAATAAATGTATTGAGGTCGAACACTTAGAAGAATACATCGATTAGGGGACATTGATGTATTCCCAAAACTGTCGATGGCGAGAGAACCTACCACTGATGACTGTAAGTCTCAAGGCACTCAAATGATTCTAGACTCCTATGCTAGAATAAATGATCTGAAGTCGATGGGATGAAATCTGCTGGAACGAGAGAATTAAGGCATCCCCCATAATCCAACATGAGGTAATCAGCAAAGATGTATAATGTGGGAGGACTCGATCATAATGTGCTCGAACCAATACTAGTACCAGGAATGGCCGTCATGCAAAGTCAAGAGAACTGAGGAATGACCGACTCAGGATTCAACTTCCTTCAAACAAGAGCATAAAGGAAAATGGTGACTAAATATAGGCAGCATAGACTCAATAGACAAAACTGGGACATCTCTACGACACATGAGGCATCAATAGAGGCTCCATAAGGACTCAAAGCTTAACCAGTCGGTGGAGATAAAATCAAAGAAACAAGTACAAATCCTAAATTCAAACTATTAACCCAACCAATGGATGTGATATATAGTGCTTTATTCGAAGGCGACATGAGTCAACTAATCCCAAAGATAACATCTTTTCCTGTCTGGATTTTTTGGTTTTTTTATTTATTTCGAATTTTTCAAATATTTTGAAAAGCTTGAAAAAGAATAAAAGGGCTTTATAGTTACAAATCTAGGAGGAGATGAGTGTCAATGGGAAAACAAACTAGTTCCAAGTAGCGGAACATACCTATGCTCAATGGAAGGAAACATGTGTAGGATAGCGACACTCAAGGGAAAGTCCCCTCCCGATAAAAATGGGGAATCAAGCTGCAAAAGATATATATAATGGCTCTGCTTGGATAGACATGAGATAAGCTTGGGCTATATAGTTGATAATCAAAGTTAGGGAAGCCAGCATAAGGCTCAATAAGGAAAGCAAAACTCATGATAATGCAATTACAACTTGAAATAAGGGAGTTTTGGGGAAAAAGGCTAGCAAAAAGATCAAGAGGAGTATGAAGCTCTTGTGCAAAGTCATGGCGATACTATACAAAGGACTCCCACACCCTAAAGGAAAAATGTTGGCATGGGCACCAAATGCAAAATACGATCTAACTAGAGTACCCATGTATGGTCAAGCTCTACCATTCACATCATGTCACTTCTAAAAGCAATAAGAAGGTTCTGTGACAAGATAGAATGGGTTCGTACCTAAGGTTATAATGAAACCATCATAAAGTCATGCAAAGTGCAAACGGATGTGAAACCTAACCTATATGCCAGTTTAGACATAATACCTAAAATAGGCATGAATGGGTCAAAACCATGGTCAAACCATGCTCAAAACAGATTCCTACATCATCAAATTAGTTCAAAACAGTCCAAAATGGTCAAAAATGGTAAAAATTATAGAAAGTGGGTAAAAAATTTCAAATTTTTTCTATAAATAGTAAAAAATTTAAAAATTCCATATCATTTGAAATTTTTACCCATTTGAGCTCAAAACTTCCAAGGTGAATTCCGGGAGCATCGTTCGACGAAATTCGATATCGTTTGATCTAGATAACTCCTCATGTCCTCCTCTTCCTATTTCATGCAAATTTTTTAAGTTTTCGTGGTACAATTAATTTTTTAGGCCATCATAAGTTGTGTGTTTCAGCCCATGTGGGTATCGAGTTTTTTTCCGCGTATAGGGCTCGCCATATGCAGAAAAGACACCCAAACCCGCGTATGAGGCCGCAAATGGGGTTTTCAAGGGAAAAAACTAATCAAAAATCTTGTTTTTTGTGTAGAATGGTGTTAGAGTGGAGGGAGAGGGAACATGGTGATGTGGAAGTGGCTGTGCAAGGTGATCTAATGGCCCAACAAGCATTGTGGGCATGTGGTTTGTATAAGTTTTGGTGTCTTGGCAGCCTAAGGGCCAAACCAAGACTCCTCCAGATGGTAGTGGATTGTTGCGATCCAGACTCTAAGACTTTTCACATTGATGGGATGTTGCTCAACATTGAAATTGAGGACATATACTTTATCACTGGTTTATCCCGATAAGGAGAGGTGGTAAATCTCCGATCTCGCGGGCCAGGAGGTGGATTGACTATTGATTAGTACATTACGGTGTACTACTTTTCAGACACAGAAAAGGTTGGGAGTCAAAACCTGACAAGCTAAGGCTTGCTTAAGAGCATCAAACGACTCCTGGGCTTGCTCATCCCAGTAAAAAGGAGTGTCCTGCTTTAAAAGACACATAAAGCCTTTAGTCAAGTTGGAAAAATTAACCATGAATCTCCGCAAGAAATTTGCCATGCCTTGCAAACACTGAAGGTGTCTAATATTACGCAGGGGAGACAATTGAAGTATTGCCTCAACCTTTAAGGGATCGACTCTTATACACTCCTTGGATATGATGAACCCTAGCAAGCGACCAACAATAACGCAAAATATGCACTTATGAGGAATTAAATGAACCTGGTAATGACGGCATATTTCAAATACTAATCTCAAATGGTATGGATGACATACTCTCAAACGAGAATGAGCAGCAATGTCATCCAAATACACTTCGATAATCATTTTGAGATCATGAAAAATTAAGGTCATAGCCTGATGAAATGTAGCTCCGGCGTTTTTAAGGCCGAAAGGCATCTTCTGATATGCAAAAGTACCCCAAGGACAAATAAATGCAGTCTTATGTTGACCCTCAGGTTTGATCTAAATCTGATTATATCCGAAAAAACCATCCATGAAGGAGAATACCTCTCTTCCTGTACACACATCCAAAATATGATCAATAAATGGTGTGGGAAAATTATCCTTAGGATAAGCACGATTTAAATAATGGAAATCAGTGTATATACGGATCGCTCCCTGCTTCTTATCAACTGGAACGGGATTTGAAACCCACTTTGTCAAGGGAATGAGATAGATAAAACCGACTTTTAACAGTTTCTCTATCTCAACCTTAATGGCAGGTGCTTTTCTAGGATTCACCACACGCAAACATTGTCGAACCGGCTTTTCATTCGGATAGATATTAATCTAATGTTCGACAATATGAGGGTCAATACCTAGCATTTCCTCATATGACCAAGCAAATATGTTGCAAAACTCTTTAAATATATTGGTATACTCCTTGATCTCATCAGGGGAACAACTCGCCCCAATGTAAACGTTCTCAACTTTGCCAGGATCACGACAAATATTGATAGGAATAGTAGGTGATAGATTTTCCATGTTCCCATCGGCCACCTGACCAAAAGAGCTCAATGGAACCACAGGACTACCAATCTTCTCGCTAAGAATCTTCCCAAGGTGGTTCAACCCCAGACATGGCCTCAATAATGGCTTCATCCGATGGAAAAACATCGTTGAGGAAATCATGTGCGTGAGAGGACTCAACTGCCCATGTAGGCAGCACATATGGGTCCTCCTCCTCCATCTGCGAAGAGGAAGGACTAGGCTCTGTAACTTGACCAAGATTTGCTTGATATTCTACCATCGTTGCAGGCAACAACACATCTGTTTCGATAGGTCCAATCGAAGGAATTGGTGAAGGAAGAATCCAAGGATCTTCCATATGGGAAGTGTGAAAAGACACCGAATTCAATGAGGACGAAGCCCCACCGAAACTAGATTTGATCGTAAGAACAAGCACATGACAACTAAAGGTTCCCATAAGAGACAGATACATACCTACACCCACACTCCTAGTTGCCAGCTGAGAATGATCGATAATCGTGATGGAAGTTCTCGATGATGCATTAACACTCGGATTACAGAATGGCGTATGATCAATCATAATGATCTTCCCATTAAATGGAAATAATACCACTTGAAAGAGAGAAGAGGCTACGACTTGCATACTATAAATCCAATTCCAGCCCAGCAAAAGATTGTAGTCAAGGGGTGCATCAAACACCTCGACCTCGATCTTGATGGTCTTCCCTCCCAATTGGATGTTAAGAGAAGGAAGAATCCCATGCAGCCGAAATGATCTACCATCAAAATATGTCAACATAGTAGAGGATTGAGACAACTCGGGAGAACCCAAACCCTTCCAACATGACAAAGACATCACAGAATCAACAACGCCTTCATCAATAACAGTGCGTTTGACGGTCATATTAAGACACTCTACATGAATCAAAGAGAAAAGTAGTAATGCAAGCGAGGCTATATTCCCATGGTTTCCAATTTGATAATGGAAGAAGAGTTATCATCATTAACCCCAAGATCAGAAAGCAATGCTCTCCTCCGCGGAAGACAAGTCTGAAGTACTTCAAGCGCGGACATCACACAAGGAGTTTGGTCCAAATCCTCGATAACGGAATAGTTTTGGGTGGCTTGGGCATTAGGATTGTGCCCTGAACGCTTTAGGACTCCCTTAGGAATGTGAGGTGCAACTTCAAGTTTATCCATAGGTTTTTTGATACACAAAGGGCTCTCGGGTGGAGCGGGTTCTTTTCCAAGGTCCGGTTGTGACGAACCATAATCCTTCACATGAGTCACAACCTTAGTAGCGTGCACCATGTTGATGTAACCATGACTAGTATTGGCCTCCGATGGATTTTGATCTCCACCCAATGCACAATGAGGATCAATGGTCCTCGAGTTCATATTTTGATTGTTGGGTAAAGGATTAGTTAGCATGGTTGGGTCATGTACTATGAAGCTCGAGGCATCTTCCATATGAGGTTAAAAGCGAGTGAGGCGGTCCTCCTTACATAACTTTCAAGGAAACTTTAACTTATGTTTAGTCTGCTTGTCCCCCACAGTATTACGAGCATTCTTGTCATTATAATTAGCATTTCCATTCTTATTCCCACCCTTAAGATTATTTTTCCCTTTTTTCTTATTCCTTCCAGGCTGCTGGTTTCCCTTCTAGTCTGACGATTGCAGAGGAAAATATTGAGGGTTAGAGGCTTAGAGAGATAAAAAAATATTGGAGGTTAGGGGTTTAGAGAGAGAAAGAGAGAGAGATTGCATAATAGGGTTTTTTAGATAGAGAGAGAGGGAAGGACATTGGGTGTTAATGGTTTAAAATGAGAGGGAGAGAGAGGTGTTTTGGGTTAGTAGTTAAGAGAGAGAGAGAGAGAGAGGGTTATGGTTTGTGTGTGTGTGTGTGTGTGAGAGAGAGAGAGAGAGAGAGAGAGATTCAATGTTAGAACTTTAGAGAGAGGGAGAGATTGGGGATTAGGGGTTTAGAGAGTAAAATAGAAATACAAAATGGGAATCGGGGATTTAGAGAGACAGAGAGAGAGAGATTCAAAGTTATAGGTTTAGAGAGAGAGAGAGAGACAGATATTTGGGTTGGGACTTTAGAGAGAGAGAGAGAGAAAATGGATGTTAGGGTTTAGAGATAAAAAATGTGAGATTGGGGTTAGGGGTTGATAGAGAAAGATAGAGAGCAATAGGATTATGGTTTTAGAGAAAGAGACATATATGGGAATAGGGGTTTAGAGAGAGATATTGAGGTTTTTGGGGTTAGTGATTTGGAGAGAGAGAGAGAGAGAAAGAGAGAGATAAAAAGATAGAGATGGGGATTAGGGTGTTAGGCCAAGAAAGTTGCACAAAGAAGAAGCTGGCGCGCAAGTAAGGAAGGAAAGTTGTGCATGTGATGAGGAGGAGAGTAGGTCGCAAAGGAAGAAAAGAGACTGACGCAGAAGGATAGAACATGCAAGCGACGAAGGAAAGGCGAGCGTGTAGGCGTGCAAGTGGGTAGCAACCAGAAAGAGACAAGTCAGGAATATTGTGGTTGCTAAAGTTGTTGTAAGCCACCAGACAATGCACGTATGAAGGAATATATCTAAGTCAAGCCAATAGTGCCTTGTGTCAGTCCATGACAGCTTGTAACCAATTTTTATGGCTGAATACGCCATGTAACTAATGAATAATATGTAGTCAACCCTGTGTGGTCCTATATAAGTTAATAGGAAGAACCCGCTCTGTATAATGGTTAGTCATTGTGGTCGTTCGTCATTTTTGGTTGTTAATTGGTTGTTCATTCGCCAAGTCACCCAGTTTTGTTAAGGAAGTTAGGGTTAGAGGGAAAGAAGACTTAGAGAAGACTCTACTAGTAGTAGAAGGTTGTTGAGCCATGGATCTTGCAGATGTGTGCATAGACCACTAGTGGTAGAAGTAATATGTAGTTGAGTGTGCAGACAGTAGGTAGAAGATTCAATCTAGGCTATGTGCAGATTAATAGGAGTAGATAAAAGAATAAACCAAAGAGCATGAGAGCAAGAATATTGATTCGGAAAGACATATCATAAGAATAGTCTACAGGTCACAGACTGCAAGGTGCTATACCCATTTCTCATGACAGATGAAGAGTACCTTGGTGGTTTTTCCCATATGGGTTTCCACGTTATTTCCTATGTTGAATGATTAATTGATGTTGAGTTGATGTGAATGGAAATTATTTTCTTATTGTATATTGATGACTTATTGTTGAATGTATGGCACCATCTTATTAATCAGTGAATGAATAATTGTTTAAAGAACTATTTGAATGTTGTGTATAAGTTCATGTTTAATTTCCTAAGTTAAAGCATAAGTCGCACATAGTCTGCCAATGCAAGGAGTCAGCTACGTCGAACAACTTGTGCCAGTTGTTGAGACAAAGGACAAGGTCAAGTCGCGCGTGCGCTGTCATACAATTGTGTTTGGTTGCGCAGTAATAGACTCCATCATCCCGTTACCTTTGTCAAGCGCCTTGGTCATGTGCCAAGGGACTATAATCCCTCATAATTTGTAAAAACATGGTTCTGGAAGTTACCCATTAGATATCTCGGGTGACACTGTACCTGCCTCACAGGTGTTGCCGACTGAGCTTGCTCTGTCGGCCTGATGTCTTATGGTATCTTATCGGTATTATGTTGTTGTTGAACTGCAGGTTGAGAAAAAAGGAAGAAAGAGGCCAACATAGGGATTTAGAAATAAATAGAGAGAGAGAGAGAGAGAGAGATAAAATGATTGGGGATTACGAGTTTAGATAGAGGGAGAGAAAGAGAGTTATATGGAATTAGTGGTTTATAGAGAGGAAAAGAGCGAGAGAGAATAGGGTTTATGGGTTTAGAGAGAGAGAGAGAATGAGATATTGGGGGTTAAGGGTTTACATAGAGAGAAAGAGAGATTGGGGGTTAGGGGTTTAGAGAGAGAGAAAGAGATATTGGGAGTTATAGGTTTAGATAGAGAGGAGGGAGATATATTACGGACTAGGGACTTAGAGAGAGATATTGGGGATGAGGGACTTAGAGAGAGATATTGGGGACTAGGGGCTTAAAGAGAAATATTGGGGATTAGGGGCTTAGAGAAATATTGGGAACTAGGGTTTTAGAGAGAGGGAGAGGGATAGACAAATTCGAGGTTAGGTTTTTAGAGAGAGGGAGAGG
>LPNX010598874.1:158478-225978 GCA_001517045.1 Pseudotsuga menziesii | reverse complement strand
GTATTTATAGAGAGCTAATTGGGGTCAGGGGTTTAGAGAAAGGGATAGATTTTGTTTTATGGGTTACAGGTTAAGATATATCATTAGATAGATAGAGAGATTAGGGGTCTGGTGCTTAGATAGATAAATAGATAGACATGTAGAGAGAGAGAGAGAGAGAGAGAGAGAGAGAGAAATTGGGGGTGAGGGGTCTAGCAAGAGGGATAAAGTGAAAGAGAGAGATTGAAGGTTAGGTGTTTTGAGAGAGAGAGATTTAGAGGGTTAGGGGTTTGGAGAGATAAATATAATTGGTGTTAGGGGTTTAGAGAGAGAGAGAGAGAAATAAAAAGGTATAGAATAGGGTTTGGGGGTGGACCTAGAGAGAGTGAGGGAGAGAGAGATGTAGAGAGAGAGAGAGAGAGAGAGAGAGAGATTAGGAATTTGCAAAGAGTGACATTGGTGGTTAGGTTTTAGATATAGATTAGTTTTTATGTGTTGACATAAATAGTGGTCCAAGTGAGAGAGAGAGAGAGAGAGAGAGAGAGGGAGATTATAGGTTTGGAATTTAGAGAGAGAGAGAAAGATTGGGTGTTATGGGTATATAGGGAGAGAAAGGAAAATTGGCGGTTAGGAGATTAGAGAAATAGATAAAGATATTGGTGACTAGGTGTTTACAAAGAGAGAGAGAGAGAGAGAGAGAGAGAGAGAGAAATAGAAACACAGGGATTGGGGGTTAGCAGTTCATAGAGAGAGAGATAGAGTGAAATAGAGAGAGATTCTATGTTAGGATTTTAGAGAGAAATAGATATGGATTGGGGGTTAGGGGTTTAGAGAGAGACAGATGGAGGAAAAGAATGATTGTGTGTTATGAATTTAGAGAGAGGAAGAGAGGGAGGAAAGGAAGTGTGAGGTTGGGGATTTAGAGAGAGAGACAACGAGAGAGGATTTTAGGCATTTAGAGAGAAATAGATGTAGATTCAGGTTTAGGGGATTAGAGAGAGGGAGATGGAGGGAGGGGAGGGAGAGATTGGGTGTTACGGTTTTAGAGAGAGTGAGACCGGGAGACCAGGAAATGTGAGGTTAGGGGCTTAGAGATAGAAATAGATTGGGGCCATGTATTTAGAGAGAGAAAGAGGGATTGTGGGTTAGGGGTCTAGAGAGAGATATAGGGGGTTAGGGTTTTAGAGAGAGAGAGATTAGGGGTTAGGGGCTTAGAGAGAGATAGAGAGAGAGTGATAGAGAGTGATATTAGAGGATAGGGATTTAGGGAGAGACAAAGAGAGAGAGTTATAAAGAGAGAGATTATAGGCTTGGGGTTTAGAGAGGGAGAGAAAGATAGGGTGTTATGGGTATATAGAGACAAAAAGGAAAATCGAGGGTTAGGAGATGAGAGAAATAGAGAAATATATTGGTGATTAGGTGTTTAGAAAGAGAGAGATTGAGGATTAGGCGTTTAGAGAGAGAGAGAAATAAAAACACAAATATTGGGAGTTAGCAGTTTCGTGAGAGAGAGAAAAATAGTGAAATAGAGAGAGATTGTATGTTAGGAGTTTAGAGAGAAAAATATATAGATTGGAGGTTAGGGTTTTAGAGAGAGAGATGGAAACAAAGAGAGGTTGTCTATTACAGGTTTAGAGAGAGGGAAAGTGGGAGGCAAGGAAATGTGAGGTTACGGATTTAGAGAGAGAGAGAGAGTGAAAAAGATTGGAGGTTAGGGGCTCAGAGAGAGAAAGAGGGAGAGATTGCATGTTGGGGTTTTTGAGATAGAGAGAGAGGGAAGGAAATTGGGTGTTAATGGTTTAAAATCAGAGGGAGAGAGAGGTGTTTTGGGTTAGCAGTTAAGAGAGAGAGAGAGAAAGAGATAGGGTTAGGGTTTGTGTTTGTGTGTGTGTGTGAGAGAGAGAGAGATTCAATGTTATAATTTTAGAGAGAGGGGGAGATTGGGGATTAGGGGTTTAGAGAGAGAAATAGAAATAAAAATGGGACTCATGGGTTTAGAGAGAGATTCAAAGTTATAGGTTTAAAGAGAGAGAGAGATTTGGGTTGGAACTTTAGATAGGGAGAGAGAGAATGGATGTTAGGGTTTAGAGATACAAAATGTGAGATTGGGGTCAAGGGTTGAGAGAGAGAGAGAGAAGGACAGGAATAGGGTTTTAGAGAGAGAGATGGTGGTATTTGGGGTTAGTGATTTGGAGAGAGAGAGAGAGAGATAAAATGATAGAGATAGGGATTAGGGATTTAGAAATAGATAGATAGATAGATAGAGAGAGAGAGAGAGAGAGAGAGAGAGAATGATTGGGGATTATGAGTTTAAACAAAGAGAGAGAGAGAGAGAGATAAAATGATTGGGGATTACGAGTTTAGACATAGTCACACACACACACAGAGTTATAGGGGATTAGCATTTTATAGAGAGGAAAAGAGCGAGAGAGAGAGAGAAATAGAGATTGGGGGTTAGGGGTTTAGAGAGAGAGAAAGAGAGATTGGGGTTAGGGGTTTAGAGAGAGAGAAACAGAGATACTGGGTTAGGGATTTAGATAGAGAGGAGGGAGAGATATTGGGGACTAGGGGCTTAGAGAGAGATATTTGGGACTAGAGGCTTAAAGAAAGATATTTGGGACTAGGGGCTGAAAGAGAGATATTGGGGTTTAGAGAGTGATATTATCGGTTAGGGCTTTATATTGATTGATTGAGAGAGAGAGAGAGAGAGAGAGAGAGAGATTGGAGGCTATGTGTTTAGCAAGAGCGGGAGTGAATAGGGGATAAGAGTTCAGAGAGAGATAAAAGTAGAAAGAGAGATATTTTGGTTAGTTGTTTAAACACACGAAGATAGATATTGGGGGTTAGTCATTTAGAGAGAGAGAGAGAGAGAGAGAGAGAGATTGCAAGTTAAGGGTTTAAAGAGAGAGATTATGGGTTTGGATATTTGAGAGATATAGATTATGGGTTAGGGGTTTAGAGAGATATATAGAGAGAGATTAAAGGTTAGGGGTTTAGAGAGAGAGAGAGAGGGAGGGAGAGAGATTGAAGGTTAAGGGTTTAGATATAGATAACTGAGGTTAGGGGTTTAGAGAGAGATCTTATAGGTTAGGGGTTTAGAGAAAAGGATAGATTGTGTTTTATGTGTTAGGGGTTAATATATATAGAGAGAGAGAGAGAGAGAAATTGGGGAGTAGGTGTTTATATAGATAAATAGGTAGATAGGTAGATAGATATAGAAAGAGAGAGGGTGAAATTGGGGGTTAGGGGTCTAGAGAGAGTCATAAAGTGAAAGAGAGAGATACGGAGTTAGGGGTTTAGAGAAAAGGATAGATTGTGTTTTATGTGTTAGGGGTTAAGATAGAGAGAGAGAGAGAGAGAGAGAGAGAGAGAGATATTAGTGGTTGTTTGTTGATAGAAATAGCAATCCAAGAGAGAGAGAGAGATTATAGGTTTAGGATTTAGAGAGAGAGAGAGAGTGGGTGTTATGGGCATAGAGAGAGAGATATATATAAATTGGGGGTTACGATATCAGAGAAATAGAGAAATATATTGGTGATTAGGTTTTTAAAGAGAGAGAGAGAGATAGAGAGAGGGAGGGATAAACAGCAACACATAGATTGTGGGTTGGCAGTTTAGAAAGAGAGAGAGAGAGAGAGAAATTAGAAGTTAGGCGTTTGGAGAGAAATAGATATAGATTGGGGGTTTAGGTTTTAGAGAGAGGGAGGGAGGGGGAGAGAGACTAGGTGTTATCAGTTTAGAGATAGTGAGAGAGGGAGACATGGAAAGAGGGAATGTGAGTTAGTGATTTAGAGAGAGATCTATAGGGGGTTAGGGGTTTAGAGAGAGAGATATTGGGGGTTGAGGGTTTAGAGAGAGAGAGATATTGGGGGTTGAGGGTTTAGAGAGAGAGAGAGATTGGGGGTTAGGGGTTTAGAGAGAGAGAGATTGGGGGTTAGGCATTTAGAGAGAGATAAAGAGATGGTGGATTTAGGGTTTAGAGAGGGATGTAAATAAAAGGAGAGGGGTTTTGGGTTAGGGGTTTAGAGAGAGAGATTTTATCTTATGGATTTAGGGAGAGAGAGGAAAGAGAGATATATAGAGAGAGAGATTAAGTGTTATGCATTGAAAGAGAGACAAAGAGGAGTAGGTTAGGGGTTTATGGAGACAGATTAGGGATTAAGGGTTTAGAGAGAGAGGTAGAAAGAGAGACAAATTTGTGGTTAGGAGTTTAGAGAGAGAGAGAGAGAGAGTTTGGAGGTTTTTTTTTTAAAGAGAGAGAGAGAGAGAGAGAGAGAGAGAGAGAGAGTTTGGAGGGTTTTTTTTAAAGAGAGAGAGCAATTCATGGTTAGAGCTTTAGTGAGAGAGAGAGAAAGCAATATTGGTTGTTGGGGGTTCCAAAAGGGAGAGATAGATTCAGGACTAAATGTTTATATATAGATAAAGATTGTTGTTTAGGGGCTTAGAGAGAGATAGTGGGGTATAGAGGTTTAGATAAATAGGTTAGGATGTTAGAGAGAGAGAATGAGGTTTAGGGGTTAATATAGAGAGAAATAAAAATAGAGAGAATCAGGGTTAGGGGTTTATAAAGAGAAAGAGAATGGAGGTAGGTGTTTAGAAATACATATATAGAGGTTAAGGGTTAGGGGTTTAGAGAGAGATAGAGAGAGAAAGTTGAGGCACTAGGTTTTTAGAGAGAGAGAAAGAGTGAGAGAGAGGGAGAGAGAGATTAGGGGTTAAGGGTGTAGAGAGGGACACATAGATAAGAGGTTAGTGGTTGAGAGAGATATATATTTGGGTTTAATGCATATAGGTTTAGATATATAGACATATATTCAAGATTAAGGTTCTAGATAGATAGATAAATAGATAAGTAGAGAGAGAGAGAGATGGAGAGAGATTTGAGGTTAGGGATTTAAAGAGAGAGAGATTGGGGGTTGGAGGCTCATAGAGATAGAAAGATTGGAAGTAAAAGGTTTAGAGAGAGAAAGACATAGAGAGAAATAGAGGGAAGGACATTGGGTGCTAAGGGTTTAGAGAGAGAGAGAGAGAGAGAGATTGGGTGTTATGTGTATACATAGAGAGAAAGGAAAATTGGGGGTTAGGAGATTAGATAAATAGAGAAAGATATTGGTGATTAGGTGTTTAGAGAGAGAAAGAGAGAGAGACATAGATTGGGGGTTATCAATTCATAGAGAGAGAGAAATAGAGAGAGATTATATGTTAGGACTTTAGAGAGAAATAGATATAGATTGGGGGTTAGGGGTTTAGAGAGAAAGATGGAAGCAAAGAGAGATTGTGTGTTATGGGTTTTGAGAGAGGGAGAGAAGGAGGAAAGGAAATGTGAGGTTAGAGATTTAGAGAGAGAGACAGAGAGAGAGGATGTTAGGAATTTAGAGAGAAATAGATATAGATTGGGGGTTAGGGGATTAGAGAGAGAGATGGAGGGAGGGGAGGGAGAGATTGGGTGTAAGGGGTTTAGAGAGAGTGAGAGAGGGAGACCAGGAAATGTGAGGTTAGGGGCTCAGACAGAGAGATAGATTGGGGCCATGTGTTTAGAGAGAGAAAGAGGGATTGTGGGTTAGGGATTTAGAGAGAGAAATATAGGGGGTTAGGGTTTTAGAGAGAGAGAGAGATAGAGAGAGAGAGATAGACAGAGAGATATTAGAGGGTAGGGGTTTAGAGAGAGAGACACAATGACAGTGTTATAAAGAGAGAGATTTTAGCTTTGGGGTTTAGAGAGAATGAGAAAGATTGGGTGTTATGGGTATGCAAAGAGAGAAAGGAAAATTGGGGGTTAGGAGATTAGAGAAATAAAGAAAGATACTAGTGATTAGGTGTTTAGAAAGAGATAGATTGAGGGTTGGGGGTTTAGAGAGAGAGAAATAGAAACATAGAGATTGGGGGTTAGCAGTTCAGAGAGAGAGATAAAAAGAGAGAAATAGAGAGAGATTGTATGTTAGGAGTTTAGAGAGAAATAGATATAGATTGGGAGTTAGGGGTTTAGAGAGAGAGATGGAGGCAAAGAGAGCATGTGTTACGGGTTTAGAGAGAGGGAGAGAGGGAGGCAAGGAAATGCAAGGTTAGTGATTTAGAGAGAGGGAGAGAGGCATTTTGAGAGAAATAGATATAGATTGGGGGTTAGGGGATTAGAGAGAGAGATGGAGGGAGGGAGGGAGGGAGAGATTCAGTGTTAGGGGTTTAGAGAGAGTAAGAGAGGGAGACCAAGAAATGTGAGGTTAGGGGTTTATAGATAGAGATAGAATGGGGCCATGTGTTTAGAGAGAGAAAGAGGGATATTGCATGTTAGGGGCTTAAAGAAGATAGATTATGGTTTTGGAGTTTTGCGAGAGAGAGAGAAAGAGATTGAAGCTTAAGGGTTTAGAGAGAGACAGAGATTGAAGGCTAGGGGATTAGAGAGAGAGAAAGGGAGAGATTGTATGTTAGGGTATTTAGAGAGAGATAATTGGGGTTAGGGGTTTAGAGATAGATATTAGAGGTTAGTGGTTTAGACAGAGGGATAGATTATGTTTTATGGGTTAGGGGTTAACGTATATAGATAGAGATATTAGGGGTTAGGTTCTTAGATAAAAATATAGTTAGACATGTAGATAAAAAGAGAGAGAGAGAGAGATTGGGTGTTAGGGGTCTACGGAGAGTGATAAAGTGAAAGAGAGAGATATTGGGTCAGAGGTTTAGAGAGAGAGAAAATACAAAGATAGATTGAAGGTTAGGTGTTTAGAGAGAGAGAGAGAGTTAGAGGTTTAGGGGTTTGGAGAGATAAATATAATTGGGGTTAGGGGTTTAGAGAGAGAGAGATTTGGGGTTAGGGTTTTAGAGAGAGAGAAATAGAAAGACATAGATTAGGGTTTGGGGGTGGACCTAGAGAGAGTGAGGGAGAGAAAGATGTAAAGAGAAAGAGACAGAGATTGAAGATTAGGAATTTGCAAAGAGAAATATTGGTGGTCAGAGGTTTAGAGATAGATTTGTTTTTATGTGTTGAAAGAAATAGTGGTCCAAGAGAGAGCGAGAGAGATTATAGGTTTGGGGTTTAGAGAGAGAGAGAGAAAGATTGGGTGTTATGGGTATATAGAGAGGGAAAGTAAAATTGGGGGTTAGGAGATTAGAGAAGTAGAGAAATATATTGGTGATTAGGTGTTTAGAGAGAGAGAGATTGACGGTTAGGGGTTTAGAGTGAGATAGAAATAGAAACGTAGATATTGGGTGTTAGCAGTTCAAAGAGAGAGAAATAGAGAGAGATTGTATGTTAGGATTTTAGAGATAAATAGATATAGATTGGGGGTTAGGGGTTTATAGAGAGAGAGAGATGGAGGCAAAGAGATATTGTGTGTTACGGGTTTAGAGACAGGGAGAGAGGGAGGCAAGGAAATGTGAAGTTAGGGATTTAGAGAGAGAGAAGATGTTAGGCATTTAGAGAGAAATAGATATAGATTGGGGGTTAGGGGATTAGAGAGAGAGATGGAGGGAGGAAGGGAGAGATTAGGTGTTAGGGGTTTAAAGAGAGTGAGAGAGAGAGAGACCAAGAAATGTGAGGTTAGAGGTTTAGAGAGAGATAGATTGGGGCCATGCATTTAGAGAGAGAAAGAGGGATTGTGGGTTAGGGGTTTAGAGAGAGAGATATAGGGGGTTAGGGTTTTAGAGAGGGATATATTGGGGGTTAGGGGTTTAGAGAGAGACAGTGAGAGAGCAATAGAGAGAGAGATATTAGAGGGTACGGATTTATAGGGAGAGAGAGAGACTGGGGTTTAGGGGTTTAGCGAGAGACAAAGAGAGAGAGTTATAAAGTGAGAGATTGGAGTTTAGGGTTTTAGAGAGAGAATATATATACACACACACACACACAGAATCTAGAGAGAGAGAGAGAGAGAGAGAGAGCGAGCGAGAGCGAGAGAGAGAGAGAGAGAGAGAGAGAGAGAGCGAGAGAGAGAGCGAGAGAGAGAGAGAGAAGAGGAGAGAGAGAGAGAGAGAGAGAGAAGAGAAGAGAGAGAGAGAGAGAAGAGAAGAGAGAGAGAGAGAGAGAGAGAGAGAGAGAGAGTATATATATACACACACACACACAGAATCTAGAGAGAGATTGGAGTTTAGGGTTTTAGAGAGAGAATATATATATACACACACACACACAGAATCTAGAGAGAGAGAGAGAGAGAGAGAGAGAGAGAGAGAGAGAGAGAGTCCATCCATGTTCACACTAGCATTCATGACCATTTGGGATGGTTAGGGAGCTGATTGGTCCACCTAGGGGAGTTTGAGGGTCAAATCATAATCTGACACATGTATGCATCCATATTTCCCCCAAAGGATAAGAATTTATCCCTAATGTAATATAAACCTGATCCAAAAATATTTACATGTTGGACAGTCATAGTAATATCATTTATTGACTACATTTGTGTATGATAATTTCACTCTTTCTTTTGTTTTGTGCATAATCTGTGTGTAATATCGAATTGTGAGAATCCCCTTGGTTCCTAGATACCAATTTGAATCAATTATCACATGATATTAGATATATTTGTAGATGAAAATAAAAACCAGAGCATTTGAGTTGTTGTTTAGGGAATTTTCCAGAGAAATTTGAGTGTTTGCATTGCAGGTACAATCAACAGTTTTGTCACTTAGCGTGTAAGTAGAAATGGAGCATACTCATGTACTGAAGACCCAATTAAACTATTTTGAGTGGGAGGACGAAATGGTGATCCATCTAAGGTTGAAATTCATGTTCAAGGTCACCATGGGGACTGAGACCGAGCCCAACTTTGATGTGGAGAAATCAAAGTACTTCAACGGGCTTAATGAAGCATTTGGAATGCTTTGTCTCAGCATTTTGAGAGACTTAGTCTTCTATGTAGACAATATGAAAAATCCCAACTAAGTATGGCTCAATATTGAGGCATTTTTTGGTAATACTTATGAGATGAGAGGTCATTAGCTCAAAAATTAGTTGATCTCACTCAGTCCATCTCACTATGAGACAATCCAAGAATTCTTCACCAAGTTCAAATTGTTGGTGCTTCAGCTGAAACAATGTGGAATAGAAAGGAAATAGGAGAATATTATATTGTCAATACTTTTGAATCTGGGGCCAAAGTATTCTATGTTTGTGTCAACATTCCACTCTAGCAAGCTCACAGCTCGAAATTGGAGGATTCCATCACTAGAAGACTTCATGGAGTCATTGACACAAGAGAAATACAAGATGGTACAAATGGGCACCATAGAATCTAGTAAGGACCAATCCATTTCTATAAGATTTTTGAATCCAACCAAAGGAAAGAATAAAGCCAGAGATTTGAAGGAACAAGAGAATAATAAGCAGGAGAAACCCATATCTTTGGATGGAATTGTTAGCACCTGCGCTAAATTTTGAAGATTTTTTGCAGATGTGTTAGCACTATCTTGGGATAAATAGTTAGCAAGGGAGTAAGGCTAGTGAAAGGAGGAATAAGATTTGAAAATTCGTTATCATATCACCTTGAAGGATGATTAATGAGGTTCCGCGGGCATCTGGAAGGGTTATTTATAGGTTGGAAATGCGAAAAAATTGAAAATATTATGGTTTTAAACTTTGCAAAGGTGTGTAAATGAGAAACGTCTGTTCCAAGTTGTATAGTGATAGGAAACGAGGGCCCTAACTACACAGGATTGAGGAATTTTGGTTTGGGTAGAAGAAGGATAATTTGCAGACATGGTGGTCCGTTGGATGAAGAGATGTAGATAGATCCATGGTTCTTTGGAGTTTCATTGTTTTAACATGCAAGGAGAAGTAAATTTATTTAACCAGCGAAATGGTGTAGATGATTCATATCTCAACAGAAATTATCTAAGATGGAATCAGATCAATGGTGGAAATTCATTCTGTTGATCTAACTTGCACATAGAAAGTGACTTTCCATCTCAGTAGAATCTCTTAAAGGGTGACATGTTTTGATGGAGGAGATTTGATCGGGGATGAATCTACATTAGATAGTGATTCCACTGATCCAACATGTGTGGATAAAAAAGCATAAGTTGAAATATGCAAAATGTGGTAATCCCTAAAAAATTGAACGACGGACATTTAAAGTAGTTTTTCGTCTAGGGATAAAAATAATTCTGCAAGGTGAACTTGTAGGGAGAAAAATCAAAATGAAAATTTGCGGGATTTGATATGAGCCTCATGTACTGATGGCCCAAATATACGAGCAACCCAAATCTATGGTCGATTTGAATTTCACATCCAAAAGGTGTGAGAGATTTAAATTAGTTCAGGGATGTGAAATCAGGTAGGACCCGCTTGTTCAAATGACCATGATCTTGAGAGGTCCAGATCTATGGTCGGTGTGTATTTCGAAACTGAAATATACACGGGAGATAAAATAGTTCAGGGCTGTGAAGTATTGGAGACCCCACACTTTGGAGGGTGCATACTGTGACAGAGTTTTGATCTATGGCCATAAATAATTTCGCAAGCCAAAGGTGTGAGGAAGAAGAAGATGGGTTCATGTTCGAAATAGAGATGAAGCATGGATAAATTCAATGATGCATATTTCATCTGGGAGAGTAAAACCGTTGGAGGTGCTTTGAAACATAGTTTTCGATCCAATGAGCCTATGTCCCAGACATCACATTGCCATTTTTAATCCAGCATGCGTTTTATTCCATATTTCATGTTTTATATATCAATAATGGCAAATGTGCCACCTCAAAGCTGTTAGGATTTGCAATGATGATTCGTGATTGATTCCCATTTTTTGTAACTAAATTTGGCTATGTTTTGAGGTTGGTATCAGGAGCCCATAACACTATAAATGTAACATCAATAGAGGTAGAAAGGGTTGAAATTTCATTCAGAAGCCTTCTATACTTGGATTGTATATCTATAAACTTTCTAAGAAGTGGTAATGAGAAATATTCTTCCACATTTCTGAGATTCATCACAGTGTCCATGTTTAGTTTTTGTTTCCTGTTTTCATCATTCTCATTTGTGTAAGTTTATGCTAATTGTTTCTAGTTGTATGTGAGGAATTTGTTTTGTTAATCACTCCTCGCATCAGATATTGAATTTGTGATGTGTTCATGATGATTGATTTAGAATTCACCCTCTGTTAGGTGCTCTATTTTAGTTATTATCCTCTATTGTTCCCTCTGCTAAAGCTGGTGACTCTTGCCTTACTGGGCTCTTTATCCTTTTTCCTACCACCAATTGTATATATTTGACTAAATGTGACACCCATTTTTCCTTAGACTACAAATAAAAATGACCACTCATTATCACTGTAAAATCCTTGAATGTTTCAAGTTATGATTCCATTTCCCAATGGTACCTCTTGTTTGTCTATTTTACCATCTTTAAATCAATAAATATCTTTTTCTCCTCATATATCTATCCTTTTTAATGCTTGTTTAAATTCAAATGTATATGTGAATGTTCTTGTGTCAAAGAGAGATCCCTCTTTGACTGTATAGGCTAGAATACAGTCTAAATATTTCTTTGAAATGGTTACCCCAGTGATCTCCTACTACAACCATAGGATAATTATTGGGTGATAACATCTTGGTGTCGTTGCCATGGAAGAATCCCTATTATCTCCTTGGGAAAATGACATTGTCTTAGATCTATGACCTGGTTGGGAAACCAGTCTTAGACACACAATTGGTTGTATATGCTCTGGAAACTCCACTCAAAACGTTTAGAAGGTGAATCCACTAGAAATACTGGCGACCATAAGGATTAATACAAGGATAAAACCTACTACCAAGTCGTTTCAAGAAATTTTTGATTAAGAAATCATGATTTAGAAAGCTAATAAGTTGCATAGTTTAGACAAAACATTCTCTTTACCTGTTGAAGGTGATGTTTCCATTTATGAAATATATGAGCATTGTGGTGAGGAATTGGAGCTAGTTCTTACCAGGACTAAGTTCGATTCCAACCTATCTGAAGTAATATTAGAACCCTCCTCATTTGAATTCTCTTGTACATCCTGGTCACCTGATATCTCATACTCTCTAGGTGGGAATTTTTTATCCTTCTCTAACCAAGAGTGCCCCATACTTGTCTCAAATTTATCCCTATTAAATTCTTCCACTGTAAGGTATCCTACTACCACATATTTGTCTCCCACTGCTTCAAAATAGAATCAGCATTCAACTTCCAGTTTCACAACCCCCCACATTCCTACAGTTCCTCACAACATACCAATTTCTGTCACACCAATCTTAATCCCCCTTGTAAACCCTATTATACCTCCAAGGATGGAAAATATATTCACCCCTATTCTTCTTCCTGCTACCCTTCGGGACCTCCCTCTGGGATTCTCCCAAAGGCTAAAACAATTCAATGGGGAGAGGGGGTATTCAGCTGAGGAACACTTGGGATGGTTTTTAGATTGGATAGAATTGGAGGAGGTGGAGTATGATTATGTTAAGGTCAAACTGTTTTCCCAAAGTCTAGCTAGAGAGGCAAGAAAATGGTACAAGAATCTCCCAAATAATTCCATTCTGATATACCAAGACTTTGAAGATTCTTTCAAGGATAAATGGGAATATAAGAAAAATCCTAAGCAATATCTGTCCCAATACCATTCCATGAGGAGGAGGAAAAGTGAGTCTATCCAAGACTTTTCTGACAGGTTTATGAAGACCTATAATGTTATCCCTGGTAATTTTGAAACCCCCTAGTTCTTCCAAGCTCCAATATGTTGAATCTTTTGATAGTGAGTTCACCCTATTGCCGAGCGAAAGAAGATCAGCCTCCTTGGTCAATATGGTGAAGGATGCCATAGAGGTAGAGGTGAACCTATTCACTGCCAGAAAGAATAAGAGGGATGAGGGAGAATGGAGAAGGGAGAAGCGAGAAAGAGGAGAGAGAAGAAAGGATAAAGAGCCTAAACAACCTTCCACCTCTAGCTCAGAAGAGGCCAAGATGGACATAATGATGAGAGCCATGGAAAGGCTAATGGAGAGACTCATTGTGGATAACAAGACACCTCCCACAGAAAATCAAGAGTAGCATAATAGAAACCAGAATGCTAGAATGCCACAAATTCTCCAGAATAGATAGAGAGACCATCAAAACCCTCATGATCCACCTATCAGGCCTCCTTTTCAAGAAAATTATCTAGAACAGGATGGTGAAAATCAAGTTGAAGATGAAATCCACCAACTGGATACTGACTCGCCTTCCACCTTTGTGACCAAAGAAGAACATGATAATGATTTTCTTGTAAGGGAAGAGATGCCCCCAGAGGAGACAAAGGACTTCAGGAGAGGATATCAACTTGTTGTATTGGATGTGCAGAGAGAGATTGGCTTGAGAAGTAGAGATGTCCCTATCATGAGAAATAAAGATGTAGGAAATAAGGCCTCTACAATTAAATCCAAAAATGACACACCCCCTAAGGATAGCTCCAAAAATGTGACAGATCCCAAAGGACAAGAAATAAGAGAAGGTAATCCAAGAAGCGCTGATCAGGGACACACTTTTTTTGGCCTTGAGGCTGAAATTTCCAAGATCAAGATCTTCGCCCCTCTTACCTTATTGAAAAACTCTGAATATCATTCCAAAATTTCCACAGTATTGAAACCCCCAGGGGAAATCTCTGCTATATCAAATTACCTAAATATTCAAGATGATAGGACCACAATCCTATTTGGACCCCATGTAGATGAGCCTTCTGATGAAGACGTTCCCCCTTTCTATGTTAGTATGAACATCCATAATGCCATCCTACACAATGCCATACTTTATTCAAAATCCTCTCACAATCTGATGCCCAGAAGAATCATGGATGAACTGGGATTGGAAGTGACCAGCCCATACAACGATCTCTTTTATTTTGATTATAATAAAGTCAAGTTCCTGGGATTAATCGAATATTTGGTCATTTATTTAGCCCATATCCCTCCTAAAACCCTTTTCAAGGATGTATTTGTGGTTGACATCCCTCTGAAGTTTGGAATCTTGTTGTCAAGATCTTGGACAGCCAAAATCAAAGGTGCTCTCCAAATGGACATGTCCTATGCCACCATAGCTGTCTTTGGAGTACAGAGAATGATTTTCAGAGAACAAAAGTTGGCATACATGATGAACAACACTGAGAGGGCACACAATCACCCCATATATTCACTAGACATGGATATGGGATATACTATTTTCTTCACAGAAGGAGGCGAAGATAGTTCCAGTCCATAGAATGTTGCCTTTGTTCCTACTCGGGAAGAACTCAAGGAAGTGTTAGATGTGAGTTTCAATGGGCAACATGCAGAGAAGGGGAAAGATATGAAGTGTGGGTGAAACCTTGAGGGGGGAGAGCTTTGAATTACTCTTACGAAATTTCCTTTGATTGCACAAAAAATGAGGCAGAGTACGAGGCTATGATTTTAGCGATTCAAATATTGAAGGAGTTCCAAGTCTGGAGGGTAGTGATACATGGAGACTCTTACATATTAATTAAAAAATTACATGTGAGTATCAAGCTAGACATCCAAGGATGAGAAGCTACAAAAATGTTGCCTAGGACCTCATAGAATGTTTTGAAGAATGCAATTTTAATCTGATCCAGAGATTACAAAATTGTATAGCTGATTCCCTGGCTACTTCTGTTTTATTTTTCAAGGTCCCCATGCACCCTAGAATAATATATGAAGTTGAGTTTAGGCACAGGACCTGTGTCCCCAATAATTTCAAGAGTTGGAAATTTTTCAAAGATGACAATCAGATCCAGAACTTCCTCACTCCCTCTAGGGAGTTTGATGGGTTCAATATTGATGAAGAGAATGGGCTTCTAGAGGAGGCTTCTCCCACCCAGGAGCCTTTGCAAATACAAATTGTTGCTCCCAAAGAAGCACCACAAGATGAGGGTGTTATTCCTATTGAATATGTTGATGGTGTCGAAACTGAGGAAACTTGGGAGCCATAGTTGTAGGAGGATGAAGGAAATAAAATGTATCTAAACAATATCTATGGCAATGAAATCCTCCAGATCAAAGGTAACTCTATCTACAGAGGTCTAGTCCCTTTAGAAAAACTCTTTCATACAAATGATGTTGCTAAAGAGCCTAAAATGGTCCCTATTTGTGAAGATGTGGACGATTTAAATATTGGGACAGAAGATCATCCCAATTTCAACAAAATATCAAGAACCCTCTCACCCGAGGATAAACACAAATACATCTCACTGATGAAATGATACTTATATGTTTTTACTTGGAGCTATACTGATCTCAAGGATTATGACACAAGTATAATCCAACACACTATACCAATAAAAAAGGATGAGATGCCTTTCAAGCAAGAATTGAGGAGAATGAACCCCAAGCTGCTGCCCTTGGTGGAAAAGGAGATCAAGAATCTATTTGAGACCAAAATCATTGTGGCCCTCAGATTCTCATGCTAGGTGGAAAATATTGTCCCAGTTAGGAAGAAGAATGGGAAAATAAGGATATGCATTTACTTCAGGAACTTGAACAAATTTTCTTTCAAAGATCATTACCCCCTTCATTAAATGGACCATATCTTGCAAAGGGTAGTGGGTTCCCAAAGGATCTCCACCTTGGATAGATTCTTAGGATATAATTAGATCATGGTGCAACCAGAATACCAAGAGAAGACAACTTTCATGACACCCTGGGGCACATTCATGTATGCAAAGATGTCATTTGGAATCATGAAGGAAGGGGAAACCTTCTAGCGGGCCATGGACATATCTTTCACTAACCAAAAGGACAAAATTCTAGTCATCTATCTGGACAACATCACTATCTTTTTGAAATTTGATGAAGAACATGTCACTCACTTGCTGAGAATGTTCAGAAAATGCAGAAAGTTTAGCATCTCCCTGAATATGAAGAAGTCATTCTTTTCCATGAAGGAAGGAAAGCTCCTAGGGCACATAATTTCTTAGGAAGAAATCAGGATAGATCCAAAGAGGGTTGAGGCGATTTGTAAAATTGAGATTCCTTGGAATAAAGTTGAGGTTTAGTCCTTTCTAGGGAAGGTTAATTTTCTGAGAGGATTCATTACTGCCTTTTCCAAAATAGTGAGATATATAACCAACATGCTGGGAAAGGATAGAGAGATCAAGTGGACACCTGAAGCGAAACAATCCTTTGATGATATCAAGAAAGCTATCTCTGAAGCACATGTACTTCCAAGGCCTGATTTTTCTATATATTTCCTCATCTTCTCATTTTCCTCAGAGCACACAGTGGTAGGGGTATTTCTACAGAAGAATCATTAAGGGCATGAGCATCCCATTTCCTTTCACAGCAAAAACTTGAGGGATGATCCTCTGAAATAAAAGTCCTGGAGAAGTAGGCTTATGCTCTAGTGTAGGATTCAAAGGAGTTCTGAGTGTACATCCTGCATTCTCACATTATCTCCCATGTTCCCACTAGTGCTGTAAAGGATATCCTAACCCAACCAGAACCCAAGGGTAGAAAGGGAAAATGGATAGCAGTCCTTGTTGAAATGAATTGGAGATCAATCCCACAAAACTAATTAAAGGCCAGGGACTAACCAAACTCATGGCACAATCTAATTGTGATGCTCTCATCCTACACATGATTGTTGAATTGTGTGTAGAAGAGAAAAATCCTAACCGACATCCAGATCCTCCAATATGTAAGCATTTCTTGTCATCCCCATGGTACACTGACATCATATTCTTGTTACAACATCTACAAGCTCCAAAGTGCATGGACAGAAAAAGGGCCAGATTTCTCAAGCAGAAAGCATTAATGTTTTGCATCATAGATGGAAAATTGTATTGGAAAGAACCGGGAGGGGTGTTGTTGAACTGTGTAAATTAGCAGGAGGAAAATAATCTCATTGAAGAATTCCATGCAAGAGAATGTGTAGGTCATCACTATTGGAAGGCCACTATCAACAAGATCATGAGGGAAGGATTTTATTGGCCCACTATCTTCTTTGATACTCACAAGAAAGTTGATTCCTGCCGCAAATGTCAGATCTTTGAAGGAAGGAGAAAGCTTATGCCATTTCCTCTGAAGCCCATTCATGTTGAGGCCCCTTTCCAACAATGGGGGTTGGATTTTATTGGAGAAATATACCCATATTCCTTAAGACAGCATAGGTGGATCCTCACTACCACTGACTATTTCACTAAATTGATTGAATCCATCCCCACAAGACATGCCACCAAGACAGTGATTATGCATTTTCTGGAGGAGCATATTCTGTCGATATTTGGGGTTCCCAGGAAGATAATCACTGACAATGCTACTGCATTCAAGTCAAAGAACATGGTGGAGTTCTGTTTCAAATATTACATACAGTTGGGACATTCCACAACCTACTATCCATAGGGAAATGAGCTGGAAACCTATTCAAATAAGAGCCTCATGATAATCATCAAAAAATTGTTGCAGGACAGCAAGAAGGACTGACACACAAAATCGATTCATGCTTTGTGGGCTGACAAAATCAGTGTAAAGAAGTCCATTGGAACCTCACCAATCTAGTTGGTTTCTGGTTCTGAGGTAATTTTTACTAGTTCCCTAAGCTTTCCAGTGATGAAGTTGCTATAGGAAGAGGAAACTGAAACCCATCTGACTCAAAGGAGGATGTATCAATAGATCAAACTACAAAAGACAAGGGAGAAAATGTTTGACAAAACACAAAAATTTCAGGAGAAAATGAAAGATATCTTTGACAGTAGGACAAAGCCTCATGATTTCTAGTTGGGGGATGTAGTTTTGATGTGGGATGGAACTCATGAAGGGAAATGGAAGCACGGTAAGTTTGATCACTTGTGGAAGGGCCCTTACAAGATTTCAACTTTAAGAGGAAAGAATGCCTACATATTGGAAGAAATGGAGGGCAGTCTGGTATCTAGATCTCCTATAAATGGGAGACTCCTCAAATGCTATTTTTTGTAAAGTAAGTTCAATTCCATGTCATTATATATACCATTTATTTTAAACATTGCATGTGTTGAAAACTCTATGACAGACTTAAAGCCTTAGGTGAAGGCAGTAAGGTCCCCAAGAGGAGCTGTCATTTGGTTTTTCTTTTCAGGAAAATTTGAAGTTACAGTCACTAGGAAAAATTTTGAGGGTTTCAGGAAATCTTGGAACCATCCCACTAGGCTAGGAATTTGGTCTATGGAGTTATTTTCTACCTCACAAGGAGGATAACATCCCTGATTTGGAGGCATTATTAGCAGTTGTGCTAAATTTTGAAGATATATTGCAAATGTGTTAGCAATATCTTGGGCTAAATAGTTGGCAGGGGAGTAAGGCTAGTGAAAGGAGGAATAAGGTCTAAAAATTCCTTATCATGTCACCTTTAAGGATGATTAATGACATTCTGCGAGTGTCTAGAAGGGTCATTTCTAGGTTGGAAATGCGAAACAATTGAAAATATTCTAGTTTTCAGCTTTGCAAAGGTGTGTAATTGAGAAAAGTTTGCTCCAAGTTGTATGGTGATAGGAAATGACGAGCCTAATTGCATAGGCTTGAGAAATTTTACTTTGGTTAGGAGCAGGCTAACTTGCAGACATGGTGGTCCGTTGGATGAAGAGATGTAGAAATATATATGGTTCTAAGGAGTTTATTTGTTTTAACATGCAAGGAGAAGTAAATTTCTTTAACCAATGGAATGGCATAGATGCTTCATATTTCAACGATGGTGATTTAAGAATGAATCAGATCAATGGTGGAAATTCATTTTTCTGATCTAACTTGCACATAGAAAGTGAATTTCCATCTCAATGGAATCACTTAAAGGGCGACATGTTTAATGGAGGAGATTTGATCGGGGATGAATCTATGACAGATTACAATTCCATTGATCCAACATGTGCAGAGAAAAGCATAAGTTGAAATATGTGGAATGTGGTAGGCCCTCAAAACTTGAATGACAAATATTTAAAGTAGTTTTTTATATAGGTATAAACATAATTATGCAAGGTGAACTTGCACAGAGAAAAATTAAAATGAAAATTTGTAGGATTTGGTATGAGCCTCATGTTCCGATGGCCTAGATCTACGAGCAACCAAGATCTACGGTAGATGTGAATTTCACAGCCGAAAGGTGCATGAGAGATAAATTAGTTCAGGGATGTAAAATAGGTACGACCTGATTGCTCCAATGGCCATGATATTCAGAGGGCCAGATCTTTGATCGGTGTGGATTTCACAGTCGAAACATGCACGAGAGATAAAATAGTTCGAGGCTGCAAAATCTTAGATACCCCACACTTTGGCCGGTGCAAATCGTGACAGAATTTTGATCTATGAACATAATGATTTCACAAGAAAAATGTACAAGGAGGAAGAAGATAAGTTCATGTGTGGAATATAGATGAAGCATGGATAAATTCAAATGTGTAGATTTCATCTGGGACAACAAAACAGTTGGAGGTGGTCTAAAATATCTTTTTTGATCATATGAGCTTGTGTCCCAGACATCGCATTGCCATTTTTAATACAACATGCATGTTATTCCATATTTCATGTTTTATGTATCAATCATGGAAAATGTGCCACCTCAAAGCTGTTAGGATTTACAATGATGATTCGAGATTGATTCCCAATTTTTGTAACTGAATTTGGATTTTTTTCGATGTTGGTATCGGGATACCATAACACTATAAATGTAACCCCAATAGAGGTAGAAAGGGTTGGAACTTTCATTTATAAGCCTTTTAATCTTGGATTGTATGTTTGCAAACTTTCTTGTAAGTGGCAATGAGAAATATTCTTCTGTGTTTTTGAGATTCATCACAGTGTTCATGTTCAGTTTGTGTTTCCTGTTTGGATCATTCTCATTTGTGTAAGTTTATGCTAATGATTTCTAGTTGTATGTGAGGAATTCATTTTCTTAAGCGCTCCTCACATCATATATTACATTTGTGATGTTTTCATGATGATTGATTTACAATTCACCCTCTGTTAGGTGCTCTATTTCATTTATTAGCCTCTATTGTTTCCTCTTCTAAAGGTGGTGCAAGAGATTCATCCATAGATAGGTGCCTCTTACCTCACTAGGCTCTTTCTCGTTTATCTTACCGCCACTTGAAGATATTTGACTAAATGTGACACCCATTTTTCCTCAGATTACAAATGAAAAACACCACTCATTATCCCTATAAAACCCTTAAATGTTTCAGGCCATGACTCCATTTCCCAATGGTACTTCTTGTTTTTATGTTTTACCATCTTTAAATCTATAAATATCTTGTTCTCCTCATATATCTAGCCTTCTGAATGATTTTTTAAATTCAAATGTTTATGTGAATGTTCTTGTGACAAAGAGAGATCTCTCTCTGACTATATAGGCTAGAATACAGTCTAAATATTGGTTTGAAATGGTTACCCCACAGATCTCCTAGTAGAACCATAGGAGAATTATTGGGTGATAATAGGTGGTTCGAATCCTAGCAAGGACAAGGACAAGAAAAATAAAGAGAAGTGTTAGGATATTTAGACACTTAGGAGTTAGTTAAGATCAACTTGTGTAATATATCCATTAGGTAAAGTGTGTTTCTTTAGTATGCATTATTATGCATTTGTAAATATTCTAATCCGACGGTCATGATATGCTCTAGACATAAACTGATCTGACAGTTCAACTTCTCTTAGATCATACCTACCATTGATCTGTGGCTTAAAACCCGATTGGTCCATGATCTCTATTTAAAGAGAATGGAGGCTCCTTGGCTAGTTGATCGATTATGAGAAGATCATGTAACTTTCTTTCTTTTGCATAATAAATTGCTCCAAGGAGCTATTTGGCTGGGGCCATGGACTGTTTCCCTCTCGAGGTTTTTAACCATGTGACAAACATCGATGTATTGATCTGTGATTCATTTGTGTGAAGTGGTTGCTCTGGGTTTTCAGTATTTTGGGAGTACTCTGTGTACCCGAACATGGTATTAGAGCATTTATGAAGAGCCACTTTTGGTTTTGATCAAGATCTAGAACCAGTGTTGTCGAAACTTTGAAAGGGTTTCTGGTTCTGGATTTTCTATGCATTTGTGGCCTATGAGAGATATTCCATTGCATCCAAAGTGTCGTTTCCATTGGGAAATAGTTTTCATTTCATCGAAAATTGTTTTTGTTTGTTCTAGAAACACCCATTTCAGCAAATCTGAAGGTATAATGTTACAGTGACGAATTTGTTTTTTTTTATAAAGAAAATCTCTCATATTTTATCAGTTTTTATTATTAGATATTTACTATTTTAGCCTTGGACTATTTCCTTCCCTGACTGCGTATGCTCTTTGTTGTGCACCTTGTGCGATCGCAGTGAATTAGAAACAGAAAGGGAGAGTTTTTTTTTCTTGTCTTCTCGGCTACGTATGCTCTTTTCCGTGCACCTTGTGCGATCATGACAAATCAGAAACAATGAGTAAACTTGAAAATGTAAACTTTTCGAGTAAGCTAATCAAGATCTAACCCCATTGTGTGGGAAAAGTTTTTTTGTTTTTGTTGTTCGTTTTTTTTGTGATTTGCAAGAAAAAAAGGTAAGCACAGAGAACGAGAGAGAAGAGTAAAAAAAAAACCCTTCCTCTTTCCATTCTTTTACGTACCTTTTAAGCTTAGCTCACTTGGTCCAAAGTTGCTTTATTCCTTAATAGGTCTTGATTTCAAGTCTTATTAAGCTACTTTTTAGTACACGCAATTTCTATTTTCAAGTTACTTTATTGTAAAAGTGCATCTCACTTAAATAAAATAAAATAAAAAGTGAGTCACTTAAGTCTTTTAATTAATCGCCGCGCTATTTGAAGTAAACATTATTGCAAAAGTGAACATCACTTATTCTACAAAACTGATTCACTTAAAAGCAACTTTATTGTAAAGTGATTGTCAAAGGTTTATCTTGGGAAGAGGGGGGTTCTTTTTTTAGTTGGTCAAGTTGATATCTGCCACGTCACTATTGGGGACATCTTCAACATTTTCTTTGATCAAGCATACCTTCATCATCCAGAATCAGTTTTCAATGCCATTTTTTTTTAAACCGCATATTTTTTCGAGCTCTTTGCATCCAAACAGTTAGTTTTTGTTTTTTCAGCCATTATTTTATAGTATGGCCACTCCTTGTGATATTATACTTACAAGTTCAAACTATTTGTCATGGAAATATCGTATGGAGGATGTTTTGCGAAGTAGGGGACTTTTCAAGATAACCTCAAGGAAAGAAATAGAACCCACTAATGATGATAAGAAAATTAAATGGGAAAATAGATGTGATGAAGCTCATGGATTGATTGGGATGTCAATCTCTATTGATTTGTGATTCCACATATCTGGGATTGATGAACCTGATATAGCTTGGGAAAAGTCGGAATCTATGTTTGGTAAACACAATGAAATTTGGGGTCATCAACTTGAGAATGAGTAGATTTCCTTGAATCCAAATGATTTTCCATGCATTCAAGAATATTGATCTAAGTATAAAACTCTTAGACTCTTATGTGCAGAATGCAAGATTAAGAAAGAAGACAAACAATGTATTTATCATATTCTTTCCAAACTTGGACCTTCATATTCTGTTTTTGTATCTGCATTCTACTCCATGAAAGAATCCTTGACTGCAGCTAGCTATCAAGAGCCTATTCTTGAATCCTTTTGTGAATCCTTAATTAGAGAGCAAGATAAGCTCATTCATCTTGGAATAATTAACAATGCAGATAAATTTAGGAAAGCCTTATTGTCCCAATAGAAAGAAAAATCCAAGCCTCCCAAGAAACAGAATTTTCACAATAATAAGCCAAACAACAAGGTTCCCAAACCCTCTCAGTCAGCTCCTTCTTTAAAAAAATGACAAAGGATCCATGCCAAAAGGAAAGAAGACTGAGCATCATTGCAATTTTGTGGGAAAGATAATCATGATGAATCTAAGTGTTTCAAGAAGATAGCATCCTTAGAAGCAGCAATGAAGAAGCACCACATCAACCAGAATCTACCTCTCATGGACATGCACTTTGTGCTTCTGGTTACTCTTATACTACATATTCTTCTTCTACTTCAATTGATTGACTCATTGATTCTGGAGCATCTTATCATATGGCTAAGGATCAAGCCATATTTTCTACTATGCATGAATGTAACACCAAACAAATATTTGTTGGTGATGATAGATCTCTAAGTGTTGTAGGATCTGGAACAGTTCCAGTAGAAAATGGTCATTTGAGTGATGTACTATGTGTTCCAAAAATTCCCTACAATTTGTTATCAGTCTATCAAATTACTCATTCAAGTGAAGGTAAAACTATGATGTTTACACCTCACCAAGTTGTAATCAAGGATTTTAAAAATCCTCAAAATGCCCTTGCTACTGGAACTGTAGATGATATTACTAGGTTGTAAAAATTTAACAACTTTGGGTCATCACCTTTTCCTTCAGTTTTTGTTGCTCATAGTGATAACTTGAGCAAACTTTGGCATGAGCAATTTGGTCACTTAAATTATCACTCATTGAAACAACTATATAAAGACAATATGGTGACTAGTATTCCGATGGTATCTTACAAGGATGGTGTTTGTTTCGGTTGTGTACTCGAAAAACATCATTGAGAAAGTTTTGACAAACATTCCTCTTGGCATGCCTCAATTCCCTTGGAGCTTGTGCACAGTGACTTGTGTGGCCCTCTTCCATCTGCATCCTTTTCTGGTTTCAAATATTTCTTGACTTTCATTGATGACTACTCCATACACACTTGGGTTTACTTCCTAAAACTTAAGAGCGAAGTATTTAACATGTTCTTAGCCTACAAGGCCCTTGTTGAAAAACAATATGGTCATCAAATTATTAAGTTAAGATCTGACAATGGAGGAGAATATGTTAACAACAAGTTCACTACTTTCTACACTGAACAAGGAATCCAACAACAACACACTATTCCATATATACCACAACAAAATGGTGTAGCTAAACGAAAGAACCGCACTTTAAAAGAAATGGCTAATTGTATGATCCAATCTATGGGACTAAGTCTTGAATATTGGGATGAGGCCATAAATTGTGCAAATTACATAGTTAATCGCACACCCACTAAAGTTTTACAAGGTATAACACTAGATGAAGCATGGAGTAAAATTAAACCAGATGTAAGTCACTTTCGTGTGTTTGGTTGTGAAGCATGGGCTCACATTCCGGATGAAAAACGGAAAGCATTGCAGCCTAAAAGTGAAAAGTGCATATTTGTTGGATATTCTAAAGATGTAAAAGGTTATAGACTTCTTCAGCCCCATTCACATGATATATTCATTAGAAGAGATGTTAAATTTGATGAAAATCTCTTAGCCTGCGAGCCTAACTTGGCGGGTGTGCCATCTTTGTCCTGTGAGCCTGATTCAGTGATTGTGCCTTCTTCTTCTTCTTCTTCCAGCTTCCTTGACAGGTTTCCAACTCCAGTTTCTAATGATGATAGTGAGGATGAAAATCCACCTTCACTTGCTCATGTTCCTCCAATTGTACCAGCACCAATGCTTCCTCGATGGGTCCGTTCAACATGTGAAGCAACTGGTGATCTTGTCGGTGATCCTAGATATCAACGTCAAACACGTTCTTAGTTTTAGCGAGCCTCTTCTCTTTTGGCTCAAGTTTTCGAGAATCATGATCTAGAAACTTTTGGAGAAGCTTCAGGAAATCTAGATTGGGATGCAGCTATGGAGGAAGAATATGGTTCCTTAATGGCAAACAATACTTGGGATCTTGTTCTTCTTCCAAAAGGAAGAAAACTTGTCAGATGTAAATGGATCTACAGAACTAAGTATGCATCAAATGGAAGTGTTGACAGACTTAAGGCAAGGTTAGTTGCCAAAGGTTTTTCCAAAGTTGAAGGGATTGAATACAATGAAACCTTTGCTCCTGTCACAAAAATGAATTCCATCCGCCTTGTTCTTTCCCTTGCAGCCTTACATAACTAGGAAGTCCATCAAATGGATGTCAAGTCTGCCTTTTTACATGGTGAGTTACAGGAGGAAATTTACATGGAACAAGCTCCTGTATATGTTCAGGATAACTCTATCCTTGTCTATCTCCTTAATAAATCCTTATATGGCCTTAAGCAAGATCCTAGATCTTGGTATGCCAAAATGGATAGCTTTCTCCTTGAAATTGGTTTTTCTAGATGCCATTCTGACCCCAATCTCTATACCAAGAAAGTAGGAAACCATCTCATCATACTTGTTCTTTATGTTAATGATATTATCCTTACTGGTAGTGACCCTAAACTTATAACCCATGTGAAATCCAGTCTTAAGCAAAATTTTGAAATGTCAGACTTAGGACATTTGCATTATTTTCTTGGTCTCAAAGTCCTGCAAACCAAATAATGAATCTTTCTTTCCCAGAATAAGTATTCTTGTGACCTTCTTCGTTGCTTCGACATGGAAGATTGTAAACCAACCCCTTCTCCCTTCCAGTAGGGAGTCAAACTTTTTGCCACTTGTACTTCCCTTGAAGTAGATGCCACCTTGTATCATTAGCTTGTTAGTAGTCTTTTATACTTGAATCATTACCATCCTGACCTTTCCTTTTCCGTTGGTCGTGTTTCCTGTTATATGCAAACTCCTCATGAAAGTCACTGGAAAGTAGCAAAAAGAATACTTTGATCTATTTGAGGTACAATTCAGTTTGGGATTCATTATAGTACAGGGGGGAACCTTTGTTGGTTGGTTTCACCGATTCAAATTGGGCCGGCGATCCTGATGATTGAAAGTCTACTACATGTTATGTTTTCAGTATGGGATCTGGACCTGTCACTTGGGCTTGTAAGAAACAACAAGCACTTGCTCTTTCTTCAGCAGAAGTAGAATATCGAACCGCAGTTAATGCCAATCAGGAAGCTTTATGGCTTTGACAGATCCTTTCAGAGTTTGGATTCGAGCAGCAACAACCTACTCCACTTTGGTGCGACAATCAAAGTGCCATCAAGCTTTCCAAAGATCCAGTTCTACATCAGTGCAGCAAACACATTGACCTACAAATGCACTTCATCAGAACTCTTGTTCATGATCATGTTATTGAAGTGCTCTATTTCCCTACAAATGATCAAGTTACAGACATCTTCACCAAGTCTCTTACAGAAGCGAAGTTTTCTAAACTTCACTATATGTTAGGAGTTCAAGAATGTGTCCTTAAGGGGGGATAGGCTCTAATGCCTCCTTCCTTCTCCTAATAGTGTCACTTTTGTAAATCCTTCAATCTTATCCCAAGTTGTTCTTAAGGGGGGATGCTACGATATTTAGACACTTAGGAGTTAGTTAAGATCAACTTATGTAATATATCTGTTAGGTAAAATGTGTTTCTTCAGTATGAATTAGTATGCATTTGTAAATATTCTAATCCAATGGTCACGATATGCTCTAGACGTAAAGTGATCCGACGGTTCAACTTCTCTTAGATCATACCTACCATTGATCCATGTTTAACACCCGATTGGTCCATGATCTCTATTTAAAGAGCATGGAGGGTCCTTGGCTAGTTGATCGATTATGAGAAGCTCTCGTAACTTTCTTTCTTTTGCATAATAAATTGCTGCAAGTAGCTATTTGGCTGGGGCCGTGGACTATTTCCCTCTCAAGGGTTTTAACCACGTGACAAACATCGGTGTATTGATCTGTGATTCATTTGTGTGAAGTGGTTTCTCTAGGTGTTCGGTCTTTTGTGAGTACCTTGTGTACCTAAACAAGAAGAAAAAATGCACTTATTGTAACAAGGGGTGGAATCCAGAGAGTTTTTGCAAGAAAAATACCATATACATGATGGTGCAACTACTTGAGAAGAACAACATTCCCTTCCAGAAGGCACAAGGAAGAAAGATGGTGGTTTAGGCTCAGACAAGAAAGAGTGGTGCCATGCTTTGGTTGCAGGTTCTTCAATATCTTCCTCCATCATCATAGATTCAGGTGCCTCTAGGAACATGACCTCCATGCAAGATTCAAGTTGTAACTCCATTGCCCAATATTACTTCTTGTTTGTATGTTTTACCATCTTTAAATCTATAAATATCTTGTTCTCCTCAGATATCTAGCCTTCTGAATGCTTGTTTAAAGTCAAATGTTTATGTGAATTTTCTTACGACAAAGGGAGATCCCTCTCTGACTATATAGACCAGAATATAGTCTAAATATTGGTTTGAAATGGTTACCCCACTGATCTCCTAGTACAACCATAGGAGAATTATTGGGTTATAACAAGAGGTTCAAAGCCTAGAAAGGTGTTATAGCTGATTTTACCACACATGGTGAATCACATTTTTATGGCCTTCCCTGTCCCTCTGTAGACTCCTTAGACCCCATGGACCATTTTTGTTCCTTTGATGTTTCCAAGATCATCCCTAAAAACATGCAAAATTTTCTATACTCAACTTTTAAACCCTTTCTCGCGTATATACGTGGGTTTGACCCCTAAAACTACGTACATCGGGATGTGTGCAAAAGGTCAAATTCTTTCGGAGTTTTCCTTGATGTGGATCCGACTCACTTGTCTCCTGGCCTTCCATATGCCTTGAGATCACTCAAATTCAACCTTTCATTACCCTATTGAAGAGTTGTATAAGGAACCCTTTGGATACATTGAAGGCATGAGGAATTGAGAATAAGAGAACTATAGTCCATTGTTTCCAGAACTTGTGCTTGAGTCTACATCCATTTGTCCCTTGGAGCACTTTTGTGTTCTTGCCAAGCTTGCCCTTTATTTGTGAGATTTCTATCGAGAAATGGAGTATTGAAGTGGTGGAGGCCCAAGTGGGGGACTCAGTTTATTCAATTCATAGAGGTGCCGACAGAGGTTGTATTCATTGTAATCTCTAATTTTATATTAATAGAAATATCTTTTCCTGTCCAATAATGTGTATTTCAATGAATATTTGATACATGGATGATTTCAAATGTTTATATGTTATTGATTATATATGCTAGAGTAGATCTAACATGATTATATATAGCATGCCTGTCTTGTTTATTAAATGTTGAGGAAGCAATTTATCTATTCAAGCTGGAGTTGGAAACCTCAATGGGGATCTACATCAACCGTCTGGAATAAGGTACGAATCGATATCCTTTAGTGTTAGATATTTAGTTTCTCTTGCATATAGGAAAGGATTGATTTCTAGAGTCAAGATGTCTATTGTGGTACCCCAAGCCGTAAAAAATTCTCTCTATAACAAATTTGGTGACTCCACTATGGAGTTCCTAGTAGTTGTCCTTTAGGGGTTTCTATCGACATTCAATATTCTTGAATTGCTCTTATTTCTCTGTTTTTGAGTTGGGTCTGGGAGAATGTTTTCCTGGTAGTGTCTGATTGGTGTGAATTTTGTCTCATTTTATTTCTTTTCCTTTCTTTTCATACATTTTGCTTCCTGTACGTGAGTTTTTAACTCAGTCGTGTATACACGCGGCTTTGACTACTATATCCACGTACATACGCGGGTCCACTACGAACAGTCACATATGCCCTGAGTTTTTCCTTTTAGAGGAAGATGGATTGTTGCTGGGTGAATTTTGATGACTGTTGAGTCTCCTTTGATACTACTAGAGTCTGTATACACCTCTGTTTCTAACCAAAGACACTTTTTTTTAGGGTAAATTTCTTTCTTAAGCATGTTCTTGTCATTGAATTTTTTATTTTTTGTTTTGGGATTAGTGCATTAGATTTATTTTACCTTAGTACTTTGTGTGAGTGCTGTTTGATTGTGCTTGTAGAGTTTGGAGGTGGTGGAATCATTCTTTTGCTTTAGTATCTCATTTTTATTCAAAAAATCCAAAAATATTTACTTCTTTGTATCATTATGCATTGCACTTTACACTTTGCATGGTACTTGCACTAGGTTTGCTTAGAGAAGTATTAGTTAGGATTTCATATAGGAATGACTACATTTGTCATTTGAAGAAAATTTTGCATTTCACGTAGTAGCATGCCCTGTTTTTCATTTGACACAATGCATTTGCATTGATTGTTAGGTGTGCATTTTACTTCGATTTGCGTCATAACACCATTGGTTGCACGGTCATCTACCTTTTTTGAGTAATAAAGCCAAATAAAATAAACACTTGATTAAAATGGATTACACTATTTTCTTTGATAAGGTACACCAACAAGATTAGGTTTTATAGTCTTGGAATACTTCATTGTGAGTAAATTCTCCAAGACCACTAAACAACAACTTGTATGTGTCTGTCTAGGTGAGAGTGTGAAATTCCTTGGTATAATTAGTGTTTCTCAGGATCCTCCTCTTATAAGGGAGTTAAGCACGAGGCAGTGTGAGTGGTTATTGATTGGGATGACCCCTAGTCATAACTGAGTAGCACCGGAGATATTTCCAGGATTGTATTCATATTTGGGGGTTCTTTCGAGAGTTTCAGGCTTTGCTACCCTACCCATATGGTCAATGCCGCCTGCAAATGTCCGCTTGAGCATTGATTATATTGAGGTGAACTTAGTTTCCTTACCTAGGTTATCGAGGGGGTACATTGCAGAGGTTATTCTGCGGGTGTCCCAGCCAGGTTGGGGTCGGACAACACAGTCGCTATATGCGTTGAAGCTGAGGGCCACAATAATTGGTTACGAACCTCCACTTGTTGTGTATGGGAATCTCAAGCCTCTCCTAGGTGAGAAAAACCTACTTCATTTGGAAGCTCACATATCCTACCCTTGTTTGCTTGTGATTGGATTTAGATTATATTGGTGTATGCTCTGTGCATGTTAGCTTTCTGATTATATTGGTGTATGCTCTGTGCATGTTAGCTTGCTTAGGGTTTGCGTAATTAGAGAGTCTTTTTAATTTTTTGAGTCATTGTGGATTCAAGTGCAGCACCCCACTGTTCTCATCATTTAGCAGGACTTCCGCCTTCTACATCTCCTCCTCCTTTGGGAGAGAGAAACAGACGGTTCAGGTGGACTAATCTTCACATTGATTCACACACGATGGGAGATCATGAAGATGAAATTCCTTAGTTGTCTTCTCCACCTCAGGAGGTTGGAGAAGATGATCATACCCCTGTGTATGATCCTTCACCTGATATACCTACACACTCTAGGTTCACTCCTTCACATGATATACCTACACACTCTGGGTATGATCCCTCATCCACAGGTCGTCGGTATTGGATGTCGGGCAACGAGACTCATTATGAACCTGTGAGCACTAGTTATGTTAGTTATGGAATTCTTGGCATCCCTGCACATGACTCGGCATTCCATGCCAAGTCAGAATTTGATCCTAGCACTATGCATGGGGGCATTCCCATTCCTTTCCATGCGGAGAGATTTGGGAGCATGAGTCACATTGCACCCTCCATCTCAATGGTGGAGGCTACATCACATGTTCGTCCTAGACCTAGTGCTAGTAGTCCTATTCGGATACCAGAGCTACGATGAGAAACTATAGGGAATACCACTTATGTGATTTCACATATCCCTTTGTCCTTTATTCCTGGTTCTTCGAATGTTATTCCTCCCCCACATTCACATGGTCCTTCAGGACAGAATGTTGCTACGATTCATGTGCGTACTGCTTCTACTCACGTAGTTGTGTCTCAAAGTCAAGTACCTCCTGTTGTGTCTGAAGGTCATATTCCTACTTCTGGAGGTCATATTCTTACTTCTGGAACGTCTATTCCTACTTATGAAGTTTCTCATGGGACATCTCATGGGTCTTCTTATGGACCATATTATGGACCACAGTATGCACAAAGTTATTCACCTTATGGGTATGGGTATCAACAACCCGCTTACTCCCCGAATTATGGCTTTGTAGCCCCAAATAGTTAAGGTACATCACATTATGGTGCTTCCATGCCACCCTACATGGGTCAAATGGGAGGAGGATACTATGTCCATGGCCATGGTGGTTACGGTAATCAGTCCTATGTGAACCAAAATTATCAAGGAGCCCCTCATAGACCTACTCAACATAGGCTCCCTTTCCTCGCAACGTTAAATCTGCCTGACTTGTCAAGCTAACAAACGATCCAGTATCTTATGACCCGGCTTGGCCAGCTATCCCTATGAAGCTTCCCTCGGACATTCCCAAGTTCAAGGGAAAACTAGGAGAAGATCTGAGTGAACATGTTACTACATTTCACCTATTGTGCTCTTCTAACTCCTTACATGAAGATTCAATCTGTTTAAAGCTATTTCAATGCACCCTCACTAGGCCTGCCACGAAATGGTACATAGAGCTACCTAGGGGGGAATTCACTTTGTTTGATGACCTAGATATGAATTTTATCAATCACTTCCAATTACCGGTGCGTTACGACATTGGTACGAAACTCTTGTCAAAATTTTGGCAAGATAAATACATGCATATCTCGGACCATATCCGAGAGTGGTGTAGACAAAAGAGATTGATTAAAGACTTCATACCGCCAGAGTTTCTTTTCGAGTGGTTCCTTAAGTCATTACTACCTTATATAGCGAAATATGTTTCTACATCTAGAGTTCAGAAAAAGGAACAAACCATTTTTAGGGAATAGGAATTGGATTTGATTTATGCTCAATCCAGTTTGTTATATGAGATCATTCCTAATGCTTCGCATTCTAGTTTTGACCCTAAGGTCAAACCTGGACCACATGCTGATGGCATTGTTGGTTGTACGAGTACCAAACCTATAGATTTGGTTGTGAAATAGGTCAGTCAATTATCTATCAACCAATCTGCTTCCGGACAAGCCACGGCTTTGTCTCAACCCACCCAAACGACGAGTGTGCTTTGGGTACAATCATCGAACCAGAAGGGTAACCAGCAACCCGGAAGGAATAAGAAGAAGGGTAAAAACAATCGTAAGGGTGGGAACAAGAATGGAAATTCCAATTCTAATGACAAGAATGCCTGAAATGCTAGGGGGGATAAGCAACCTAAACGTAAGGTTAAGTTTCCTTGCAAGTTATGTAAGGAGGACCACCTCACTCACTTGTGCCCTCGGATAGAAGAAGCCTCGAGGTTCATAGCGTAGGGCCCAGCTGTGCTGACTAACCCTTTACCTCATAATCAAAATATGAACTCAAGGACCCATGATCAGTCTGGTGGGAATCAAGATCCGCCAGAAGCTTGTAGTGGTCATGGTTGCATCAACATGGTGCGTGCTGCTAAGGTTGTGACTCGTGCGAAGGACTATGGTTCGTCACAACCAGACCTTGGAAAGGAACCTGATCCACTCGAGACTCCTTTGCATATTAAAAAACCTGTGGATAAACCTAAATTTGCTCCTCACATTCCTAAGGGAGTCCTTAAGCGTTCAGGGCACAATCCTAATGCCCGAGCCACCCAGAACTATTCTATTGTCGAGGATTTGAACCACACTCCTGTGCGATGTCTGCACTCGAAGTACTTCAAAGTTGTCCTTCGCAAAGGAAATATTTTCTTTCTGCTCTTAGTGTTAATGATGATAATTCTTCCTCCGTCATCAAATTTGAAACCATGGGACTACAACCTCACTTGCCTTACTATGTGTCTGTCTTGATTCATGTAGAATTTCTTAACAATACCATCAAACGCATTGTGATTGACAAAGGTGCTGCTACTTCCGTGATGTCTTTGGCATGTTGGAAGGGTTTGGGTTCCCCAGAGTTGTCTAAATCTACTACCATGTTGACTACTTTTGATGGTAGATCATTTTAGTCGCACGACATTCTTCCTTCTCTTAAGGTCCGTTTGGGAGGGAAGACCGTCGCGATCGAGATCGAGGTGGTTGATGCACCCCTTGACTACAATCTGTTACTGGGTATGAATTGGATGTACAGTATGCAAGCTGTAGCTTCTTCTCTATTTCGAGTTGTATGCTTTTCATTTAATGAGAATATAGTTACGATTGATCAAATGTCATTCAAGAATCCATGTGTCACCGCATCTTTGAGAGCTTCTGTCTCGATTATCGCCCACTCTCAGCCGACAACTGGGAGTGTGGGTGTGGGCATGTACCCATCCCTTATGGGACCATTTAGTTGTCCTACACTTGTTCTTATGATCAGGTCTACTTTCGATGAGGCTTCATCATCATTGCATTCGGTGTCTTTTCACACCACTCGTATGGAAGATCCTTGGATTCTTCCTACACCGAATCCTTCACATGAGCCCAACAGAATGGACGTGTCATTTCCTGCAACTATGATAGCATATCAAGCTAATCTCAGGTGTGTTATAGAGCCTAGTTCTTCCTCTTCATGGACGGAGGAGGAGGACCCATATGTACTTCCTACATGGGCAGTGCAGTCTTCTCACACACATGACTGCCTTGATAGTGTTTTTCCTTTAGATGAGGCTATTATTGAGGCTATGTATGGGGTTGAGCCACCTTGGGAAGAGTTGCATCATAGATATTATGTTCTTCCTGAGCTTGACCGTTTGGAGTGTGAATACTTTAGGGATATTCTTAATGAGAGAATTGGTAGTCCCATTCTTTCGTTAAGCTCTCCTGGTTCAATGGTTGATGGAAACATGGAGAATATATCTCCTACCATCCCTATCATAATCTCTCACAATCCTCGCAAGATTGAGAATGTCTATATTGGGGCAGAATGTTCCCATGCTAAGATTCAAGAGTATACTGAGCTGTTCAAAGAATTTCGTGATGTGTTTGCTTGGTCATACGAAGAAATGCCACGTATCGACCATTGCATTGTTGACCATGAAATTAAAACTTATCCCAGTGCTAAGCCTGTTCGACAATGCTTGCGTGCGGTGAATCCTAGAAAATCACCCGTGACTAAGGCTAAGATAGAAAATTTGTTGAATGCCGGTTTTATCTATCCCGTTCCCTTGACGTAGTGGGTTTCAAACCCCGTTTTGGTTGATAAGAAACAGGGAATGATCCGCATATGCACTAATTTTCATGACTTGAATCGTGCTTGTCCTAAAGATAATTTTCCCACACCATTTATCAATCAGATTTTGGATGAGTGTGTGGGAAGCGAGGTATTTTCCTTTATGGGCGGCTTTTTCGGATAGAATCAGATACAGATCAAACCTGAGGACCAACATAAGACTGCCTTTATTTGTCCTTGGGGTACCTTTTCATATCAGAAGATGCCTTTTGGCCTTAAAAACATCAAAGCCACTTTTCAGCGGGCTATGACCTTCATCTTCCATGATCCCAAATCGATTATTGAAGTCTTTTTGGATGACCTTATTGCTCATTCTCGTCATAGGATGCATCATTCCTACCATTTGAGATTAGTGTTCGAAAGGTGCCGCCATTATTTGGTCAGGTTAAATCCTCACAAGTGCATCTTTTGCGTGAAGTCTGGTTGCTTATTAGGGTTCATTGTCTCCAAAGACGGTATAATATTTGACCCTTTGAAGGTTGAGGCAATACTTCAATTGTCTCCCCCAAGAAACATTAGACATATTCAATTTTTGCAAGGCATGGAAAACTTCTTACGGAGATTCATTGTGAATTTTGCCAATTTGACTAGAGGCTTTATGTGTCTTTTGAAGAAGGACACTACCTTTTGTTGGGATGAGCGAGCCCAGGAGTCCCTTAAGCGAGCCTTAGCATCAGCCCCAGTGATTAGTCCACTCGACTATAGCCATGATTTTCTACTTTATGTGGCCACATCCATGGAGATGATTGGTATGGTTTTGGTTCAAGAGAATGAGGAGCTCCAAGAGCATGTCATATATTATCTCAGCCAAAACCTTATAGATGTGGAGATCCATTATTCCCATGTGGAGAAGCTTGCCTTAGCTACCATTCATGCGGTTCAAAGATTGAGACACTATATTCTCCTTCGCCAGACCTTGGTGGTTTCCCATGTCAATCCATTTCAGTTCGTCCTCACTAGAAGGATGATAGGGGGAAAGTATAATAAGTGGATTGCGATCTTGCAAGAATTTGATCTCGAGTTTGTTTCAGAAAAATCAAAGAAATTGTTGATTTTTGTGGAGCTTATATCTGATTTCCTAAGAAAGGAGGAGGAGGAAGCTTGTGAAGATACGTTTGTCGATGAGCACATCCTCTTAATCTCAACTTTTGATCCATAGTATGGACATATTATCATATATTTACAAACATTGAAGGTCCCTACTCACCTTTCATAGGATGAACAACGACGATTACGTCACGTATCCAAGAGTTACCTCATAGTGGATACCACATTGTACCGTCGTGGTGTAGATTCCATTTTACATCATTGTTTAACTCATGAATAGGCTGAGCTTGTGCTGAATGATTGCCATGGAGGGGCATGTGGTAGTCATTTATCTGGGCTTTCTACAGCCCAAAAAATCTTGAGAGCAGGTTATTTCTGGCTATTGATCTTTAAATATTGTGTCAATGCGGTCAAGAAATGACACCATTGCCAGGTGTTCGCATGTAATATGCGCTCACATCCTGCCCCATTACATCCAATTATCACCGCCAATCCCTTCACTAAGTGGGGGCTCAATTTCATGGATTACAACCCAGCTTCAGCTGGGGGGCATCATCATATTATCATGGCTATTGATTACTTCATGAAATGGGCTGACGCTATGCCCACAATTAAATCCAATAGTGAGATAGCTACTCACTTTGTATTCAACCAGATTATTACTTGGTTCGGTATTCTAAAAGAGCTTATCACTGACCATGGTAGGCACTTTTAGAATCAAATGATGGAAGATTTGGCCTCAAAGTTAGGGTATAAGCAGGAACATTCTTCTTCTTATTACCCTCAAGCGAATGGACAGGTTGAAGTAGTGAACAAACCACTCAAGTCCATTCTCCAATGAACCATCACGCAAAGCAAGACCAATTGGCATATCATGGTATATCCTACTTTGTGGGCTTATAGGACCGTGGTTAAGACTACCATTGGTTTTTCTCCATATCAGCTTATTCATGGAGTGGAGTCTATATTGTCGATTGAGTGTGAAATCCCTTCTTTGAATCTAGCCATAGAACTCTTACCAGACACTTCCCCATTGGAGGAACATTTGGTCCATTTAGAGCAGCTTGATGAGTAGTGCCGAGATGCTTTAGTGGCTCTAGAGGTGAATAAGCGTCGCGTTAAGGTCCAGTATGATAAATCTGTCTGTCCAAGGAAGTTTAGTGAGGGAGATTTGGTCCTTTTGTGGAATCAAGCTAAAGAACCCTTGGGGGCAGGAAAATTCAACCCCATGTGGCATGGTCCTTACGTGGTTAAACGTGTGTTAGAGAAGGGCGCTTATGAGCTAGTAGATTATGAAGGGACGGCCTTGGCAGAGCCTAGAAATGGGCTCTATCTTAAAAAGTACTATGCATAATTTTCAGCTAGGGCTGACTATTGTATATTATTGTACAACATTTTGCATAGCTAGGCTTTCCTTATGGTGATCAGGTTTGTTGATTAGCTTCTGTTACTTATGGTAGATATCAATGGAGTCTTCCATCTATATAGGATTTGTGGATGGTGCAAGCCATTACACTCAACACTCAGCCTCTGCTTCTTGGGTGATTTATACTCCTATGGGTTAAGTATTGTCTTCAGGAGGCATATGTTTATGGCCTTCTTCAAACAATGTTGCGTTGTTATTGAGATTTTACGGGATGCCATTTCACATGGTGTTCTATATCTTGAGGTACATATTGATTTGGAGTTAGTAGTGTCACAGTTTAATGGTTTGTATCATGTTAGAGATCCAACATTATTACGGAGATTATTACGTGTGAGATTGTTAGAACGGAAATTTGACAACATAACATACATACATGTTCCAAGAATTTATAATCAAGTTGCTGACTCATATGATAACTACGTGTTAGATTGGCATTTGTTTCATAGACAGTAAGCTCATCACAAACATACATTTCTACACATGTAAATAAATAAACCAATCATCATAAAAAAAAATCATTAAACATCCAAAATGTGATAATACATAGTGTCATAATACAAAAATGGGGCTTCCGAGCCACCAAAATATAAATACACGGTAGTACAAAATGTATCACTCCCAGGTATCTAAGCCTGGGGTGGAGAAGGGGGGTTTTGATCATGGAATGTCACCATGTCTCTAGCTAGTCATCTAAACAACTGCACCCATGCTCGTGGCACACCCACCACCTAACACTGCATGGCCTCAGGCAGGTCCTCGACCTGCACCATGGGTACCCTGTGTGTCAGCTGCACGAAGTTGGTATGAATGCTTTGGAGCGTTCACTCTGCATCCACACCCATAATATCATCTCCTCTTCCCCTCCATCTATGACGAGGGAAGCCTTCAGGATGCCATGGTCCTACATATGCATACATATGATAGGATGTCACTATGTGTTGTCACGCAAAAACATGTCTTTTTTATTCCATATATCAAAAAACAAAAAACATTAAATAACTCAAAAATCTTAAAAAGAGGGTTGGGATTCGTTACCAATGTCACCATATGCTGATCCTGGTGGTAATGGCATGTCGGGGTCTCCCCGAAAATCTATCCCCGCATAGGGTTAATCATCGATGGCAACTATCTGTCGTTGCCACCATGGAAAGAAATCAGTTGGATAGGGATTGGACACCCTACCTCCACCCCGTCTGCGCATCGTGTCTGTCCAATGTCGTTGGACCAGATCTCGAACCCCATGAAGAGGAACATCAACTCTAGGGCTCAATCCTAGAACACGCTCAAAGAAAAATGTGCTCAGTATGCTATTGAAATCAAAGTTTTGTACTCTACCCATCTTGCACCCACTGAGCTAGTGTTTCATGTTTCCCAGTAGTGCAATGCTCCAATCGTACACTGTGGGTCTCATGCACCCCACCGCATAGAACATCAGAGGCCATGAGGCTTGGTGGAGTGAGGCTATCCCTACTATCCTGCCCAGTGTCATTAGTATGGCCTTTAGGCCTGGCACCTGTATGGAGTTAGTTGGGATCTGACTCTCGACCTTCTCCGTGTCCAGATAACAATACACGGCTATGTAGATTCACCACTTCCCCCCGTCGGGAAAGTCCAGCAATAAAGTATATGTCCTCCACTTCTATGGTGAGGGACATACCATCGATCTATAAGGACTCTGAGTCAGGATCCCAGTAGTCTACTAGCATCTGCAGCAGTCTTGCTTTGGATCTTAAGCCACCAAGACACCAAAACTTGTAGAGCCCGCATGCACGAAGAGCCTGTTATTCCATTAGATCACCACGTACTGCTTCTTCTACATCCCCGTGCTCATGTTCTCTCCATTCTAGAACCATCCTACACATTTAAATCAAGTTTGGGTCATTAGAAGTCTTTAAAAAACTTAACCGTGGCCGCATACGCGACTTTGAGGTATTTTTCCGCGTATATCCAGCCCTATACGCGGAAACATCCTCGATTTCCATGTGGGCTGAGGTGCACACTTTAGGATGGCCTATAAATCAAAATAGACGGTGGAAAATCGAAAATTTTACTTGAAAATGAAAGAGCAGGGCATGGGAAATTACCTAGAAAAAACGGTGTCGGATTCCATCGGCTGGATCTCCTGGAATTCACGTTTGAAGTTCTGAGCTCAATTGGGTAAAAATTTCAAATGCTATATAATGTTTTGAATTTTTTTACTATTTATAAAAAAAAATTGAAATTTTGAAAAATTTTACCCCCTTTTCTATAGTTTTGGACCGTTTCTGATCGTTTTAGACCGTTTTTTACTAATATATGATGTAGGAGACCATTTTGAGCGTCGTTTCGACCATTGTTTTGACCCGCTCATGCCGATTTTCGGTATCATGTCTAAACTAGCATATAGGTTAGGTTTCACCACCGTTTTCATTTTGCATGAACTTATGACCATTTCATCATAACTGTAGGTATGAACCCATTCTATCTTGTCACGAAACCTTCTTAATATTTTAGAAGTGGCATGATTTGAATGGTAAAGCTTGACCTTACATGGGTACCGTAGTTAGCACCTTATTTGCATTTGGTGCCCATGCCGATAGTTTTTTCCTTTAGGGTGTGGGAGTCCGTTGTATAGTATTGCCATGAAATTTTGCAAGAGCCTCATACTCCTCTTGATATTTTGCTAGCCTATTTCCCTCGGACTCCCTTATGTCAATTTGTAATTGCATTATCATGAACTTTGCCTACCTTATTGAGCCTTATGTCGGCTTCCCTAACTTTGAGTATCATCCATATAGCCCGAGCTTGTCTCATGTCTAGCCATGCAAAGCTATTTTATATATCCTTTGCAGCTTGATTCTCTATTTTTAGTGAGAGGAGACTTTTCCCCGAGTGTCGTTATCCTATACATGTATCCTTGCATTGAGCATAGGTATGTTCTGCTGCTTGGAACTAGTTTGTTTTCCTATTTCACACTCATCTCCTCCTAGTCTGTAACTTTAAAGCGATTTTATTCTTTTTCAAGCTTTTCAAATATTTGAAAAAGTCCAAAAAAATTAAAAAACCAAAAATCCGGACAAGGAAAGATGTTATCTTTGGCAATAGTCGAGTCATGTCGCCTTCAAACACAGCACTGTATATCACATTCATTAATTGGGTTAATAGTTTGACTTTAGGAGCTGTACTCATTTATTTGAGTTTATCTCCATCGACTGGTTAAGCTTCCAGTCCCTATGGAGCCTCTGTCGATGCCTCCTATGTCGCAGAGATGTCCCAGTTCTGCATATCAAGTCTATGCTACCTACATTCAATCACCATTCACCTTTATGCTCTTGTTTGAAGGAAGTTGAAACCTGAGTCGGCCATTCAGTAGTTATATTGACTTTGCATGTCGGCCATTCCCGGTACAATTACTGGTTTTTGCACCTTATGATCAAGTCCTTCCGCATTATACAACGTTGTTTAGTACCTCGTGTTGGATGATGGGGGATGCCTTAATGCCCTCCTTTAGATCATTTATTCTAGGATAGGAATCTAGAGTCATTTTTTAGTGCCTTGAGACTTGCAGTCATTACTGGCAGGTTCTCTCGCCATCGACAATTTTTTTGGAATACATCAATGTCCCCTGATCGATGGATTCTCTCAAGTGAACCTCAACACATTTATTCACATTTTTTAGTTTGCACTCTAGTACCTTGATTCCCATTTTCATCATCGGTGGGTGATCTCGCATCTATTAACGGTATACATCAATGACTGGTAATCAAACGATGGACTACTATGTTTGACCTTGAAACCTCTATTCACATAGTAGGACATGTACTAGTAGTGGTTTTTGTAGAAGACATTCCATACTGGTGGAATCTCTTATATGCTACCTCCTTGATCGTGCCAGTGTTCATGAGATTTTAGCTCTCGTGACTTGATTCCAGTATATGTCAAACATTTCCAGCCATTATGGAGATCATGATCCTTTGTATATCTTCATCATGGAGATTCTGAGATTCATTATATTGTACATGGCGATGACCACATATGTCATATTGTATCATGCCTATTCATAGCCATTGTTCTCTTATGTATCTAGGACTGCTATATGTACTTGTAGTTATGTGCAGAGTTGTATCATTGTATAGTGCTAATTGGATGGCTAGTTCTTCCACTGGGTTCTTCATCACTTCACTTCTGGGATGGACTTATAATGTATTTCAGCCATCGTATGACCCCTCTAACCTCACACATTAGGGGGCATCTGTTATAGCTGATTTTACCACACATGGTGAATCACATTTTTATGGCCTTCCCTATCCCTCTGCAGACTCCTTAGACCCCATGGACCATTTTTGTTCCTTTTATGTTTCCAAGATCATCCCTAAAAGCATGCAAATTTTTCTATATGCGACTTTTAAACCCTTTCTTGCGTATATATGTGGGTTTGGCCCCTAAAACCGCGTACATCGAGATGTGTGCAAAAGGCCAAATTCTTTTGGAGTTTTCCTTGATGTGGATCCAAATCACTTGTCTCCTGGACTTCCCTATTCCTTGAGATCGCTCGTATTTGACCTTTCATTACCCCATTGAAGAGCTATATAAGGAACCCTTTGGATACATTGAAGGCATGAAGAATTGAGAGCAAGAGAACTATAGTCCATTGTTTCCAGAACTTGTGCTTGAGTTTGCATCCCTTTGTCCATTGTAGCACTTTTGTGTTCTTCCCAAGATTTCCCTTTGCTTGTGAGCTTGCTATCGAGAGATGGAGGATTAAAGTGGTGGAGGCCCAAGTGGGGGACTCAATTTCTCTGATTCACAGACATGCCGACATAGGTTGTATTCATTGTAATCTCTAATTTTATATTAATAGAAATATCTTTTCCTGTCCAATAATGTGTATTTGAATGAATATTTGATCCATGGATGATTTCAAATGTTTATATGTTATTGATTATATATGCTAGAGTAGATCTAGCATGATTATATATAGCATGCTTGTCTTGTTTATTGAATGTTGAGGAAGCAATTTATCAATTCAAGCTAGAGTTGGAAATCTCAATGGGGATCTACATCAACTATCTGGAATAAGGTATGAATCGAGATCCTTTAGTGTTAGATATTTGGTTCCTCTTGCATATAGGAAAGGATTGATTTCTAGAGTCAAGTTTCCTGTTGTGGTACCCCAAATCATAGGAAATTCTCTCCGTAACAAAAGGACAAGGACAAGAAGAATAAAGATAACAACAAATGGACTTATTGTAAAAAGGGATGGAATCTAGAGAGTGCTTGCATGAAAAATACCATATAAATGATGGTGCATTTTCTTGAGAAGAACAACATTCCATTCCAGAAGGTGCAAGGAAGAAATATGGGGGTTCAATCTCAGACAAGAAAGAGTGGTGCCATGCTTTGGTTGCAAGTTATTCAAGATATTCCTCCTTCATCATAGATTCAGGTGCCTCTAGGAACATGACCTCCATGAAATATTCCTTCTTGGTCATGCATCCTTACAGTGGTCCATCCATTCTAATGGGTGATGATTCAGAAATACAAGCCAAAGGGATTGGCAGGATTGATCTTGAAGATGGGTACTTCAAAAATGTGTTATTTGTGCCTGATCTAGTAGCGAACCTACTCTCATTATATCAAATGAAACACACTGGTGAAGCCAAGAGAGTAACATTTACTCCAAATGCAGTGGAGATATCATAATTATCTACAGGCCAAGTTGTGGTAGTGGGTTATGCTGAACATGATTCAAGAATGTACAAATTATCTCACTTCCTCTGCTACTCTTAAGGGAATGCACTCCTGTCACATGCCAATGAGACCAACAAGTTTTGGCATGAGAGATAGGGTCATATAAACTACAGGTACCTTTATCCATTGATAAAAGAATGCATGTTGTAATGGATTCCTTCTACCAAGTTCTCAAATGGCACATGCAAAGGATATGTAGTGGGAAAGCATATTGAGCCCATAAATGAGAAAGGAAAGGCAAGGAGATCTATCCAAGTGCTTGATTTTTTTCATTCAAATCTCATAGAGCCTCTTCCCACACCCTCTTATGGAAATTAAAGGTATGTTTTTACCTTCATAGATGATTTCTCAAGGTATTGGTGGGTGTACTTTCTCAAAGTAAAATCTGAAGTTTTTGAGACTCTCAAAGTTTGGAAAGGTTTGGTTGAGAATGCACGTGGGAATAAGATTAAGGTCCTCAAGACTGAAAATACAAAGGAGTATGTGAACAATATTTTGTAGTAGCTTTGTGAAGAATATGGCATCCAAATGCAGCATTCGGTACCCTACACACCACAACAAAATGGTGTTGTAGAGCACAAGAACAGGGATCTTACGGAGATGGCAACATGCATGATGGAAGAAAAGCATTTGAATCATAATATATGGGTTGAAGCCATTAATTGTGCTACATATATTCAAAACAAATATCCTCACAAATATTTGGATGGAAATACTCCATATGAGGCTTGGAGTGATCACAATCCAAGTGTTTCTCATTTCAGGGTCTTTGGCTCAAAAGCTTGGGATAAGATTATTTTATAGAAGAGAAATACCTTGCAACCTCAAATCAAGGATTCCATAATGGTTGGATATGCTGAAGATTCAAAGGGATACAATCTCTTTTATCCCTCATATCATAAGACATTGATTGAAATGAGTGTACAATTCAAATAAGATCTCATGCAAGAGACCGAACTAGCTCAAGTGGAATGCTCACATCCTCCACTACATGATAATGTAAGTGATGAATCCTTCTCTGATTTTTCTGTTTCTGATATTGATGATCACGATTCTAACATGAATTCATATCACGACTCACCCATTCATCCCAATTCAACTGAAAAAACCATTGAAGCAACTAGGGATCTTGTTGGTGATCCACTAGATTCTAGGAAGACTAGATCTCAATTCCACAATGCCTATTCTAGTTGTGAATTAAGTATTCATGATAGATTATTCATGATGGTTGGATCTGATCCTCAAACATATTAGGAATCATTACTTTACCCAATATGGAAAACAACTATGCAAGAAGAGTTCAATTCATTGCAAGGCAATTAGACTTGGGAATTGGTTCCCTTGCCATCCAAGAGGAAACTAATGCAGTGTAAGTGGATCTATAGGACCAAAGTGGATTATAATGGTTCTGATATCAAGTAATAATAAGTTGGTTTCTAAAGGATTCTCTCAATTCCAAGTAATGGACTATATAGAGACATTTTCACCGGTTGCAAAAATGGACTCTATCAAGCTAGTTTTAGCCATTTTTGAATCTAAGCGTCGGGAGGTTCACCACATGGATGTGAAGAGTGAATTTATTCATGGTGACATTCATGAGGAGATATATATGCAGAAAACCGAAGGTTTCATTGAGGATCCTTCACTTGTATGTAGGTTACAGAAGTCTCTCTATGGCCTCAAGAAAGCCCCCAGGGCTTGGTATGCCAAGATGGACAATTTTTTGCTTGCACTTGGAATTGAAAGACGTAAATCTGATCCTAATGTGTATTTTAAGAATGTTGGTGAATTATTTCAGGTCATAGTTTTGTATTTTTATGACCTTTTGATTACAAGTATCTGCACTAAAGAAATTGGATCAATTAAGTCTTCTTTGCATAGTGAATTCTCCATAACTAACCTTGGATTGTTGAGGGAATTTTTTGGATTGGAAATTGAGAAATATGAAGTAGGAATCAAGGTCACCCAGACAAATTATGTTGCAGGAGTGTTATTTAAGTTTAAAATGGATGAATGTAAGGCATAAAAGTTCCCATTCCTTTCAGGAATAAAAATAGGTGAATTGGGTGCATCTCCATTGGTGGACAACTCGTTGTACATACAACTAGTTTGGATTCTAATGTATATTACACACTCCCCACTTGATTTGGAATATGTTGTAGGTTATGTTTCTATATATATGCAGTAGCCTCATGAGATCCATTGGAATGCTTCTAAACAGATAATGCATTATGTGCAAGGAACCAGACACTTTGGGGTACACGGTGTTGCTGGTTCTCCACAAGAACTAGTTGGATTTACTGATTCTGATTGGGTTGGAGATTCCATTGAAATAAAGTCCACTTTAGTTGATGTATTCATAATTTCAGATGGTCCCATATTTTGGCCAAGAAAGAAACAACACACCGTATCCCTCTCTTCAGCTGAGGTTGAGTACAGAGGAGCAGTGAACGTAACTACACAATGTGTGTGGTTGTAAGGTATTCTTAGGGATTTTATATTTGCATTTTATTCACCCGCAATCATTTGGTGTGACAATAAAAGTGAAATAAGGATTTCCATTGATCCAATCTAGATACAAAGGACCAAACAAATTGAGATACGCATGCACTGCATTTGGATCCTAGTGCATGAGGAGGTGTTATCCTTGTAGTATTTCCCATCTACAGAGCAAACTGCTAATATATTCACCAAGAGCTTCACAGAGAAGACATTCACCTGTCTGAGATCCATTCTTGGAGTGGGTGACACATGATTATGGCTGATATTCACTTTCATATTTTTCTCCATGTCCATTTTAGAGGGGAGGTTTTATTCCCATGTGGTTTTCCTCCTTACCTTGTTTTTTTATGGACAAATAATTTTTCTGTTGTATGAGGTGGCTTGAGCCTTAGTTTCCAAGGCCTCGATAATATTTTGGTATAATTTGCACTAAATTAGGCTTAAGGGGGGTTTTTAGAGAGATAATCCACATTATTACCATGATCATACACCTAGGATACATTTCATTTGCTTTTATGCTATGTCATATGGTCCAAACCTTAGGCTTTGTTGATCGTTTACTAACAGTCAAGGTGCTCCACTTTGATCATTCTAATAGTTTAAGTGCTCCAATTTGATCATTTGGACTGAAAGGTTCCACCATTAATGAAATTTTAGTCTTGGTGTGCTCCTCTATCCCTTGAATCAGGGAATATGTTTGACCTTAGGCGCTAGTGCATGTTTGTGGTGGTTTTTGGCCTTCCTTGGGCATTTATAGCCTCCAAGAGCCACTCCCACTCACCCATGTGATCACCCATGCCTATAATGCCTTAATGTATGATCCAACATGCTCCATACATGTTCACACTAGCATTCGTGATCGTTTGGGATGGTTAGGGATCTGGTTGGTCCAGCTAAGGGTGTTTGAGGGTCAAATCATAGTCTGCCATGTGTATTCATCCAGATGGCCTCCAAATGCTAAAAATTTATCCCTAATGTAATATAAATATGATCTAGACATATTTACATGTTGTACAGTCATAATAATATCAGTTATTGACTACATTTGTGTATTGTAATTTCACTCTTTCTGTTGTTTTGTGCATAATTTGTGTGTAATATCGAGTTGTGAGAATCCCCTTGGCTCCTAGATCCTAATTTGAATCATTATCACATATGTTGACAAAGATAATGCATAAATTAGTTCCAATGATATTTTAATGACATGTGAATGCATGACCATATCCTCAAACGTTGTCTACATGATCACATTATTCACTAAGTGTGTCGTTCTTGGTATAGTTTGAATGTTGACTTGGCTGAAGAAGATCTTCTACCCTATTAATTGAGAACTAATTTAATTAATGTGGAAGAATCTTGAAGCATCTAGGAGAAAAACCCATTTCACCGATCCTCTTCTAGAAGAATGGGTATATTGCAAACGATGAGTTGGGATATAGGATCCCCTTGTAAGTTACATGGCATGTAATGATTAAACCATCATTAGTAATAAAATGATCATAACCATTAATATCTATAATTCATTGTAGAAAACTAAAAGTCATTAAATTAAAAAATAATTAGCTTTTAGGATTCATTGAAAGTATGGAAAAAAGAGTGATAATGTGGCAAAAAGGAGATGTTAATATAAGCTGAAATGACAACTAGAATTGACAATAACATCAAATAGAAATCCCAGTATTCCCCAAGCCTGGTATTTTGACTTCGCTCGTGGAAAAAAATATGTGTATCTCATATTGTCATATCAAAAGTTTCAAAATTGGAAAAAATTTATTAATGTTGCAACTATGTCAAGTGTCAGTCCAAATAGCTATGTTTAGATTGGATCGCTTTCTTTTGTTCTCTTCCCTGAGTTTCTTTTCCAATGTCATGTTATGCAAGGATAAAAATTGAATTCTCCTATACCACATATTGTTAAGTTTCCTTAATATTTTGTTCTTTGAAATTAATTTGTCAAGTTCCTCCTGTAACTCAAAGCTCCTTTTCTAACCTTGTTTTCATTATTCAAATGGTTATCCAAGATCTAGAATTCTTCAATTTCTACCTTTAGCTTTTCAATATTATTATTTTCCTTCCTTAATGTTAATTAGCCTAAATTTCTTGAGACATTGGAGTATATCGTTTTCTTCATAGGTTCAACAAACCCTATATTGTCTTCAAAATTATTGAAGACTTGGGATGATGGTTCAACATAGTCAAATTTTTTACGAACATGGATCTTAAAAGCATCATATTTTGTTCTAGGATTATTGGGCCAAGGATTTGAAAGTTATTTCTCTTGAACATTAATATGCCCTGTCCTTGCGATCTCATTATCTTGAAAATTACTATGCCATGTCCCTTCTAGCTTAGCATTCTCACTCTATTTTTTAGGCTCAACACTATGTTTTTTAGTCTCAACATTTCATTTTTAGGATCAATATTATGATTCTTATGTTTTTTTTAGCCATACGAGTAGTCTGTCCATGTCTCTCCTCTACAGGATGTACTCTAGAACTCTCTCCACAAATATTGAAGGCTTCGAATTTTTGGAGAATAGGTTATTCACTATTATTTTTGTCATCATGTTGAATAACAATGTTCACTCCCTATGATGTTTCCTCACGTGAAATAGAACCATCAACAAATCCATTACGTGCCAAGACCGGATCCCGATCATCACCTCTCTTATTTAATTCCTCCATGATCAAGATTTTAACATCATCATGATGATATAAGACACGACTAACATTTTTAGGATTTGATTGAATGTTTTTTCCGTTGGAATCAGACTTTGCAATAAAAAACAAGTGGAATAAGCAACACAGTTGCTTAGTACCTGCCACTTATGTAAGAAACAATGTAAAGTAAATTAGCATTGGACATCATTCATGGTGATTTGACATCCTACTTATTCTAAAACTAGGGAGAGAGATTGAGAGAATATCTCAACAATATCCAACAAATTCCAAACCAAATCTTGAAGTGATAAATGAACAACAAGATATACCGTTGTTCATAGGTTAGTTATTTTTAAATAAAATAAGTAATGTCGACCCATGATTGCTAAAATGAAGCATATGTAATCCTCTTTCTTGTGTAATGGATCATCTCATTTCGCACTATGAACTCCAAATGAGCACTTCCAACTGTCATATGGAATTGAAACCTTCTTTGTGGTATGTATTCTTATTTCTATAGAAAAAGGTATATTTTGCAACACTTATTGGAAAAGCTCTTACAACTACATTCTACCCATTTTCATGGAATCACAATGAATATACTTTACGATAGAAAAGGATTAGGCTAAAAATATAAGGAACTAGAAGATTAGTCATTACAATTTACGTGGAACAGATTCATAAGAGAAACTAATGGTTAACAATAAAATAAAAATTGAAAACAACAAATAGGGCTAGAAAAGGATGATAAAATAGGGCTAGGATTAACAAAAATGATGATTTTTGAAAATGATTTATTATAAATAATAATGAATTAATGCTTAAAATAATGAAATAAAAGTGCGTTGATCAAATGATTTAAAACAATATTTTTCTTTTATTTTTTCACAAATTAGATAGTTTTAATTCACGTTGATTTTATCAGCATTTCCATTATATTACAAAGTAGTTGGTATGGCTATTCACAAAATTCACAGTAACTATGTTCTTATCTATCATTGATAGCTTAAGAATCTTATCATATATTTATAAAAAAAATACATGAGATCAGAAATTCGAAGACCATAGAAGCAAAGCATCCATTCCAGGACAATTATCCTTGTCATGTCTGATAAATAGAGTATTTCATGTATGTTTCTAACAGCTACCGCCTCCAAAAGCACCTGTCATTAATAAATTACAATAATAATAATAATACATAATAATACATAATAGCTAGATACTAGTGGACAATTAATCAAATATGATAATATTTGTTTTATGGATAATAATAATCAATTGTTAAGAGAAAGTAAATAAATTATTTGGTTTACTTTAAAAACATATTAAGCATGTCTAAGTTACTATACCATTTTAAATGGTTCATAAATCATAATAGTTCAATAATTCATAATAGGTTATTATAAGTTACAAAGATTCATAATTCATTAATAAAATTTAGAAAAGAAATACTTATTTACATTGAATATATTTAGTGTTCTCTGTGGTTTTATAGCATTTATAGAAGCACACTCATGTTTTCGCTAATGTAAAACTTAAAAAGACGTGTTTGAAAACAGTTGAAACGAGAAAAATAGGATGTCATTTAGGTATATGCACTGCTACGATTTATGTAAGTAATAGCTCCAGAGGCACTGTGCTTTATTTCCACAAAATTGCAATGCATTTAAGAAATTGGGTATGCATAGATTTGAATTGAGTTGATTTTTTCAATTGTCATCAATAAAACATAGTATAGTCATCATTAAATCATTAAAGACATAAGAAAACAAAAATAATGAACCACAATGCATATGATATGTATTTTGTGGTATTTTATGGATTAATGCATATAAAATGTGTTAAGCAGATGGGTCACATTGGGCAGATATTGGAAGTAATTCTAGCTTGAAGTTCTGAAACATCTTTTGAATATATTGAGGTTTCTATTTCATATTTTTATGGCCTTGGGGAAGGAGTGAGTGAAGAAAGAATAAAGAATGACAATGGCTCTATTGGGGAGATAATTCAACTGCTTTTATTAGATCAAGTGCTGTGTCTTCAAGTGTTAAGAAAAAAGACTTAACAATGTTCTGTGTTTACTAATCATCGTCACTTTGTAGCTAGCTTGGCTTTTTTGTTCTAGAATGACAAGTGTCTAGTTCTAGACCTGACTGTTGGAATAACTAATTTTATTATTTTCTATCATGTAATAGAATTTTTATTCTCTAACCAAAATTTTACTATATCTTGTGGTTCCTTTCCTTCTCCAATAAAACATCCCTTTGAATCTGATACAGGAGCATAAACCTAAGATTCTAGACCTATTATTTACATCTAGAAACTCAAAATATTTATTAAAGAAAGTTGCTTCTCTTAATTCGTTTCTTTTATTATTGCATTTAGTTAAGGTTGAATAAAAGTTGTCAAAGGATCTCGAATGCTAACTTTGTAAATAGCAGATAGGGTTTGTTGAGGATTTTAGTAGCAATTATAGGATCTAAATTTCTTAGTTGACTTGATCCTTGTCAACTCTACCTTATCCTTGTCAACAATAGGTGTGGCTTTTGTTAATAGGTCAACAAAACCAACCTAAATGTAGTTTGCTCGACCTTATGCCATATTACTAACATGGCTAATTTTTTCTAATGTTCCAAGATAATTATTTTAAATACTTATAATTCATTGGTATGATGGAATTTGCACAAGGTAATTATTTCTCTAATACGTTGAATTCAATAAAGGATAATAATTTGATATAGCCTTTGATGAATATAGATTCAAATAACTTTGATTCTTCCATTTACAACTACAATAATATGAAAAAGACATTTACAATTAGGATAATAGGATAAAGGCAAGCAAAATAATGAGGAGAGATGATGAAAAAATATTGGTCTATTTAATGTCAAACAATGTTTGAAAAGATAATAGCTCAAACTATATATAAATAAATAAATATATAAAAAAGGTAGCCACTTAGTGGCTAATGCATGATTCCTATTTTGATTGACAAGAATCACTTATAAGAATTATTAAGGTTTATGCTAATCATATTATGATTATTTTTTTCTATTTACCACGTTTAATTGCTAAAAATATATTTCAAGGTTAACTTTGAATTCCAATAAAAGATATTTATAGATCTTGGATGGAAAGTCAATAAATAGAACGTATGCAACTTGTATATGTATATGTGTTAATTTAGCAAAAATCTCTCACAAGACGACAAAGAAGAAAACGAGACACACATATTCTGATGTTGAAGTAAGATCCAACTTGAAAGATCGCTATATTACTTTGATAAGTTATCACAATCATCGTTTTCACAGTTCAGGAAAGTATCAGATAATTCACTGGAGGCAAGTCCATAAAGAAGAATGCCAGCCACAAGATGTATGTAGTTTTTATTCATTTGTTTCCATTCTAAAAATTGAATATAATTCAACTAGTTCTTTGCTGGAGCCCATGGAACTTAGGTCTTAGTGTAATTTAAAAGGAGAAAATGTTTCTTTTGCTCATTTTCTAAAATGCATCATTATATTTTTGAAATACCTGAATTTTTTACATGAAATTGCATCAATTTTCTACATTAGTTAGGTTTTATGAAGCTACATGTGAAATTTCAAGGTTGGCTTGTATTAATGGAACTGATTATGTTTTCAATGCTATTCATACAAGTAGAATTAGCTCCCAAGTTTTTGTTTCCAATACCCATTCACATGTTTGTAGATTAGCATCATGTACTAAGAAGGATGCTCCGATGCATGACACTGTTGTCTACGAGATATCTACATGTGAAGCCCCGACTAACTACAGAGTCTCTTTATGAAATGCTTGCTCCAGTTTTACTAGTGAAATGGATCCTATAATTGGTACCTTGGATTTTGTAAGTTCTGTTCTGGATAACCTTGGCTCCAAAATCTGTCAAATGGATTTTTCCAGTTATATGGATGCCAATAGTTGTTTAGATTATTTCTGGAATTCTAGAAGTTATGAAAATGACTTGCATAATTCTATGAGTATTAAAAACAATAATTCAAGCTCTAGGAATCCTATTATTGATCTTCAAATCCTTAAGGCTGCAAGCAAGAATCCTCTAAATGCAAGCAAAAAAATCTATGAGAAGGACAAATCCAAATCCAGTACTTTTATCAATAACGATCCTAGTAACTTATCTACTTTGGATGAAGCATGTCCTAGACATTATGCATACGATATTCCTAATTCTGCATTTTTTGGCTATGATTTGGATGACAACAATAAAAGCATTTCTTTTTCGAGTAACGATACTTCCAGTTACTTGGATAGAGCCTCTGAATTCTATAATGTCATGCTGACCAAAATTGATAACATTTTGTGGTTGCCTAGACTTTGGAGTTCAAGGGGTTCTTTGTCGATTGGTGCAATCAGGCGCTCAATTGGATATGCTATTCAGTATTTTTCTCAACACAAAGCAAGGGCTTCCTATCACACTTATTCAAATCATTTGACTGACAGCAATAATGCAGTATCCTCTTTGACAACCACAAGTGTGGGTTTTTCACAAACACCAATATTGGATTTAAAAGGTCTGTAAATAAGGTATTGCATCGCAAAAAGTTTTCTAGCCATCAAAATAGACAACATCTAGATGGGTAAATGGGATCATAGAAAAACCAAATCAGGTAAGTTCACCTAGTTTACAGCTTGCAATCTATCCTAAATAGGTCCAGGCTAAATCACCCTAGAAAGGCATGTGTTTTGGTGGAAGAAGAATCATATTTGAAGAAGTTTCATTTTTGACCTAGACACTAGTGTCGAGAGGAACCAAGGCATCAAGTTTCAAGGATTCCCACCTTATCTTTAAGACAAGGAACTTATTGAGCAACTCACCTCAAGGAGGAGCATATTTCTATCAAGACAGAACTCCAAAACTCCAAGTCTAGAAAATTAGGGTTTCTCTAACAAAACCCTAGGTCATCTAGCTCCATAACCAGGTTGGACACCTCAAATCGATAAGATCTATATGTCTGTTATTTCCATTTAAGGTTCTCATTTCAAAATGACTCATCATACTCAACTTGAGTACAAGCTTGGGGGAGATGAAAACTTTCGAGCATGGAAGTACAAGATCTCTTTGATCCTTGAACAAAATCATTTGGATCAGTATATCAGTAAGTGAACTCATCAATGTAATATATTAGAAAATTCCTCATATTTAGATAACGAATGTGAATTTATTGTTGAGTAGAAAATTTTTAACATTATAGAAGAAGCATCATGCTTAGAAAATTTTGCTTACCTGACTGAATGTTTGATGTTACATAATTTTTTTATAGGCAATGGTTGTTCGTCTAATTTGTCACATGATTCATTTCAGATACTTTTTCCATATGAATGTTTTGTGGAGTTGTTTAACTGGACAATGTTGGAACTACATCCTTGTGGTTTAGTTAACTATTGAAACTTGTACTTGTTATGCACCAACGATACATATTTAACATCCTGTTGTGTCCGTTATATGTTTTTAATAGATATTTAATATTGTATATTAATATTTCATATTTCATTCGATGCTTTAGTTGTAGGATATTTTTTAATTCTTTTTCATCATAATCAATAGTAAAAGTTCCACATTCGTGATAGGAGTAGCTCTTAACATAGGAGAAAGATAAATGCACTAAAGATTAAGCACAGAGCGCAGAGCTTCATGCAGGCACTTGAGTGTTATTGTGGACAGAACAATGTAGAACTGTATGCTCTCCATCTTTCACCATTTGGCATAGCTGGTACACAGAGTCACCATTTTGCAAAGATGGTACACATGTGCTTTCAAACTGACTCGTATGTTGAGATTTTTTTTATAAAAATTGAGAAGTAAACCGACCCACAAATCCACATTCGACGAGTAGAAAAAACAAACCGAGATGATAAGTTCGATCGTAATGAATATACTTGCAGGCTGCAGATCCTCGCGCTTCAGTAAAATCCTTAGCCCGAACCTTTTGACCTATCTTGGGTGCATATTGTAGTGGGGATTCAAAGGCCACCTGATAAACTTTGGAGGACAAAATACCGGTTAGATAAGACACATTGGTTGGTCCTCCATTCGCATTGGTATCATTGTGTGGGTCACTAGTCTTGTCTAAAATAGCCCCAAGGTACCCTGATTCATATTGCAGAGACTCTGGCAATACGTTCAGCAATGGCAAGGTGTCTGTAGATGAAGCAGGCGTTGCAGAGTCTGATGTTTTGTCAACAAGCCCAATCTCAGCTTCATTGGCAACAGCTCTGCTCTCCTCCAATCTCCAACAATAATGTTTTGCACAGTCGTGGGATGGTATTCAGCGTTATGCACAGTGTATTGTGCACTGTTGAAGCATTACCATCGTGACATACTATGAGAGCTTGCACTGTACGATACATCTCCATTAAAAATAAAAATAAAAACAAAAACACTTGCCTAATTAATAAGAAGGTGGATTAATTGACCCATACTAAATGCTGATGCCATCATTGCCATGTGTCAAGTGAAAACCAGATACCAAACTCCAAGAATGACATCATTTCTGACTGGCCGATTAGAAGTTTACAAAATAGCAAATACAAATATTTTTATTAAAATTTAATTTTTTTTTTGCAAACTCTAAAGTTTAACTTGAAAAAATAGATTTTAATTTTTTGGTGGCGACAACTAATAGAAGGTCAAAGGTTTGGTTGACTAGCAACCGATTACTATATACCTGTGGCGGTAGGTATAAAAATTCCCTAAAACTAATATTATTCAAGTAAAGCAGCATAAAGTAAAATAGCATAATATATTTGTTATATCTAAATAACATTCCTTTTGCTATTTATGGGACCATTTAACGAAGCAAAGCAATGAAAATATATGACATGGAAAACACTATCCGTTCATGCAGTTCTCGTGCATATAGAGCTGCTTATCTCTCCTTTAGATATTCACATATACTTGTATTATCTCTCCCTTAAGCTGTCAATCTTGGTCTTCTTGGAACATCTTGGAGTTATAGGATTAAGGTTTATCCTTCTCTTGTGATGTGTATTCCTTGTCAAGTTGTCTCGCAGCAACTACTCCAACCTCAATTTGAGAACAACCGCTGAATGTGTTTGGGTGTGTGTTGTTAGTAGCTATGAAAACACCATTGAAAGAGGATGGGACGGTCGAGGACGAGGAAGACGAGAGCGTTGAGCATGGAGTGAGTGTCTCCATGACTGTATTTGTGATAGAAGAGGAAAAATGAGCTTCTATCAAAGAGGAACACGATGTTTGGGTTTCTTTTAGATTTGTAGAAAGAAGTTGTGAATAGCTCGGTAGATTATAATGTAGGAAAATGTATAGTAGGGATAACTATTCCCAATGTAAGTAGATTGTGAAAAATCCTAAAATGCTTTGGAGAAAAATGGAAGTTCAGCGTTCCTTCAGATCTATGGAAAAAAATTTGTGAATAGTTCGGTAGATTTTAATGTAGGAAAATGTATAGTAGGGCTAAGAATTCCTAGCTTTAAGCTAAAATAGTGAATGACAGTTTGTATAAATAAAGCAGCTCACTACTCATTTAAAAAAAACAATGAATACTAATCACGAAAACATGACAAGGTAGAAAACTGATCACATAGAAAACTCCAAACAAAAATATGTTGGGATAGAAAAGCCAGGAGACTGAGAAAGCTTTAATTCTTTTTACTTGGATTGTAATTGCTTTAATACTTTTGTCAATTCAAAATTTTCCTAAGTTGCTAGGTTAATAGAAATTTGTCTTTTTGTTCAAGGTCAAAATGGACTGTATATGATTCCATCTCCAAGATCTTTACAAATTGTATGATGGTTCGATAAATTTTACCTAGGGCTTTGAACATTGAATAATCTTATGTAATTTCAATTGTTTAGCTCAGTCCCTCGGCATGAGGAGTGTCTTCAGATTTTCAAAGCCATAATGATTTTTAATTGTATGGAACATTTTTAATACTGTATATACATATTAGTATAAAAACTAATTACTGCATAATGTAGAGTTTATAAATCGCAACATACGGATGATACGCCATTGCAATAAGATCACATCAGATAGATAATCGCATATGGATAATAATTTCACCAAGGATTAATGTATATATTAGAACAGGATACCAATCAAATCTGTGACGATTGACATATTATAATCTGCTATCACATTTCTTTGTTAAAAGAGAAATCCATGTGGAACCCATATTTGAAATTTCTCTTCTTTATGTTCATAAAGTGTTTTGTCATTAAATTAATTATTTATCTAGATGTGAGCCCAAAACGATTAATGATATCAAAGTAATAAATCAATCTATATATATATATATATATATATATATATTTTCAATAAACTTTAATATGTTTATAAGCCATGTTTATTTCATAATGGTTAATTCTATTAAAATACTAAATCAATATAAATATTATGTTTATTAACCATCTTTATTTCATAATAGTGAATGAATTGAAAAAAAATTTGATAACAATAAATATCTTATAAATTTTGCAAGCAAATATGAACTTGAATCTTCAAACCACTTTTCGATTTAAAACGTTTGATTTTGATATAAATAATGTTATAAATCAAAATATTAATAAATATCAAATTATTTATAATATGCTATGAAATATTAAATTATGTAATTAATATATAATTAAAAAATATTAGGAGTGATAGGTACGGGGTACTGTTTATTTTTTATTGATTTCGAGGGAATAGAACTGATTTAAGACTCATGGGGTTAGGGAACACAATTAGACATATGTTGAAAGGTAGACTTTGTATCTTGGATAAGATATTATCAAAACTCTGAATTATTCAACTAATGATTTTGGGTGACTGATTTTCTTCATGTATCAAAGAACTTGCTTTGAAAATCAGATGACTCTTCAGTTGAATTGCCAATAACTTTCATAGTGTTTTAGGACAACGCTTCCTACATATTTGACAATATGACAATTGCGTTCTTGGCAAGCTTACAAACGACACAATATAACAATTGCCTTGTTGACAAGTTTACAAACAACATAGTTAAACTGGATAAAAGAGTGTTAGTTCAGAATTTTGAACCTCCTCAAAAGAGGTGGATTCCATATAGTGTGGTTGTGGTTATTGGATAAAAGAGTGTTGGCTTCCATATACTGTGGTTGTGGTTATTGGATAAAAGAGTGTTGGATTCCATATACTGTGGTTGTGGTTATGGGATAAAAGACTATTAGTTCACAATTTTGAACCTCCTCAAAAGAGGTGGATTCGATATAGTATGGATAAAAGAGTGTTAGTTAAAGCCTCCTCAAAACAGGTGGATTCCATATATTATGGTTTTAAAGGCAAATTTATAACAATTTCCTGTTTGACTATGGGATAAAAGAGTGTTAGTTCACAATTTTGAACCTCAAATTGAATTCCTCAAAAGAGGTGGATTCCATATACTATGGTTTTACAGGCAGATATATAACAATTTCTCGGTTGACAAGCCTACAAACACACAATTAAATTGGATAAAGGATTGTTAGTTCACAATTTTCACCATGTTCTTCCAGATAGTCGAACACGAAGACCTGAAAACTTTGTGATCTCATCCAATAGATGAGATTCAAACCTTTAAAATATTTGGAGAGAACAATTTTTCCCCATAGTCTAGTACTGAATAGACTTCTCTAAAAGGATTGAGGAGTTAAATAAAACAAGGTGTTTTATCCCCAACCTCCAAGGTCATGAGGGCACGATAAGCTTTCTCACCATTCCAAATAAAATTTCTAAACCTCTAATATGCCTGCCCAAAGAAAATGAAATATCTTGGCTCTGATTTTGGATAGAATAAGTGTTGGTATGGAGAGAAAAGACATTTAATAAACCGGAATGCCTTGCAAGACTGTAAAAAACAATCCTAAGTGTTTTCACCAAAAGAAATTGGTGAGAAGAACATCATGTATGTCACCACTATAAGCTTTTTTAAATGGTGCCTTTGATGCTCAAACCACTTTCTAAATCTGGATTGCTATGGTTCTACCATGATTCAATTCATTTTACATGACAATATGTCAATTTGATTTGTAAGATAGTGATTACTTTAACGAAATCTAAGCTAAATGATATAAGAAAACCAACTTCAAAAGAGTAAACACTTTATACACCCCAACTATAGAATATGCTGTTTGCACCACTAGGCCCGTCGTAAATAACACATGACGATATAAATTATAATCACTTTGGTTTGTAAGCTAGTGATTACTTTAACGAGATGTAAGCTAAATGATATAAGAAGACCAACTTCAAAAGAGTAAACACTTTATAGACCCCGAACTATAGAATATGCTATTTGCACCACTAGGCCCATTCTAAATAACAAAAGATGATAAAAATTATAACCACTCTTATAATCTAGAAAAAAATGTAACGACTCTTTTATTATATTCTATTATTTGGAAAAATGGTTAGAATGAACATCTTCACACCTCTAAATTCATGATATAATATAAATTATAAACCATTATTCTTGTAGGAGTAATTATATTGTTTTTCTGCTTGAAAAAAAAGTAATTATTTGTTTTGATAGCATGACATCAATATTTGATAAATATTGTTGGTTAATGAAGTTTGACAAAGCTATGAGCATAAAAAGTAATTATATTGTTTTGATAGCATGACATCAATATTTGATAAATATTGTTGGTTAATGAAGTTTGACCAAGCCATGAGCATGAGCATGAATTTTTTTAATTAGTGTTTTTGCAAAGTAAAGTGAAAATATCTCTCTTAATAAGGGCTGTAAAAGAGGTGGTAATGCTTTATGCTTTTATGCTTTATGGACCCATCTAAAATGATCAAAATAGAACACTGCAACGATTTGAATGTTGTTTATCAAGCTATTAATCTATTTTATAGACTAAAGTGAGTTGTATCGTTAAATTCACCAAATCCATTGACTCATCCATTAAGTTCCAACCGTGGGATAGATACTTCTTATGGGAACACTGGGAACCGTAGAAACCAAATGGAAAATGTTGACAGTAAGCAAAATAATTAACCAAATGGAAAATGCTGACAGTAAGAAAAATAATTACCAGTATATTACATTATTGTTTTGACAGTAGCAAAGAGAAATTTCATCAAGAGAGAACAAAACAAGAAAAAGAAAAAACTGTATCTCACAACAACCACTTCTAACTGCAACGGTTCAGCATGACAAATTTGTAAGCATTTTTTGTCTCTGTATAACATTTAGTTATTGACAAATGTGTAGGCACTTTTCTGTATCTGTAACCCCAAGCTGGGAATATAATCTCTTTTGACAAGGATATTCCGGTTATCAATATGTCTGGTCTGAAATTGGTGATTATTCCGGGAAATCCATCAAAAGAAGTATTGAACTCTGGTCAAAGTAGTAGAAACATTTGAAAACAAGTTAACACTACAGCCTAAGCATTTGACGAAACTGTAACCTGCATCATGTCAAAACTAGATTCAACAAATGGCAGGACAAAAAAGTGGATGTTTATTATTTGTAAATATATTAGCCGAAAACTAGAATTGCAACTAATCCTAAAAATTTTAGGAAACAAACAATTGTTCATGAGCTGTTCGAAACAGAAAGCTCCCAGAAAATTGTAAGTGCAGTTGTTTTTAAATCTTTAAAAGACAAGAAACATTTCAGCTAGGCCATAGACTTGGTATATTTATATCATAATAAGACAGTTGATAGACATAAGTTTTAAACAGTGTACTGTTTCTGATATCAAACACAAAGTAACTATTCAAGAGGCAGAGTATCTTTAAGCAAAAAAGATATGTTTACTATTAGTAAACATATTAGCCAAAAAACACAGCCATAACACAGTAAAAACAAGGGTGAACCAAACAAGTACTGTCCCAGACAACCTTTGCAGGTAAGCAGGAAATGAACTAAACAGAACTTCAAAGTATTCAAAAACGGCAATCCCACAATAGAATTGGGGTTTAAGCAGTCAAGATCACGCTGTATCAACTGTTGGAGCCATAGTACTTCTGTGCATCTGTTTAAAAAAACTAGTTTCAAATTCAAGAACTGAACTGTTTTTTCTTTAAGCAAACAAAACATGGGCGGAAATTAGTATTTGTTTAGGATAAATGAAACTTCAACTCGAAAGCTTTTCATTGTCATAGCTACTGGCCATTATAGTTCCTAAAAAAATTAGACAAAAAAAGTTATTTTTGCAGGTTTGATACATGTTTAAAACAAATATAAATTGCTAAGATGCAATAGCATTAGTTGAAATGAATAAGACTATAGCAAGTCCTTAAAAAAAAAACATATGAACTATATAGCAAATAGCAGTCTAGAAACATTTGAACAATAATTGACTAACATACCTTTTGTAATGTGTTATATTCTATTTGCATCAACATGTTAAACAGATCTCATTCGATAAGTTGTCCCCTTAAGTCAACAATCACGTCGTCTTGGTCAAGTACAAAGACTCCTTCAAAGGAGAAGTCACGTATTAAGTATATCATAACAGATTTGTCTGTTAAGTAGTCCTCATATGATAGATCTGTCAAAGCCGGGAGGACTGTCTTCGGGAGATCAGATTTCAAAGTACACGGTACTTTTGCACCTTCGGTGTTGATTATATTGCATTTTAATCGGTGTGAATAGGTAAAATTTGTCTCAGCTTCACACTTACTACAGTATAACATTTTTCCTTGTATTGATCCAAAATTTTCTGCTGGCAGGTTGCAGTTTAGACATATTGGATGAAAAGGATTTGAATATGCACTTGAAGCAAACAGTTTTCCCTGAACCTATTTCACATTTTTCAATTCGATTAGAAGTTGAAATTTTTCAAAAGATGAAAAATGCATAACATAGCTTATTGAGAAATAGTTCTAACGTGTTACCTTTCTTGTAAACTGAAGCAAGGTTTGTAGATCAATCAATGTCTTTTTTTATCGTAGTGTTGAACGTTGATTGACCAATCCATAGTATATTATCTTGTGCTTCCTTCTGTCTCAACAGATTTCTAAATAAACAGATTGGATAATCTCTCTTTGACACTTTGTCTTCAATATAGGCAAAATCAGATGCAAATGTCGAAAACAGTTGCAGCTGTATTTCAAGAAAGCAAGTATATTATTTTATAATTTGAAGAAAAGAAACAGAATATTTTGCAAGCTGAATCCATAGATGCAAATTTGCTTACAGTTGCTTTGTCGAATTGTGAGTTTCCATCCTTTATCTCTAGCATATATTGCATTCCTGATCTCTTTGTACTAGTCACAATTGCGGCTATTGTTCCAATTGCATATGGCTCTACTATTTGCAGAAGTCTTTTTATCGTTGTATTTGGTATGAAAGTATATTCTTGACAAGCTAGTGCTATGTTTTCTATCGTAGTTTGCTCATCTACTAGTAAAATGCACTCTAATGCACCGTGATCGTAATCGGTTTTTGCTACAATTTTAAAGTTCTTTATGCATATCACTTTTCCTGGAACTATTTTTTCTTCATGTTTTTTTATCAGATTGCCACATATATTCAGTGTGATTGTGAGTTCGCCTTTCGCATCTGTTAAGTCTGCTCGCAGAATCTCATTTGTTTTACGCAGTTTATCTAACATTGTTCTATATGTAACAATGATATTCCCGTGAAAAACATTTCCTACTTTGCAACTTGTCAATTCTTCAATACTTATTGACATCAAGCATATTTCTTCATGCCTGCAAACTTTAAATCAGTATAAGTTGGAAAGAAAAAGATTATTGTAGAATATTGTATTGAGATCATATATACTAGTCTATACCTTTTGGGCTCTGTTTTAGCTATGTCTTTTCGCTGTTGTGCTTCAATCTGTCCATTGACATCAGTATTGCTACAGAAAAGACAGCAATCAAATATTGCATGGTAAGTAGAACTATAGACATTAATTGCGAAATTTAGTTATTTAAAAAGACTGTTGCAAAAGAAATGCAATCAAGAAAATTGTTGTAGAACTTCGTCTCAATGCAGGTCTGAAACTTATTGAACATTCCCATCCACCTATCCGGCTGAGTTCCATAGCTTTCTAGTAGAGTTTTAAATGTATTCATAATCCTAAACTCACAAGAACTAACTTGTGCTACACTTTCAGCAGTTACCATATACATTTGTACATGTGGAAGGAAATCAATTGTTCCAGATTCCTCATAAAGTATAGTAATTCTAAATTTAAAAAAACAAATCTAAAAGCAAAATTGACCTATATTAAAATAAACATAGGCAATTAAAAAAAACTGGCATTTTGTTAATTGATACAGCTATTGCAGACAAGAGTCCAGGTGTGCGAACTATCAAGTGGCTAGTTAGCAAACTTGCAAGAGCATGAAAGTCTAGCCTTTTTCATCATATTCAGATGTCATCTGACAGTCAAGAACAGAGACTGCACGCTGTAGCTGTACAGAAAATTGGTAAGTTTGCTTGCAATGAAAAGGTTATGTCTCATTGAGTTTTGTCACAGTCTTGGAATCCGTTGATTCTGCTCCGTCTTAGTAGGGTCAGTTATGGAAGTGTCATCCCCGTGCAAAGTATGTTGGTGAAGCCATGTATTAAAGAACTTGTCGGGGTGTCTGATCACATTCAAGTTCAATTGTTAGTTGAAGATCTGGATCGTAACAAATGTAAAGCTTTGTATTAAATTAAAAAGATTGCATTATTAAAACAAACAAACAAGGAGTATTAATAAGAAGATAGCTGCTGGTGTTATTTGAATTAATCTGTCTATTTGAAAGGGGTTTAAAGCAAGATGTTTCAAAAGAAGAAGAATCGTGATTAATTAAAGCAATAGAACAGTTAAGTTAAAAGCAAACCTGTCTTATTAGAAATAGATGCAGCATAGTATTATTATGGAGGCAGTGAGGTTAAAAAAGAAAGCCCAGTATATTTGAGGCATTAAAAAAGAAGAAAATTAGAAAAGAACAGTCAGAAGAAACAGGTTTGAATGCACAAATTTGAGAAGACGAAGGCATAATTGAGTATTTCAGCTATGGCAAAACTGCTTTAACAACTAAAAATAAACTATTGTGATTTCCAAGTTGGCTATAGCAATTAACAATAATATTTCCGTCAAAAACATTTCCTGTTGGTGCAACTAGTCAATTGTTCAATACTTATTGACATGAAGCATATTTGTTGATGCCTGTAAATTTTAAATCAGTATAAGTTGGAAAAAGATTATTGTAAAATAATATTTTCTGACAAAATATACCGTTCTATACCTTTTGGCATCTGTTTTAACTAGCTCCTTTTCCTGTTGTTCTTTGACCTGTCTTTTGATGTCGCTATCCCTACATAATTTTTTTTTAAAATTAGAGTGAATCATGTTCAATACAACGTAAAACACACTAAAATGAATAAAACAAAGTGATAGTAGAATATTTCAGGACTTATAGCAACTAGCAGGCGCTACAACTACTACAGAAGGTCAGAGAGCTTAAAAGGAGAGCCCATAAGAAAAAAAGAAACAGTGATTTTGTTAATTGTTACAGCTATTGCAGATAAGTATAGAAGCACAGGAACTATGAACTGGTAGGTGAGAAAAGTTGCAGGAGCATGAAACCATAGGTTGTTTCATCACTGTCAAATGTTATGTCATAGTCAAGATCAGACACTGCACACCGTGGCTGTACAGAAAATTGGTGAATTTTCTTTGTATGCAAAGGTTATGTGTCATTGGCTTTTGTAAAGTCTTGGAATGCATTGATTCCACACGCTCTTAGCATGGGTGAGCTATGGAGGTCTCATTGTTGCACAAAGTATGTCGGTGAAGCGACATATTAAAGAACTTGTTGGGACTTTTGGTCACAGTCAATTTCGTTGTTACGTAGAGTGCTAGTTAGTAACAAATATAAAGCTTTGCATTAAATTAGAAAATTTCTCTTATTAAAACAGAAGAAAACAGGCATGACAAAGAGAGACAAGCATGCTGAGAACAAAAAGAAACTATTTGATAATACTCACAGTTTTTCTATTGCATCTCCTATGTCTTTTTCTTGTTCTGGTTTACTCTGTTTTTTCATGCTACTGTTCAAACAAAGATCTATTAGATTATAACAAAGCATAAATAATATAAATATGTAGACAAATAAAACTACTAACAAAAAGCTTTATAATAAATTGTCTATTCAAGAAGAGCTCACAATTTTTTTTTTTACTTGTAATAGTCAGAATGCATAAATTTGAGAAAACAAAGTGATAGTGGAATATTTGAGGTGCGGTAAAACTGTTTTAACAATTAAACATAAACTACTGTAATTTTGAGGCAAAAAGATAGACGTACAATTGTGCAAGTCTCATCTAGAAACACAATGATGGACAGAAACTTTGTCATCATATTTGATAATACTCACATTTTTTCGTTTGTTTCTACCATTGTTTTTTCCTGTTCCGCCTTTCTTTTCATGTTCCTATTGCAATAAATATCTATTTGATTAGACTAAGAGATGAATAATATAAATATATGAAAAGAGAAAATCAATAACAAGAATATTTATAAACACTAACTAGGAAAAAAAATCTATGTCTACCTAGTTTTCTAGCATACTGATTATTTGCTACAATGAACAATTGAAATTGTCAAGGACTTGGTAACTGCAAAAGTGTCAGAGTTTTTCTAATGTCTCTATTGTTCCTTTCTGCTATTTTGCTTTACTATGTTTGCTCATGTATCTGTTCAAACAAAGATTTATTAGATTATAGTAATTGACCATTAATACAAATATATAGAAGAATAAAATCAATAACAAGAAGCTTTCTAAATGCAAATTAAACAAAAATATCTATCTAAATATAGTTTAACTAGTTTACTAGGTTGCTAGTCTATGTTCCAATAAATATCATTGGATACTTCAAGCAAGATAGAAGATGAACATTGATTGAGGAAGCCAAGGACAAAGTGCACCAGCAAATTCTTTGTTGTTTGAAAATAGATAAGCTGAACAAAATACTATATGGTTATAAATAATATGACAGCAAAGAGAACTTTACCTTCAATGTTTTTTCAGAATAGATTCAATTCAGCATAAACAATGCATCTTGCTGACTCATGTTGTTGTCAATACTAATAGCAACAGTAAGTCAAGATTGATAATGGTTGCTATGAAAATAGCTATAAACATTGAATATGCTACTGTGTTATTTATTGTTGTATAACTTTAATCTAAATTTTATAGAAGATGTACAAGAAGATGCAATATGCCATGGTCAGTCCAATATGCATCTGACATTTGGACTTCACAATGCTGAGTTTGCATATTTGTCCACATGTGATCAATAACAGGCTTTCCTTTTTGTAAAAGACTATTTGTTATTTCTTGCATATGTAACGATTGCATGAATTGTTGTAGGACTTTGCTATTATGATTTCTTGCACGGATATTGACATTGAAATCACCAACTATCAGAACAATGCTATCCTTTTCTACTAGTTCCATGCTTTCGAATGCAATTGTATCAATTATTGATGCAATAGAGGCAAATGGTGCAGCATAGATGTTGAATATCAAAATACTCTGTTGAACATGTACATTTGTTGCAACTAGTTCAAATTTGTCATCTGAATAGCTTTTTGTTTTCTTTATCTCTATAGATTTGTCTACACAAGTAAGAACACCATGAACAAAATGTGCTATGTTGAAATTGAACTTGTTTAATTCAATAGCTTGCGGTGCATAATCTAAATAATTTTCCTGGAATCAAATAATCATGCTTTCCATCAAATCTTCATCATGTACAATGTCATCAAGATGTTTGTGGAAGCTCCGTGTATTCAATGTAGAAATTGACAAAATATTTTCCAATCACACTGGTTTCTCTATATGAGTTGTTGTCCATAGCGAATTTGTTTCTAGATGAACCATTTCATCTGATACTTTCTTTGTCACATGGAAATTCTTTTGTGACAATTGCTTTAATAAGAATAATGAGTCAATGGTTTTCACTCTTGATAATGATGTGTACACAAGCCCATGTCTTGTAACTCCAGTTGGGTCAAATGCAAGTCCATTTAGCGTAAGTCCTTGTGTTCTATGTATTGTTCGAGTGCATGCTAGTTGTATTGGAAACTGCTTTCGAATAGTGACTTGAGATTTGTTTCTAGTAATTGCATTTGGCTTTGCAATTCGTAGTATTGGTGTCCAAGTCAATTCAACATATTTTTCATATAGTTGCGAATATGTATTTCTTTGTTCTTTTCCAATTGTTGTATCTATAAAGTCTATCCAGATGATATCTATATCTTTGGTTTTTCTTGTATACTTTTTGAACACTCCATCAGCACCATTAACTAGACCGTCTTCTATATTGTAATTCCCTGCACATAATTCAACTAACATATTTTGCTTTACTAGTATTTTGATTGGTAGTGCTATTGTTTTTTCATAGTAGGACAATGTGTCTTGATAGTTTTCAACCTCATCAATAGCTTCAAGGATTACAAGTTGTCCATTGACTACTAAGAGCATGCGATCATTATGTTCATTAACATCTTTGTTTCTATAAAAAAGGTATGGAAACAATGGATCTATTGGTGCTGCTCTATAACAATGAGCATTGTTGTATTCGATGTCTTCGTCTGATTGTTTGTTCAGTCTCATTTTGTTCAAGATTCTAATGAAATCTATGTTTTTTTGACGCATTGTTATATGCAATTCATAGCATTTGACTTCATCTTGCCAAAATGAGTACGACGTTTTATGATTGTTAATAGTTGGTTCTTCAAAGATAAATGAGTCTTTAATCGGTTGTGCTTGATACAAGTCTCCAGAAAATATTATATCAATACCACCAAAGTAACATGTTGGTGTATGCTTTATTTGTCGTAACCGCTTGTCAATTTCATATAAGAATGTTGCTCCTATCAAAGATTCTTTGTCAACAAGAAGTACACGAAGTTGTTGAAAGTGTTTTGTTAATGTGTCCATTTTTTCACTACTCAATGGCAAATAGTTTGATTTGTTGAAAGGCATATAAAATCCAGAGTGTAGTGTGACACCTCCTGCATTAAATGCTGCCTTTCCTGTATAAGTAGTTATGAGTCCTTTCAATTGTAGTGGATCATAGTCCATTTCAGCATTGTAGTAACGAACCAATGACTGGAATATTGCTTTACCAGTAAACATTTTTCCAGTTCCTGCACCTCCTGTCAAAAATAAGTGCATCGGTTTATTAGGATCACATTTCTTCTTTCTTAGAACATATTTTACTATTCTTGCTTGTTCTTGGTTTAACTGCCTCCTAATAGCAAAGAATTCTGTATTTTCCAATATATTCGGTTGTTTTACAATGTGGTAAGGTCTGCTTTTGTCTAATTTTATATTCTTTTTGCTTTGAAAGTGCTGCAAGTCAGCATCAAAGTTGTATTCTTGACAGCTATTTAGTGAAGTTGGATAAACACATTTTGTAGATTCTTCATTTAGCTCAGATATTTGTATCTTGAATAATTGTTCTTCTTTTGTTTTAATTTGATTTGTTGCACATTCAAAGTCACCCCAAGTTGCATTAGTTTCATAGACAAACTTTTTCTCATTATAGTCTATGATGCCTATTAGCAAATTGTACGCATGCTCCCATGTGGAGTATGCTTCCTTGAAAGTCTGTTCATCTTGTCGATATGGAACATATAACATTAGTTTCTCTCGATAGTAATTTTCACGATCTTTGTGCTTGTTATACTTTACAAATCTAATAATATATGGCTTCTTACTATTTGCACGTTTTCTGCCTTTTCTTGTATAGCTTGATGCAAATTCTGCCAAGCATATGTTCTCAATAGCTTTGGGACGAAGTATGTAGTAATCAATGATTGACAGACACATTATGTCTTCAGATTCATCTGGTTCACGTTCTAGTTCCTTTTGTTTTTTTAGCACGAATGCTCAATGTTCTATTCGTGAAGTGTTTACAAATATACAATTTCTTGAACTAGTATTAAGTGGTAATTGCAATATAATGTGGACAGCTTGTTGTGCTGACATTTGTCGCATATTTACTAATGCTTTTCCAAGCTTGCTAATTGTTTTGATGACACTAACATCTGATTTTTTATGCTCTTCTCGTATTGGTTTAAAGGTCGATGTAATTGTTCTATCGAATTTTGTCATGTAGGAACTACAATACATTGCTGTTGCAAATGAGTCTACTATGAACTGGGAGTCTGTATTTGCATTCCATATATTTGCAATATGACGTGAAAATCTATTCGTCCAAGTCTCGGATGGTCGTCTTTCTAATAACACAGTTGTTCGATTTAAGCTACATTGTATTGCATGAATATACTCATCATTTGTTAGACCTAAATCCTTTAGAAAATCGTCAAATGTATATGTACTATCATACTTAGAATTCTGGATTGTCGCAAATATCAAATTTGT
>LPNX010598874.1:138710-158162 GCA_001517045.1 Pseudotsuga menziesii | reverse complement strand
ACAATTGTCTTACTCCGATTTCTTATTTCCTTTAATGCATTGACTAATGGATCCCAACGATTCTCTGCACTGCTAAGAGATATGAAGAAAGTAGGGGGTCCTAATTTTCGTATCATTGCATATAGCTTCTTACGTAATTGTTCAAGATAGTCTGGAGATGTACGAATTGCTTTTAGATCCCTCTATCCGATGTCTGATTTTAAAATATTTTCCAAGTTTGGTTTATTCTTGACATCTTTTGCCATTAACTTCCTTCCTTTTAGTTGTCATTTCCTTATTCTAACGCATATACTATTAAATACTTGTTTAAGAATAATGTGCATTGCTTTGTAGAATAGATTTGTTGTATGATAAGCAAAATCATGTTCTTTATGCAATACTTCCCATTTTGCAATCTTTTGATATGAAAGGTTGTTTGTCATGTCTTCTGGTTGTTTCTCACCAAAGAACAATGTAGGGAAGCTCATTTCTTCCGAGTATTTATCTTGGAAAATTCCTAATGGAAGATAGCCCTCACCAGGAGCAATGTTTATTTGGTTGTTTTGAAGGTCAAATATGTTGTATGTATCAGTGAATCCATGCAATAGTGTTTTTGTAACAACGTCTTCATTTCTCTCTAGTATGTCTTCATCAATGTTATCGGCATTGAACTCTTCATTTTCAAGATCTGTTTGACTTTCATATGCTTCCTTGTTTTCATTGAATATTTTCTCCCATCGCTCGGTTATTTTAATATTCTCCAATTTGTAAAGTGTGGTTCTGCACAATCGTCTCAAAGCTTTTATGACTCTATGAGGACGAATACGCCCAATAGCATAAGCATTTTTGAACCTTAGGCTCTTTTTTATTGCTATTGCAATTGTACTAGTCTCATTTATATCACGGGGCAAAGCATGTTGAATCCTAGAAATGTCGGTTGGAACATTGATGACTCCACCAGTAAGTCCAAGTTGTGGCTTTTTAAATCTTTGTCCAAGTTTCCTTATTTGTAGGAATGGAAATCTCAATGCTATCAATCTTTCTTCAAGCTCATTCAATTCCTTCACAATTCTTATAGGCTTATTTCGCTTAAATTTCCTCTCAACAGTAAAGTTAGCATCTACATCATTCTTTAATGCTTTTTTGCAAGTTTTGCAAATGTATATATTACTATGAAGATTTGTTGGCATTTCTATTGATTTTTTTCTTTTTCTTTGATGCAATTCTCTTTGTTGATATTTTTCTTTGATTGGTATAACATCTTTTCTAAACAATGTTTGCTCACATGTTATGCAATCGAATATAGGCACATCTGCAATTTGTTTATGGAATTTTTTTTTCTGCAATAGTAACTGTTTCCTTGTAACTATCGCATGGTTTTTGTTCAAAAGCTTTGTTTCTAATTAGACTTTTGATATTACGTAAAGATGGGATTCTTTGACTCTGATTTTCCAAAAATAGTTTTTGCAAGCAACTTTCAGCATCTATATTTTTCGGCATATGTAATTTCTGAACTTTGTTTTCTTCAATATTAGAATATTTAAAGGCTGTTTTTTCTACTTATACTTTTCATAGTATGTAGGGATAGCTTTCCTTGTCTATTGTTTTCCAAAGATACTTTTTTCAACGAACTTTCACCATCCATATTTCTTGGCATATTAATCTTCCGAACTTTGTGTTGTTCAATATTAGAACAACCATCTATCTTGTTTTTGGATAGCAATGGTTCAAAATGTCCAGCAAGTGGATTCTCATCATGGAATAATATGTCATATGTATTTGTAGACAATGTTGAGTTGAAGTGAAAATAGCTCTTACCTTGACTTTTTGACCAAATTCTTATCGGTCTTCTCAACCAATTTGATGCCCAGTGCACACAGAAAATGTCGCCCCATAACCCTCTATCCTCTGGCAATATGTCAATTACTGTTGATTTGCACATTTTATCCAAATAGATTTCTGGGTCATTAACATTGTGCATTTATATCAACGAATTACTGTTCAGTTCAAGTTCATAAGATCTGATTGCTTCCTCGTCCTATTTTTCTAAACAAGCTCTAAAGTGTTCTATAATACCCTCTCTAATTTCTGTTGCAGTGTATCTAAAATCCAACATCACTTGCAATGCATTGAATAAGCAATCGCCAACAGCATATGCAAAATTTTGTAAACGAAACAAGCCATGCATTTGCAATACATTGTCAATGTTGACCACTGAGTATGTATTTTCTAGTTCCCTTTTGCATTTTTTCTCTAAGTGAACAATCTCATCATCAGAACCCTTCATTATATCTAGTACATGTAAAACAGTCTAACCAATAATGAAAGCTAAACACTATACAACTTTGTACAAAGCTGCATACCCGTAGGACTTGTCTGAATGCTTTGAATAAATAATACTTTTGCACCTATGGATGACAGTGTAATGTAAAAGTTATTTGTCTACTAAAATAAATGCAAACTAAGTTAAGTTTTTTCATAAAAAATTATTTACTATCAACTATAATTATGCTGAAAAAAAAAGATCCAAAACATCTCTATATAAAATAGGTAGCCTAGAGATGATATTAACATATAATTCAAAAAACATAGCCTGGTGAAGCAAATGCAAAGTAACTATATTACACGATCACATGCAATATTTATTTCATTCCAGCACAGTGAACACTGAAACAGCAGGCCTCACAAGTTTGAATCTTCCTATCCGAAGAGCTATTGCTCTCCGAAGATTAGCCAATAAGAGAGATGAAGTCTTGGTAGGCCTTAGGGGTTCAGACGGCTTTAACTCTACAGCAGCTTAAGACAATTTGATTCACACGGATCAAAGTGATGGACTAAGGCTTGGTGGACTTTTCGGTCCATAGGGGTCCAAGCAGTACTAAGTAGGACTAAGTGGGACTAATCAAGTCCATTTAGGCACTTGTTGTTATTCAGGAAGCAAAGCTGTCCTCGCCCTTCTTGGGTTGGGCGAGACTTTAAAACGTGTGATGATAGAGAGTCGTACGTGTCATAGCAGCCCAATTATAAAAAAGGTAGGAATAAGTCTGACGTTGTAGGTAGCACCCATTCATTACCTTGAAGAAGGCTTTGACACAATTGGTGAGGAGCAGCAAAGATAATAAACTCTACTAGTTGAGGTCAGGAGTCGATAGAGAGACCTTACAGAGTAAAGTTAATAGGGTCTGCTGAAGGGAGTATATGAAGAAGCTCTTATGACTCTATACAAGATTGCATATACACGACCTGGAGGGCCTTAAGTATTTATTGGGTAAATGGGACAATGACTAACAAAACAGTTGATCCTAACCCACTTGGTGGTGATATAATATGTATTAACTTTACAGGGGTTCATGCCGGGTTACAAAGGTCTATTCCCCTTGGGGCTTACTTTATTAATAATTTTTTTAGCCACTTGCCCTCATGAATTGCAGCACCTAAAAGTACAGCTCCAACATTTCCAAATTGGAGCAAAGGCGGCGAATAAATAAATAAGGAGGCAGGGTCTATAGTTTGAAAAGGAGATAGGGTAGTAGCCCTAAAATAGAGGATGGATATATTAACTAGTATTTGTAATAATGAAAGATGGCATATCCGGATGATATAGGAGAGTCTCATCCTGGCCTTCTGAAAACTGTTAAATTCAATGGAATAATATCTATTAAATCTCGGAATAAAAGATCTATACATCTGATACTGGCATAGATATGTTTTCACTCCTGTGTATCTCGGGCAGGCTTGTGCCCTTGTCGGCTTGAATGGAACTATAGTAGTCCATAGGAGGGCTCCAGACAATCCATGGGACTAACTGCTTGGACTAAGCTCCTATTATCTGCTAGTTTCCAGGACCAAGGCAATAACTTAAAGACCTATGTTAGATGGTGATTTAAGTACAAAAAGGTTGCATATCCCATATTATAGAGTGCTGACGCGTCCTCTCCCATATGGTCGAGTGCCTAAAGAACCTCGCACTCGGAAGGACAAGCAATATAAACTTTTAGCATTTCATAAACTTTCCCTTTAGTTTGATGGTTTCAGGAAAGGCTTGTTGGGGAGCTGCTGCTTGGTTGGTGGGATAAGAAATAAACTTTTTTATTATTATGAAATAACACAATTACAATCTTTATAACATAGTTTTTTTGGTTTGTTATTAAGATTTAATATTTTCTTAAATTAGGGGGAGAGGTTTAGTGAAAATCTCAAAAATCGCTAATATCTCTCAACGAATTTGACACTTATAGAATGCGACTTATTACAACAGTAATGAAAGCATTATCTCCAACACCCTTCTTAATGCTTATATTATGGAAAATATTCTCAGTGCCCACAAAGGACCTAGTTTTAATATAAGTATTTTCAATAATTTTCTAATTTTAAAGGTTTTTGATAATTTTCTCATTCAAACCAAACAACCATCTACACTTAATTGACACATACATATTATATTTCATCATAATAATTTTCTTCATTGTCAAACAACTAACTTTGCATTAGCAAAATGGCATTCTATTTATTACATCAAATAAACAAGCTAAGCTATAAAATAGCATTAGAAGAATTAGTTAAGCTATTTAATCTAGATTTTATGTCTTTTGATATGTTTGTTAATAAATTTTGTTTGTGACATGTTTTTAACCTTAACCTCTCTGGAATTTGGGGAAGTGTATTTTTTCAATGGGATCCATAACTTTTATTGACTACTTGTAGTGAAACACATATTTATGCTCACTAACCCAACTTTTAAATTATATAATTTTGTGCAAACTCAATGGTTGTTTTATTAGGCCTCCAATTGAAGTATATGTAAAAACTCAAACTATTTTAAAGAGTATGAAGTCATCCATCTAACATTGGTGGTGGTTTCATAGAACATCTTTTTGCTACATCTATTGTTACTTTTTTTTTTATATTCAACCTATTACTATTTTCTTGAAACTTTTCTTAAGAGGCAGGTACTTAGAAACTATATTGCTATTTCCAATGGAACAAGGGCCACTTGACCATGGACGGATGGGGAGAGCACAGAGCCGGGATAGGAGCCTAAAGAGAAAAGCTTTTTGCATAATCTTGATAACATAAATTGCTTAACATATTCAATAGATCATATTTGATCTTATGCAGTTGACCATTTCCTTTGACCATTTCCTTCAGACCTGGAATGATTTTTGTGATCCTACCAATCAGCATAAAATATATAAGTTTAGATTTTACCTTTATCACAAATTACTTTCTCATTACACTATTGGTATTCTCTACACCTAGGGACTCAAAGTAGTGAGGATTTATAATATATATATATTATTATTGCATCTCAGCTCTTATATATATTTGGATTAAGATATTGCAGGGAGACCCACCCAATTGAAGAAGTTGGATCAATGGGTCGTTGCAGGAAGACACTAGTGGGGGGGGGGGGTATGCCAGATGAGGCATTTGAGCAAAAACCCAAAAACCTAGAGATTGATGTAAAAAAGACTTGATAAGATAGGCATATTTCAGTTAGTCCACTTTTTTTTGGTTTTTTATATTTCCTAAATTTCTTATCCAGTGAGAGGGGAAAGGCGAGACGTAAGAGGTCATTAAGGAATCTCCATAGACAAGGTAGTTTTAGTCTCAAGTAAACAGGCTGCATTTAGTCTTTAGGAAGAGTCCACCTTATAGTGCTTGCTGGGGTGCCCTTAAGGGTAGCCCTATAGTAAGCATAATATTTATTTTATGAGGATACGTAAGTACGCTCGACTAATAAGGCCACCATCGAAATTTACTAGCCAGACTGGGCGTCTCCATATGATAAAAGGTTTGAACTGGCCCTTATAAGGTGGTAAATTAAGTAACAAGATTGTGCATCAAGTAGCTGGACTGGGTGAATTTGAAAGCTTACCAGCACTGTTCATGGCGACATCTCCCGAGGAAATAACACTTATAGATTGACGCCATTTCTTTTCTAATAAGCCTGCTTGTTCGACTCACAAGAGGGGAATAAATCAAGGGAGAGGTAATGAAAATAGAAGAAAGAATATTGTCTACAAAGATATATATATATATATATAATTTCATTATATATGTAATTACGCGCACTCTTTTCATCGATCGTATCATGATTTGGGCTCTGCTTTACTAAGGAGATGCTTTCATGTTTCGGTGATAACGCTTATTAAGGTTAATGGAGTTATCCAAATCAGTGATAACGTGTATTACAATACAATTGAGTAAAGTCGCTATTCTATTATAACATATAGATAGGAAAAATCTCATTTTGTGAGGAGAAGAAAGATCTTATTTTTAGTAACGAGTAACTGTAAACCCATAGTAATACAAGAGGCGATGCTTGTACTCAATATAAGTCAGCCAATAGTCGATGCCAGCATAGCCAGTGGTCGACGATATAGAAAAGAGGTGGTATTTGGCAGGAGGTTGCCAATAGCCAACCAATCATAGCCAGTGCTCATAGCCAGGAGGTAGGTCGCCTCATAAGATCATTGACGATAGCCGGCAGTCATAGTCACTAGTAATGTCCAATTGTACATAAAAGCTACAAGGTGCAACATGAACTTCTGGTCGGTGGTGGTGCATGAATGATGCTCTGGTCAGTGCTACTATAACTCTTGTATTTAAGTGCTAGAATGAAGCTCTTTTGATGAGAAGAAAGCATCTTCGCATTCATCCTGCACCCAGAACCACTTACTTTACTTGCTGGCTAAAGTTGTAATAGTCATTTTAATCAGTCAAGAGGTAGGGTAGGTTTGCTTGCTTGTAGTTGAGGCAGGGTAATCGTACGTGGTAGGGAGGATGCCCACCTTTTAGGAGGTTTACGAGCCTAAAACTAAAAGGAGAGTAGTACCCCTGTGAAACTAAAAGATGATAAACCCAACAACTAGCGTACGAGGTATGACGAGCCCGTGTATTAGCATAGGTCAGTAAGGCTACTTCCTTATTTATCTAAGTAAGCGTGTGTTTAGGAGCTAAAGGTTTGGACTAATACTAGTACAAGGAGCTATTATGCAGCCAGCACGAAAATGTACAGGTTGAGGTAATCCCACCCGGCAACAAACTACTCGTATAGGGATTGGCCTCCTCCTCCTACTCATACGAGGAGCTCTTCTCCAGCCTGATATATCTGTAGTTTCTTACTGGTATGATTGGGTAATAGCAAAACATGACCTGCGGACTAGGTTCGGCTTCCTCCTTTAAGGCACTATAGGAAGACCGAGCTAAGCAACGTGACCTTACCTGGCTTCTCTCGTCTCTTCGGTCGAATAAGAATATCGATCATTGGCACGAAAATGCAGTTTATCCCCACTTTCACCCCACAGAGGTGGTATCAGCCCATGAAGGTCCTTTTTCTTCATTGTTGTAGTTACAAATGTGACTATCTGTGCTTTCACCTTTGGGACTATATAAGAATATTTGCTTAACAGGTAGAAAGGAATGGATGAAGGGTCTGTTCTGAACTGGTATAAGAGGGAGGGTATTTGGCTTTCTCGTTCCTTTCACCCTGTGGGTGAGGATCCATCCCACCAAGAACTAAGCATCCATTCAATAGCCATCTTCTATCTCCATCAGCACACCATCAGCCATTCAGGAAGACGGAAGCTTGCAATCTTATCATAAGTGTATAGTAAGAAAGAAAAGACTCCTGTCGCTTATGGTTGAGCGGCTCCGGTTGGGTGGGAATAGATAAATAAAGGTGTGTATTTATGAATTAAGAATGCATTGCTAGAATAGGACAGGACCTAATGGAGAAGCTCCCTTTAAGCTTTACAGAATACATTAAGGCATTGCACCATATTATTGATAATGGATTCATCAATAAAAGGAAACAGAGCTAAGTGATCAGCCGAATTAGAGTTTCCAAGTTGTATTCCCATGGGCATAGGGATACTTTAAACTCTACCAACTTCTCAACATCCCCCAACAGGTAGCTCAGGGCATCCAAGGCTAAGATTCATAATTAGAGGGTAAAAGGACACCCCTGCTTCATAGATATCTGAAGATAGATGCTATTTTACACTTGCTTCTTGATGCAGACCCTAGTAGAAGCATTCAAAAAAACAGACTGATGCTCGAGATGAATGACTTTCCAAAACCTAACCATTCCAAAAACCTACAGTACTTTTCATTGTCTCTTGTAGCTTGTCCCTTGAACCTAAATTTAGGGTGGGTTGCTTGACAAAGATTATCTTAAAGAATAGAGAGAGTTTAGTTGAGTTTAGTCTGACATTAGCTAGTATGAGTCTGAGTATAGCACCTTAATCTTACTCCTTTCGTTATGAAAGAATAATTCCTTCTACCTTACTAGCTAACTAAACAATAATAGCTTTATATAAGGAGATCAGCTTTATATGGGAGATCAATGTTATTTTCACGCAGTCTTTTTCTCCTAGATCCAGATAGAGAAATTAATAGCGATATTATATAATCAGCATGTTAGATCTCGAACCTCTAGTTTTTGTTGGTTCAAATGATCTCACAAATATTGTATAGTAATTCAATTGTACATTATACAGAGAGAAATTCTACAGAGAGAAATGTATATCGAACTTATTAGACGATGCATTCTTGGGATTGTAGATGGTAAATGATGGATAGATGATGCTAGTGAATTAGCTAGTGTTTGCATGTGCTAGTGATCTCTCAATTCGTTGGTCACCGTGATTTTATGGAGGGATAGATTTCTTGTTTCTGTAGGTATTGTTTTGGGTTTTATAGAACACTATAACGACATGTGTTTTATTGAACAATGCTTTATCCTCCTTTCCTAGGTTTAAGATGGGAGAAAGGCCAACCATCACTTATATTAGTCTGTTTCTTAGTCCGTTCATGCATTCACCGAAAAATAGGGTGGCATCAAATAAATCACCGAAGCGGAATGGAGACAGAAGACAGGAGAGACAACTGCAGCAGTTTCTATGACCGAAAATCCCCCCAAATGTAAGCATTCCCTAATAAACTTAAGAAGCAATTGACTCATGGACCAAGAATATACTTGGTTTCTAATCCAATCCAAACCCACCTTAAACCGTGAACGTTCAAGTGGTTGAATTGCTCGCCTTCTCTTCCATTCCAACGAGTTGGGGACCGGTGGCGATAATGGAAATAAAGGATTGGTAGGGCATGGATATGGACAAAGGGAAACACCTGAGACGAGACGAGTGTTGAGCATTAGCTGGACTCATGGAAGGATGGATTGCTAGAAGATATGTTGCATACCATAGATATACCATCGGTTGGCCCTGATCCAACGAGAACATGAGACACTGAAAATGCATGCAATAGATAGAAGGATTAAACTCAATTGTTCCACCTTACAGGCGTCTACTTGATCTTCCCAGCTTATGTTGTGAATAAGGAAATAAAGAAGACACAACCATCAAGGTAGGTTGGGGTATATATATATATATATATAGCCACTGAGGGGAGAGTGACAGTTGGGATTCGGAAAGTGATATGGCTTCTTCTTGACTCACTTTTTATTGGTCAGCATTCATAATTGGGACCAGAACAATGCAGTAGTAACTAGCTTCGTAGTAGCTAGTTCCATGAATAAAAGGGTTGGGCAACTGATGAAATATGGAGTCGAGGCTTTTGCTTCTTGCCCAGTTCATCATGGTGTCGCTCTTCAAGTATTGTTTATTCAACGAATCATTATTTTCTGGAGGCAGTCGTCCTTGCAGATTGATTATTTGTCATAATTATATCTATGGAATACACAAATTGGAGTTTTGTTCACTCCTATCGCCAACTTGATTGAATGCCCCCACTCCTCTTCATCGGTATTAATGCTCGTAGATAGAAGAGGTGAGCTCCTAGGAAGAACAGGTAAAATGTCATTCCCAATGAGTTACGCACAGATGGGCCACCTAGAACATTCTAATACAAGTACAACATGTCGACATAGACATATAAAAAAATACGGGTGGGTTACCTTTCAACACTCTATCACATGGTCCCAATAGAAATAAGCTAGGCTATACTTATTTGCTATCTATGACATTAGTAAACATGTCCGAACTAAAGCAGAAGGAATATACTTATTTCAATCTATCATGGATTGGTATTGATTCCAAGCAGATGGAAAACTATCCCCTGCAATTTGGTCGAAATGAAAAGCAAGCGTTTAGAATTCTTTCACTTTCTCTCACATAGGTAGTAATACACCCATAGGTCTATTTATTCTTTTTACTGGGAGTGCAGTTTCAAAGCATTCATAACCAGTTCGAACGCCCAAAACATACTAATTATAGTTATAAACTGAAACATTGTAGGGGGAATCAATCTCCATTTATTGAGCATGCGTAATTGAATAGCTATATCTATACGTAGACATTCCCTCCATTCATTTCGAGCCAATAAATAAGGAAGGAGAACACTTGTCATATTTTTCCAATAAAATCAAAATGGGTGGCCGGGCTTTAGAGGTTAGATCCCAGATTGAGTTCAAGTAGAGAAATCTCGATGATTTAATAGCATTGCCAGACTTGATCGTTTGCCAGTTTCCTTAACAATGAATGGTTTTAGCATTTATGATGAGGGGAGCTAGGCCAAGCTTGCCAATACTTGTAGCATTAGGCTACAATAGTGGGTGGATATCTTCATATATTCACCCGGAAACTCCTTCCGATTTCAAAATGCTCAGGAGATCCTCCCATTTCAAGTTCACCAAGAGTGTGTTCCCTTTCCTGAAAAATCCAGAAGAACTCTTCTGACAACTGAAGACTTGGACTCCGTCTTCATCTTTGTAGATTGATCACAAGAGTACTAGGTATTCTAGTTATATTCCAGCTCAGACAGCCATCATCATGCCTCCTCTCAAGCTAGCTGGTATTCCTAGGGCTCCTCATGCCAGCGGATAGTGCTTTTCAGATGCAGATTCTGAAGTTCCAAGGTAACACCATGATTATGGTTAGGAAAACCTCGAGGGAGACACTAGACATTAGTTTACAAGTCTTGCAGATAATGCTATTCCCTCCTAGGCTACGTTCAGAACCAAGTTAAAAAAGTATTGGAGTGATAAGAAAGACTAACCTTTCCTGCTTGCTTATTTGACTGGTTTAAAGATGACAGAGAATTAAACAGTTAGGGAGTTCAATACACAATATAACAAAGCTTTGAAAAGGCTCTCAACTGACATGAGACCACCTAATCCCCTTTCTTTGGTAATGATACTTTCGCTATTGGCTCAGATCTCAATTTCTTCCCAGAGAAAACTTAAAAGATACTTGCTAATTTAGCTACAGCACAGTTACTTGAATGTGCTTTGGAAAATAATTGTGTGGTGTCTGGTAAGCCCACTTATGTTGACTCTAAAAGGAAATATTCTAGGGTTAGAAGAAAGAGAGGAAAAGAAATCAACAGATAGAGATGAAGTCAAAGACTTGAATGAATCTAAGGATGCATCATGTCGTTATTCACTCTTTCACCTAGGCATTCAAATACACGAAGATAACACAAATGATTATCGGGCGGGTATTGTCATAAATGTCACTTTTGGCATGTGTATAGTGCTATTTCTGTCACTTATTCCCAGCATACAAGGAGTAAATTAGTGAGGCAGATTCTATCTCAGGTTTGGTCTTTTCAAGCATGGAAAGAGTGCCCTTTAGATGGTGATTATCTGTCTGATAGTCACGTGTGGATACCCCTTTCAAATCTGAATGCTGGAAACGATCAAAAATAGAGATCTATTTACCTTTGCATCCTTGCAATTGAGCCCCCGAGATCTATAAGAACACAGCATCATGGACATTAGTGCCTAGCTTGGAGAAGTCAACCTATATTATCCGTTTACACGTAAGAAGTGCACCTTGTTTGAGGTTTCATGCAATTCCTAGTTGGTTTGCAATTACACTTGAGGTCTATCATGGGATACTTCTAAAGCAAGTAAAGGTTTTGTTGCTGGTTAGCTTGCATGTCAACCGATTTTCTCTTTTTGCTTGGAAGAAGTGCACTCTAGTCTTAGAGAAGGTTTATTCAGACTTTTCCAAATTTGCATGTGCTACTTGCACTAAGTTGAGCAAGTAGTTTATGTGTTGCTTTCATATTATGACTAATCCTTGAAGGGGTGCAGTATACATGAAACCTATTTTCAGCCTTGGAATCTGCTTTGTTTTATGCACACATCTATCATTGGCAGCATGGAGACGCCTTATATAGAGGCTATTTTAAGCAAGTTGGACAGGATATTTTGGCAGAAGGAAGGTGCCTAGCTTATGGAGGTTTCATAACACTTACTCTGGGAGGTTTAAAGGGTTATTTTCAGCTGGTTGCCTGGGTACCACTGCTTTTCATATTTGGGGGCCCAATCCATTTATACGTATCAGAAATAAGTATAAGTGTAGATATCGGTTCAGTCTAGTCAAAGTCAAAGTTCAGGAAAGGATCATCCAAGATTCACCACTTGCCAAGGGATGGGTATTTATTGGAAGGATCCAATTTTCCTGGATATATATATTAGATATAAGATAAGGATCACCCAAGATTGCTTGCCAGTGGATATTTTTTTACTATCTTCCTTCCTGCTTCAATGAAAGAACTATTTGCCTACTAGTTCAACTAAGATAAGAGTAAAATAGACATGCACTCAACGACGAAACGTAGACAGGAGATAGATTGAGAATAGCTAGGGCTTCGTGGAACCAAACTCATGGTTATAACACCTTGGCCTTAGACGTCTATCGAACCCCAAGGTGCTTCACCAAGGCAATACCGGGTGCTTGGACTAAGGCTAGTAAGAAGCAAAATAGAAAGAAAGTGTACATAGGGCAGCAATCCAGAAGACGGCTAAGAAAGAAGCTGCTAGTCCATTCCAATAGGCGCTATGACAAATAAATTGAACTCTACAACAGCTTAAGACAACGATATTCACTTCACACAGATAAAAACAAAGTGTATGGACGTAAGATAGAGTCTCTTTAGGCTTGTTTCCAAATCACTGGGGCTTAAGAAGGCGTTCCATCCAATGGGGATACTAGGTCCAGGTCCACCAATAGGCTAATACTTTTAATCTAGTCCAGGTTCAATAGGGCTTTCACTATAAGCGCTAAAGAATATATATATAAGTGAAAGATGTTAGACGATTTAATATTACTCTCCAACCAAAGCTCCCACGGAATGAGTTGTCAAGACAACATCTGCATCTCTAGTAGTTGTTGTCTCTACAGCTTAATAAGACAATCTTAACTCCAAAGCAGAATCTATTAAAGTATTTTCTTTGGACCAAGCAAGAAGGCAAGACTATAAGGCCTATTAGATGGGAAAATTCAGAACATAAAGGCATATTCAGTATAAGATCCAACAGCAGCGGATCTAGGAACTTACTTTTTATAGTAGTTCTATCTATACAACAGCTTAAGATGGTGTCTTCACTCCACGGAAGACCTAAGCGCATGAAAAAGATAGACTTATTAAGGCTAGTTTACGATGAGATCTTCCTTTCCGAAGAAGCGTAAGCTCCAACAAAAGATTAGTTATAAAATGGACATTTCATCATTGGGCTTTAACTCTAAGCTTGGGATCCACGAAAGGCTACCAGCTGCTAGTGTGTCCACGGAACCCAACAGACAAAGATCAACTCTAAGCTATGAGACTATAGGCACTTAATCTAGTAGTTCAGAGTCAATACAGCTGAGACTCTTTTTAAGGTTGTTTCTCTGAACCAAGGCAAGAAACCACCTATTGGACTTATTGAGATGATGGAAAATTAAAGAACAAAAGGTGGCTCTATATCCGGATCAAGAGCATGAGAAGACCTATCATATAAGAATTCATTTTAATATTACTCTCCAAACTGGATTGTATATTATTAATTATTCTGTTTATATAGCTTTATTCATAACACGATCTGAACTTCAATGGAGACAATCAGAAGGCGAGTTTCTATGCTGCCAAGCAAGACCAAAAGGACACATATTTAGGGAAATTAAGCAACAAAATGGGTTTTCTTTGCCTTTGAAGATTCTCACAGTACTGAAACAGACTATCCACAAAGGAACCTTTCTCATTGATACCTGCCAAATACGAGCCACGGAGGATCAGGAAAAAAAAAAGATCTTCCTAACTTTAACGAAATAAAAAGGCAGGCTGCAGAAGGGAGAAGTCTGAGATGCGTGAAAACCCTCCCCTCATATTGCCAAAGGAAGGATAACTCACCCTACGTTAGGAGTGTTAGGAAGGCCAATAGCGGGCTTCGTTCGGTTTGGTTCAGTAACCTTGCCTTCTATTTGTACTGACAAGCTGACAGAGTTTCAGAGGTTAGAACAGCTTGCAGAGTGACATTTAGGCCCAGCAATTGATGTAGCATAGATAATAGTTTGTTTACATTATTTTTTAGTTTCATTAATTGCTGCATTGTTAAACCAATGTTAACAATTCCTTAACTTGGAATACGGTGATATAAAAACCAACCAAGATGACAAACACCGCCAACAATTCCCCAACTAAGCCTCACAACAATTTTCAGATTACTAGTCAACTGCAATAAAGTGAGTGATGCTTCTTCAATGAAGTAATAAGAAGCGAAGGATTAAAAAAAAATAACATGGTGGGAATCCACTGTCCCCAACCTCCAACTAGATCAACCATTCTATCACACTCTGCGGTGGATGTAACATTGGCTGGAATGTTTTTATCTCTTAGCTCAAAAATGTTTTTATCTCCACTATAAGAAGATACTTGTGGCTGGAATTTTTTTATCTCTTAGCCCAAAAATATTTAATGTTTTTTTAATTATATTGAGAATAATTATATTGTCAATAAAACTAATTAATTTAAAATTTTATATATAATTGCTTTGCAATATAGTATTTAAATTAATATGTAAAATTCAGTTTATGTTCACTATCTTTATTATATTGCCCTTCTTATTATTGATCAACAACTATGATAGTTTTACAATGACAGGCTTCTGGCTCTGCTATTAGCTATGATTGGGAGCTCTAGTCAATTAAACATCCTTATTGGTTACCACTGGGCTTTAAACTCTGATTGACTCTGGCAATGACCTTGTAGCAATGAGAATATAGTTGCACTGACTGATGAGTCTAGCTTCTAAAGAGTATAAGTCTTTCTTTAAGGCACTGAGAAAAGTTAATTGGGCACAAAGTATACATAGGTCAAGTCGAACTGGGGAAAAACACCTCCTCTCTCCTGGGTAAAGTGTATTTAGAATTTTCCAATATAACGTAAGCACCTACCCTCATTTCCTAAGTACACAACTTTATTTAAGGTCCAACTGACATGTTCCCTAGATGGGGCCTATACAGAATAACACAGGGTTTCATACAGCACTGGATGGATGCAATAATGGATGATGCAAGCCATATTACAGTTTATTTCTGTATGAGTATATGTATCAAGGGCATGACTCTCCTCCAATAAGGTAACCACGAATATATATAAGCTCACATTGTTTTCAAAATTTATGGAAAACAAAGCACAGAGCTCTCTCAATTTTTAATACAAATTTGTAAACATTTACAGGATAAGAATTGTACTAGGCTATACTTGGATCTAGATTTGGCCCAAAAAAGATTACTAACTGAGCAACATCTTTCAAAATAAATATAAAACTGTATCCATATTAACTTGGGGCTAACTTAGGTTGATATGCAATGAGAGGAAGGAGCAGAGTGCCGATGATAGTGCAACATTATAAGTTTATAATGCACGGTGTAAATTATATCTATGTCGAGCGCAGACACTATGTTTCGTTGGACCAGATCTTATTATAAAATAGAATAATTTTCCATTTTGGACAGTTCAGAAGCGAAGCCGCTTGTCCTTCCGAGGGTAAGGACATTTATATATTATACCAGGGTGCCATCGATTGCCTTGAGGGTTAGCCCCTTTATGCTGCTATAAGCTTTGGCAGAAGAAGGGTATTATGAAATGAATCAATTTGATTATAGAAAACATATAGTTTGGGACCCCTATCCCTAAAGGGAGAGAGTACATAATGCGATACCTTCAAGGCCTGGAAATTAGTTTCTATCGAAAACCATAATGCGAAGGACTGTCGGAAGGATTGCCTAAAATATACCGTGCAAAACCTACGTCAAAATCAAACAAAACCGCTCCTCTGAAACTTCAGAAGCAAAATGAACCCAACATAAGAAAATCACTTCTATAACCCCAGTTTTTTAATCGGCCTTGACTCTAAATATAATATCAAATTTAGTGCAGGGTGAACATTGTAGCTAGTCAGCAACTCACCAAACATTAAAAATCATAGTAAAAATCACCATTCAGTTGCAGACAAATAAGATCGTCTGAAAATCATGGAAGAAAACTAACCTCAAGTCAGAGAGAGCAGTGCTCCTTCAAAACGTCTCAACGGTCCTGAGCCAACAGTCCTGAGCCAAACAAACAGAACAACTAAACGATTACTGTTAAAAATCCACACATTTATGCAGCCATTGATTCTAAAAATCAAGAAAATCTTTAGTAATTAGAAAAATGCAAAAGCAAAACAATTACTCTTACACCACAACATATTTATTCAACCATTGATTATAAATATCAAGAAACCATACAGGAAACAGCAAATGCAGAAGCAAACCAGTTTCTTTAACAACACCAAACATTTATTCAGCCATTGATTATGAATATCAAGGTAGCATTCAAGCATCAACAGAATCAAAACCAACAAGAATGAAACCCAAGAACTATACCCAAACCAAAACACATCAAAACATAGCAGAAACTACACCCAGACAAAAACAGGGAAAAAAAAAAGCAAACTACATTCACACAAAAGACTGGGCATTCCCAGATACAACCAAAAAAAAAACCTCAAAAACATCCGTACATCAAATGTAGCTGCTGTAACTCGACTAAGGCAAAACTCCAAGATGAGAAATAATCCAAACCCAACTCAAATAAACATCCATTGTGCTAAATATGTCAAACCCAGCTCAGATAAAGCTCCAACAAACTAAAATATTCAAACCCAACATAGGTAAAGCTCCAAGAAGTTGACATATCCAAACCCATATCAAACAGAATTCAATAAAACGCAATGTACAATAGAAAATGCCAATTTCAACAAAAATCCCATAGATAATTTGAAATCCAGTCCTTGAATACCACATTTCTTTAATGAATTTACAATTCAGCTACAAAATAGAACATCCTGCAAATTATTCAGAATGTTGCCTCAGAGCTCTTACCACTGTGTAGAGAGATCACCGTAGCAGCGAACACTGATAACTAGAAACCGGGAAGCAAGACATAAGAGTTCATGAACACACAGTAGAGTGAAGTAGTCTGAGTTGAAATAGCAGGTTAAATAGCGAGTGATTTAAGGTGGTTTATATCATTAAACGACATGATAGCTCTTCAGAAATCCAACGCGCACTGTCCACGCCGCCGTTGACATGATCCTCGATAACACCCATTACAGCCATGCAATAAATTAATTGAGCGGGAAAAATCCATAATACCCATTGCAGCCATCTAATAAATTAATGGAGCGGGCAAAATTAATAAAGGATATCGATTTATGTGTGTATATAGGCCTGTGTGCAATTTTCATAAATGATCATTAATTAGTATTAAATGAGAATTAAAGAAGTAAGTAGATTTAAAAATCTGTATTTGTTTCTTGAAATCCATTTCGTCAACCTTATAGTTTTGTTTTATCATTGCGCTTTCTAATATTAGTAATGCTTATGTGCGAAGGATTGGTATTCACTGCACCACCTCATTTTTTCTAACCTAACGTCGCATCTTTTAAATGTCTTTTGTATGGGTTTGACACGATTGGGTTGAAATAGAATTCCTAACACGTGTTGGTTTTTTGAATTTTTAAATAATGTTATTTTCTTTCTTTGTTTTTAGATTTAATGTTTTTAGATTTAGGACCAGTTGATGAATTCCACCTATATATTATAGACGCTACATAATTGATGTTATAAATGGAGTGACTTCTATGAATATCCTACTTATATAAATTAAAGGTCTTCTCTAAATGTATTGCTTTAACTTCAATATAACATGGATGGAATGTTTTAAATCTCATAAGACATTTCGTTTTGGGTATTCTCAAGTAATGCCATACAAAGTGTGTGAGGATTGAACTTAGATTAATGGTGGCAAATTCCCACTAATTTACAATTAAATCACATAATAATTAACTAGGTAGATGGAATCCCAGTATTGTGAAAGGGTTGGAGTTGATGATTCCTTGGTCCGTTGTATTATAAAATTTTACCTAAACATGGATAGAATGATGTCAAAGCTTGAATAATCTTATCATTACACTATTAACTTCACTAATGAGGCCGTGCTTTAGTGATGAGGATGGATGGAAGTCAAGTTGTGTACCAAGCTTCAATTCTCTTAAAGGCATGAAAAACCAAATGAGACCAAGTGCAAACGTTGGGATATTTTGATGGAAGAGTTATCTCGATATCGTGATAACATAGTTGAAAAAACCATGCGCTTATGATTAGTGGTTCACATTTTGAGAATATGTTATTATTAGTGTCATACCCTTTTCAAGAAGAAAATAGCAGTTCCTTGGTACTCATAGAATCAAAGGTAACCATGTACATTGCAAATACGTCAAAATATTAAAAAAACGGAACTGACTGTATATCAAAGCCTAACTCAAGATATAAAAACCATCAAGGCAAGCACTATGTAGATCAAGTTTATTTGAAATCAAGTTTAATCAATTCTTTCCATAAATTCAAAAAATAAAATGGCCTCATAATTCTTAGTAGCCTCATAAATTTAGTTGGCGATGATATTTGTAGTGAATATTTCTGTGAAAAATTCTTAGATGAAACTAATTTTTTGGATCAACATAATGAAAAAATACCTTTTAAATTTATGTTTATAAATATGTAATTAAGTTTTAGCTTTTCTTATTAATGGAATTTGAAATGAAATCATTGTTTTAATTGAATTTGATGCATATTTATTTAGTCATCTACATGAATTTCAATCGCTTTAAAAATTAAGGAATTGGCAATTTATATGAAAATTTTGGATTTAGATAGCATCCATACTTTTTGGATTTAGATAGCATCCCTACTTTTTGGAATATGTAATTCTTAGAAACGGATTTACTCATTCTAACAATTCTAAACAACTAGGTTATGGAGAAAACTATTGTTTTCTTTACCATGGAACATGGATGCCCATAAAATTAAAAAAAATCTTTTTAGTTACTAAAATCTTAAAAAGTAATGAAAAAGATCACATCATAAAAACCCAAAAATATAATTAAAAAACACTTATAAAATAGATGAAAACACAATAAAAAACAAATAACGACAATAAAATTGAAAGTAAACATACACCCATTTTTGCTAGAATTCCATAAAACCCTTACATATTAAGAAGACCTTACCTTATTAAAAAAAAGAGGGCCCACTAAGTTCGAAACTCATGGATAAATAACAATGAAAACATTACAAAAGACTGAAATTATAAAAAAAAAAACATGAAAACCAATAAGCACCAAACCTCTCC
>LPNX010598874.1:84457-126734 GCA_001517045.1 Pseudotsuga menziesii | reverse complement strand
GGGGATGATGTCATCTACTAGAATGTAATTGGTTGATTTTTATAGTACATTTTGGTCCTTTTGAGGCCCATTTTTTACCTCAAATTCTCTCTAATGAGTGATGACTTGCCATGAATGATAAAAAAGGCAAATATGATGACAAGGCATGTCATGGCATAGATGATGAGGTGGTATGAAGGACCATGGTATGTTATACCTTGTTATAATAGCTATCTATTAAAGGTCTCAATTTGAATTAAACATATATGAGGATAAATATATGGGCCTGCCAAAACAGGGTTATACACCAGTGGAGATTAAATGACTAAGTAGTCTCAAGAGGATACTCGCTAAAAATTATGGGTTAGAGTAAATGCCTGCAACACATAGAGGTCTTATAGACTTGTGGTTTCTCTATATGAACATGTATTCAGATTGTCTTGGAAGCAGCTCGGGAAGAAGTTATGGACCTACCAAAAAAATGTTTTTAGGTAGATTGGATCAGACTAAGAAATTTGTCCAAGTGTCATAACAAACGGTTGGAAGACTATTTTCAAATTCCTTCCAGAGGCTGTGTGTTTGTCAGTAATATTTAAAGGTGATATGGTCTTCTTCACTGTTGAAATGGATTTCTAGACTTTCTCTTAGTTTTCCTTATGGTGATCAGATAAGGAAAATATCAGTCTGCCAAAATGAAGAAAATGTACTTTAGGTACTAAAGATAGAAATTTGACTATGTAAAATTCACAGGCTTGAAAAGGGAATTTGGAAATGTCCACCAAGGTTTATCTGTGTGATGATAATTTTATCAGAATAAGTAGGCATGTTTCCTAGTGAACTAGATACCAAGCCATGAAGTCAGATTCTCACTTTTCTCTCACATGTGTGAATTATCAGCCTCCCAAAAGCCAAGAAAAGTGTTAATTTGCATGTCAAGATTAAAAATGGATAGGTGTTAAAACAAATTAAAGTGAGGATCTGCAACCTTCATCAGATCGTATATCGACGATCGAGAGCTCATCCGAAGAGGATCGATGGTGCGAAAGACTTGAAGTGCGTAAAGATGTCTAAAACAATATGGTTTTCCGCTACCCAAAAGATCAATGGTCAAGAAGCATTCTCGCACAAGATCCGATGGTTGAGGATTAGTTTCACATAAGATAGGCGGAAAGGTTGAAGTTCAGAAAAGATCCAAGATCTAGCGATTGAGAATCAGTCCATAAGAAGATCGACGGTCAATAGTAGATCCCGCAAGGAAAGCGGACAAGAAAGAAGTTCCACATAGAACCGAGATCCAACAGCTGAGAAGTGATCCTCTAAAACAGATCGACGGTTTGGAAAAGAAGTGTGGGTGCAGAACTGCGGAAAGCAGAGAGTCAAAGTTTTGGAAATACTGAGTTTCTAACTTCCGCATTCTGCAGTGCAGGAACAGAAGTGCAGGTGCGGAACTGCGGAAAACAAAAGGTCAAAGTTGTTGAAAAATTGAGTTTCCAACTTCCACATCCCGTGATCCAGAATATAGAAGGCCAGAAATACTTCCATGAGAGATCGACGGTGTAGAAATGCCATTGTGAAAAAGTCAATACGGGTGTAGCACTGCAAAAATCGAAAGGTCAAAGTTTTGGAAACATTGAGTTTTTGACTTCTGCATTTCGCAGTGCGAGAATAGAAGTGTGGGTGCAGAACCGCAGAAATCAAAAGGTCAAAGTCATTGAAATGTTGAGTTTACGACTTCCTCATATCGTGATCGGGAAGATCGATAGTCACAAAGAATCCTGCAAAAGATCAACGGTGTAGAACGTTTGGTGCAGAAATATTGGTTCAAAAATCATGGGATGATATTTGAAAAAGGCACATCCTGTATTCGATTTCCACCTCAAATCAACAATCATGAAGAAACCCGATGGAGATCAAGGGAGTGGAACGGTTGAGGTGGAAAGCAAAGTTTGAAAAGTCACAACTTGAGGTCAGATGGTGGAAATTAGAGGTGAATGAATATCAACGGCTAGAGGAGATTTTGTTGTTCAACATGTAGGTGAGTTAACCACCAGGATGGGAGCGAAATCATAAAAATGATTTAAGTTTGGTTTGTTCTCCACCGTTGATTGAGGTGTTTGAAATATCCAATTCCTAATAATGATTTCTCCCGTTAAAATATCCACGTGTATAACCAAAAGACTGTATTCGAAATTATTGCGGAATCCATATTTTTGCTAACCATATCAGAATTCTTGTTGTGCGGATTCACAATGGTAAAGAAAAATGCCCGCAGGAGGTAAGGGTAAGACCAAAGGGGGATAAGGATACCTACAAAGGATAGGGTTAATCCCACAAGTGCCTAGGAATTTCCATAAGGGGATAAAGATTCTTGTTGAAGGTAAGGTCGCTTAAGGAAGCCCGCAAGAAGCCCATGGGATTGGGTTTGAGGAAGCCTGTGGTAAAAAGAAGCATGTTTCCTATATATGGAAGATGATCCTGTGGCAAAGGAATCCCGCATCTATGAGATAAGAAGCCCACAACCTGAGAGGAAGAGGAAGCTCATAGTCTTGGGATGGAACCCGCAGGTTTGAAGGATGATCAAATGAAATATTAATTAACTAATTAAAATCAGGAGTAAACAGATATTTGAAAAGGCACATTTGTGAATGGATGTGGCCATAGAAATAAGAAGACACATGATTGCAAATAAACAGATTTTTGAATAGAAGAATATGTGTCTCTTTGGGTGAATAATGAATATCTAAAGAATAATACCACTAGTCAAGGAATGCAAAGTGAATCTCTGCAATCCAAACCTGTGTATCAACAAGACAGTAGACCAAGTGAAGAAAGCCAAAAACAGAGTTTGAATAGGATCTAAGAAGTTTATTGATATCAAGTTAGGGTGGAGGGGTGGTGCTAGGGCAGGCTACATGCATGCAAGGAGGTCTTAGCCTCCATCCAGTAGTGGCTAGAGAATCTAGGTATTGATGTATCCTTGTCTGTAGGTGCAAACATAAATTAGGGTATTGGTGTATCCTTATCTATAGGTGCAGGAAGAATTCAAGGTGTGGGTGTATCCTTCAGTGGTGGCTAAGAAACTTGGGGATTGTGGTCTCCTGCAAGTGGGTGCTTGAAAATAACTATTGTAATTGTAAAAACAAAATTTTGAAGATAATAGAAACGTGTTGGTGGTTTACCTTATTAGGGTTCCACGATAAAATATGTTTTATGTGTATCTTTTTTATTCAATGTTTTGATTAAATTTTAGCAAGTGGTTTAAAAGGAAAAAATTCAATAATACTTATTCACCCCCCCCCTCTCAGTATTGACCAGCTATCAATAATTGGTATTAGAGTGAGATCCTTCACTAACATTTTAACCACTGGAAGGAATATCCTATTAAAAACCACTATGGATCAACAAGAAGAGATTTACACTAAAAATGGATCTCCAATACTTGGAAAAGAAGAATACATATTTTGGAGAACAAGAATGAAAAGTTATTTGAAATCATTGGAACTTGGTGTATGGAATGCAGTGATCACTGATTACACCCCACCAAAGAGAATAAGGACTCCATCTCAAAAAAAGACAAGAAAAATAATGCAGATGCAATAGAGGCCATATTAAATGGAATATAGCAATCTATCAAAAGAAATATTGGACCATGTGTCTCAACCAAGGAACTCTAGGTAAAATTGGAAACAATTTACTCAAATGAAGAGATAGCACAAACAAGCCTTGCTATTTCTAAGTATAATAGTGAAAATATAACTGAATATGAATAAAATATATTCATAGGGACAATATCACAAACTTCAGAAGATAATTCAGATATGGAAAGAGAGGTGAACTTAGAAACAAAACTCATAAGTGCCTTAGAATAATTGAGAAAAAACAAGAGGGAGAACAAGTATTTGAAAGAAAAAATTTCAAAGTATCAAAGAGAGAAACATTCAAATGAAGAGGAAGTCAAGACTCTCCGAGAAGAACTATACATTGCAAGACAACAAATTATGGCTAGCATGGAAGAGGCTGAGAGCCTAAAAACGGAAGTTTCTAACTTCAAGAAAGAAATCAAGATGATGGAAGACCATGTGGAAAATACCGAGAGATTAAGACAAGAAGTTACTTTTCTTAAGAATAAGCTTCATGAGGAATCTATTAAAGCAAAGTTTGAGAACAATTCAATGATTTTAGATGACATCTTAAGGAGCCAGAAACCATCAAATGATAAAACTGGTTTAGGGTATGACAATGAAAGGAAGTCAAAGTGTTTCTCCTTCACTGGTCGAGAAAGAAATAATAGAAGAGTTTGTTCTAATGTACTAAATATTCCAATTAAGCATAGTCATAATTTTGTCCCCTCATACCATTATAATGATAGAACTGGAATGATACTTAAAATAACAAGGACAAGCAGGGTCCGGCAAATATTTCCTGGTCATTATTATACATGTCATAATTTTGGACATATGGATAGAGAATGTAAGGTAAGGAAAAATTCTTCAATAAAATTCTAAGAGCAAAGGAAGGAATGGAATAGGATGGAAGCTGTGAATCAGAAAAGTCAAATATTTCTCAAATATGAAGGAATTTTCTATGGCTATTGTCACTACTGTCACAAGTTTGGTCACAAGGTTGTTGAGTGCAGAATCAAGAGAAAAGACCTAAGTAAGGAATCCAAGAAACAAAAAAGATCAGTTAGCAACGTACCTCATGGAAAGATATGGAGAAGAAAGGAAGACTCCAAAGGTGAAGAAGAAACAAAGATTCAAACATTAAAGAAGTTTCCCAAGATGATGTTAAGAATAATAGTGTTGTAGACAAGAATAACAACCATTATAATGGAAAGAATGATGAAAATACTGAAGAAGAAGTTAGTGATGGTGATGGAGCAGAAGTTGAATGTATGTTCTAAAAATCTCATGAGAATTAGAAGGGATCATAAACTCAGGGCAAGTTAATATCAAAAAATTGCAATTAATACTTAGAAAATGTATTTTGGTAAGAAGAGAAGAATTTTCTAAAGTTGCCACCAAAACAAGAAGAGTAGAGCTGAAAAATTGGTCTCAACTACAACAAATGGATTTGATATCATTTTTGAAGAAGGAATATGTTTAGGAGAATCACTATGATAGGGGCAGTCTATGAACTAATCATCCAAGGTTCTTACTCAAAGAATCACTACAAGAAGGATGTTAATAGTATGATCATCACCAAGTCCAAGATAATTGGAGGAAGAGAGACAAAAGAAGAAGATAGAAGAATTAGTGAGGAGTGAAGAGTACATCTTCTGTGAGCAATTGTACTTCTGGTTGAATAAATGAAGAACATAGTTTACTCTGCAAGTTATTGAGTGTTTATACCTTCGCTTCTAATCACCAGAAGTTTGAATTTGAAATTCTTTGTGTGCATGTGTATGTATGTACTTCGAACTATGATATAAGTACAGAGAACAAATTGAAAATTCTATGTCAATTTAGTTATAGCAAAGGGCATAATAAGTTATCCTTTATCATTGTTGTCAAAAGGGGAGAAGGTTTAGGTGTTTCCATTAATGCCAAAGGGAGAGATTGTTGCAAATATGGATTATAGTTGTCATTGATGAAAAATTAGTTCATGAATGACAAAGGATAAGAAAAGGACATTATGGCAAAGTGAACTCAGTGAAAGACAAAGGAAAGAAAAAAGGTGAACTTAATATAAGACAAAGGAAATACAAAGGTAGTAATGACTTGGAATGAATGGTGAAAAGGAAGATATGATGACAATTCATGGCATGACATAGATGATGAGGTGACAAGAAGGATCGTGGTAGTATATACCTTGTTATAATGGCTATATATTAAAGGTATCAGTTTGACTTAAACATATCTAAGGATAAAGATATGGGCCTTCCAAAACAGGGTTATACATCAATGGAGATAAAAATGACTAAGTAGCCTCAAGAGGATTCCCACCATAAATTATGTGTTAGAGTAAATGCCTACAACACATAGAGGTCTTGTAGACTTGTGTTTTCTCTATCTCACCATGTCTTCAAATTGTCTTGGAAGTAGCCAAGGAAGAAGTTATGGACCTTCCAAAATAGTGTTTTTAGGCAGATTGGATCAGACTAAGAAATTTGTCCAAGTCTCATAACAAAAGGTTGGGATACTATTTTCAAATGCCTACCAGAGGTTGTGTGTTTGTTTGTAATATTTAAAGGTGATATGGTATTTTTCACTGTTGAAATGTATTTCTATCCTTTCTCTTAGTTTTCCTTATGGAGATCATATAAGTAAAATATCAATCTACCAAAATGAAGAAAATGTACTTTAGGTACTAAAGATAGAAATTTAACTAAGTGTCAAATTCACAAGGTTTAAAAAGGAATTTGGAAATGTCCACCAAGGTTTATCTATGTGATGATAATTTCATCAGAAGAAGTAAGCATGTTGCCTAGTGAACTAGATACCCATCCATGAAGTCAGATTCTCGCTTGGCTCTCACACATGTGAATTTTCAACCTGCCAAAATCCAAGAAAAGTGTTAATTTGCATCTCAATATTAAAAATGGCAGCGTTAAAACAAATTAAAGTGAGGATAAGCAACCTTCATCAGATCGTGGATCGATGGTTGAGAGCTAAGCCAAAGAGGATCGATGGTGCGGAAGATTTGAAGCGTAGAAAGATGTCTTGAACAGTATGGGTTTTCGCTACCCGAAAGATCGACAATCATGAAGCATTGAGATAGGCAGAAAGGTTGAAGTTTCACAAAGATCCAAGATCTAATCACTGAGAATCAGTTCGCAAGAAGATCGACAGTCGATAGTAGATCCGCAAGGAAAGTGGACAGGACAGAAGTTCAACATAGAACCAAGATCCAATAGCTAAGAAATGATCCACTAAAATAGATCTATGGTTCAAAAAATAAGTATGGGTGTGGAACTGTAGAAAGCAGAGATTTGAAGTTTTGGAAATATTGAGTTTCTGACATCCGCATTCCGTTGTACAGGAACAGAAGTGCGGGTGTGGAACCGTGGAAATCAAAAGGTTGAATTCGTTGAAACGATGAGTTTTTTACTTCCGCATTTTGTGATCCATAAGTTCCACGGCTAGAAATAATTATGTGAGAGATCAAAAGTGCGGAAATACTAGTGCGTAAAAGTCAGTATGGGTGCGGAACCATGGAAATCGAAAGGTCGAAGTTTTTGGAAACATTGAGTTTCTGAATTTCGCATTCCACAGTGCGGGAACGGAAGTGCAGGTGTGAAAATACAGAAATCAAAAGGTCAAATTCATTGAAACGTTGAGATTTCAACTTTCACATCCCGTGATCTGGAAGATCGACGGTCACAAAGAAGCCCACAGGAGATCAACGGTGTGGAATGTTTGGTGCATAAAGATTGGTTAGGAAATCATGGAATGATATTTGAAAAAGGCACATCCGATATTTGATTTTCACCTCAGATCAATGGTCACAAAGAAAATTGAAGGAGATCAACAGTGTAGAATGGTTGAGGCAGAAAGCAAAGTGTGGAAAGTCACAACTCAAAATTGGATGTTCAAAATTAGAGGTGAATCAATATCAATGGCTACAGGAGATTTCGATGTTCAACATGTAGGTGAGTTAACCATCGGGATGGGAGAGAAATCGTAAAAATGGTTTAAGTTTGGTTTGTTCTCCACCATTGATTAAGGTGTTTGAAATATCCAATGCTTAATAATTATTTCACCCATTAAAATAGCCTAGTGTATAACCAAGAGATTGTATCTAAAATTATTGTGGAATCCAGGTTTGTGCTAACCAGATCAGAATTCCTAATGTACGGATTCGCAATGGTAAAGAAGAATTCCTGCAGGAGGTAAGGTAATCCCAAAGGGGTCTAAGGATGCCTGGAGGGGATAGGTTTAAGCCCACAAGGGCCTAGGAATGTCCAAAGGGGGATAAACGTGCCCACTAAAGGTAAGGTCACTTAAGGAATCCCATAGGAATCCCACATGATTGGGTTTGAGGAAGCCCATGATCAAAAGAAACCTGATGCTTGTAGATGGAAGATGAGTCTGTAATGAAGGAAGCCCACATCCATGAGATAAGAATCCCACAACCTGAGAGGAAGAGTAATCTCACAGTCTTGGGATGTATCCCACAGGTTTGAAGGATCATCAAATGAAATATTAACTAATTAATTAATTAATTAAAATTAGGAGTAAACATAGATTTGAAAATGCACGTTTGTGAATGGATGCAACCATAAAAATAAGAAGACACATGATTGTATATAAACAAATTTCTAAATAGAATAATATTTGTCTCTATGGTTGAATAATGAATATCTAAAGAAAAAGATCAGTAGTCAGAGAATGCAGAGTGAATCTCTGCAATCCATACCTATGTAGCACCAATACAGTAGACCAAGTGAAGAAAGCCGAAAACGGAGTTTGAAGATGGTCTAGGAAGTTTATTGACATCAAATTAAGGTGGCAGGGTAGTGCTAGGGAAGGCTACATGCCTACAATGAGGTCTTATCCTCCATCTAGTAGTGGTTGGAGAATATGGGTATTGGTGTATCCTTGTCTGTAGATGTAGACAAAAATTAGGGTATTGGTGTATCCTTGTCTGTAGGTGCAGGTAGAATTCAGGGTGTGGGTGCATCCTTCAGTGGTGTCTGAGAAAATTGGGGGTTGTGGTCTCTAGCAAGTGGGTTCTTGCAAATAACTATTGTCATTGTAAAAGAAAAGATTTGCAGATAATAGAAACATGTTGGTGGTTTACCTTATTAGCGTTCCACAATAAAATCTATGTTCTATGTATCTTGTTAATTCAATGTTTTGATTAAAGTTTAATAAGTGGTTTAAAAGGGAAAAATTCAACAATACTTATTCACCCCTCCTCTTAGTATTAACCAGCTATCAACACCTTCTATACATTATCTCGTATGTGAAAATACTGGATTTCTATGTGCTTTGATTTTTCACGGAACACTAGGTTCTCCGTCATCTTTATACAACTCTGGTTGTCACATAGAATCACTGTGGTATCCAACTCTAGGTCAATCAGATATGACATCAAATTTCGAAGCCATATGGCTTCACAACTAGCAGAACAAGCTGTTATATATTCTACTTTAGTTTTGCTGAGAGAAACACTGGAATGATTCCTGCTAAACCATGAGATCATGGAGGATCCTAAACAATAACATCCACTTGAGGTTCTCTTCCTGTCTTAGGCACTTCCATCCCAATTTGCTTCTGTATAACCAACAATATGTAGTTATGATCTCCAACATTGAATATACCAAAGTCTATCAGACCTTTTAGATACCTCATCACATTCTTTGCAGTTATTAGGTGAACATGTCTAGGTTTAACTAGATATTGACTCATGGTGTTCATAGCAAAGCATATATCTAGCTTCATATTTGTCATATAAATCAGCGACTCAACAATCTATTTGTACTGAGTCACGTCCAGTAACTCTAATGATTCATCAGAGAACAACTTCAGGTTGGTATCCATGGGTGTGTCCATGCCTTTACAATCCAACATATCAAATCTTTTTAAAATTCCCACAACATACTTTCCCTAGTTGAGAAATATTCCTTCTAGGCTCTACCATACTTACAAACCTAGAAAATAGTGCATCAATCCAAGGTCTTTGATCTCAAATTCTTCAGCGAGCTTCTTCTTGCACTCTAAAATTTGTTTCTCATTTCCTGTCAAAAATAAGTCATCCACATACAACAATAATATGACAGGTTCATCATCCATAACCTTAAAGTAAAGGTTAGGGTCAGCTTTACTTTGTGTAAATTCCAAGCTCATCAATAATATATCTACCCTTCCATACCAAGATCTAAGAGCTTGCTTCAGTCCATACAGATCCTTCTTCAACTTACATACGTGAGTCCGTTGGTCTCCAACTTCAAATCCTTATGGTTGTTGTATGTACACTTCTTCCTCAATAACACCATTCAGGAAGGATGTCTTCACATCCATCTCATGTAAACTCCACTTCATCGTGGATGCAAGTGCCATGATGGTTCTAATGTAAGTGTACCTTGCTACTAATGCAAATGTCTCTTCATAATCAATTCCCACTTTATGAGAGAATCCTCTAGCCACAAACCTTTCCTTTTATTTCTCAATACTTTCATCATTTGCATGCTTTATCTTTGAGATACACTTTGAAGATACCACACTCTTGCCTTCTGGTTTGGGAACTATATCCCAAACATCATTCTTCATTATTGTTTGGTCTTCTTTCGTCATTGCTTCTATCCATTCTTTTTTCTGTACATATTCTTCATAGATGGTAGATTCTTGATCTACAAGATCACACATCAAAGATACATAACTATAAAATGGATTTGATCTCTTCCGTACACTTATGGAGCCTTCTAGAGCTCCATACTTGTCTGTTTATTGTATAATTTCTCTTACCCAATTAGGGTTTCTCTTTTTTGGTATATTCATAGTAGGAGTTTGTTAGAGAAATAATCCACCTTAGTACCATGGTCATACACCTAGGTGACATTTTAATTTGTATTATACTTATGTCATATGGTTTAACTTAGGTTATACTGATCAGTCTTGGTATCTTAGGTGATTATGGTTCATTTACTCACGGTGGAGGTGCTCCACTTTGATCATCTTGAGAGTTGAGGCACTCTAGTTTGATCATTCTATTAACCCAGGCACCCTCATTAATGACAAATTTTCTTGGGAGCGCTCCGCGTCCCTTAATTCATGGATCTTGTTTGACTAAGGGTGTTAGTGCATGTATCTAGTGGGTTTGGACTCTTTTTGGGCATTTATTTCTTCCTAGAGACTCTCCCACTCACCCATGTGTTCTCCCATGCCTTCATTTCTGATCCAACATGCTCCATCCATGTTCACACTAGTATTTGTTACTTTTTGGTATGGTTAGGGAGCTTATTGGTCCACCTAGGGGGGTTTATGGGTCAAATCATATCCTGACACATGTATGCATCCAAATGGACTCCATAGGATAACTATTTTCTCCCAATGTATTATAAGTATGTACCACACATATGTACAAGTTGTACACTAATAGAAACATCAGTTATTGGCACCATCTATGTGTGTTATTTTTCTCTCTTTTGCTATTTCCTTGCATATTTTGTAAATAACTTAGATTTTGAAGATTACCTTAGCTCCTAGATCTCACTATGAAGTAATTATCACATGGTATTAGATATTTGTGGGGTTTCAAATCAAATCTAGAGTGTTTGAGTTGTTTGTAACACCCTGGTTTTGACCCCGTTTGCATTTAAATATTATGATGTAAATAATCATGGTGTGGATCTAGGAAAAAGCCCCACCGTTGGTTTAGTGTTTATGTTTCAGCAATTAAGGTTGAGCCGATAGAATTTTATGCTAGCTAAACATTAAAAATCTGGAAATCATGTTAAATTTGCAATTTTAACTAAAACCTCAGAGCCGACTATGTCAATGCAACTAAATGAGATGGGGGCATGATTTTTCCTAAGGATGAGGGTGTGCAGGATTGGAAAAGGGGGAATAAATTCTAAATGGGAAGAGCACTATTTCTGGAAAAATGTTCTTAAATTTTCATGGTCAAGAAAACACCAAAAACAACCACCTTTCCCTCCTGTGGCAATGTTTCACCTTCCCTCACGATTTTGAAATGGAAAAACATTTTGGGAAAACCAATTCGGCATTCACATAGCAAAAAGCAAGCAAAAATGATCCTGAGTCTAGAACCTTGGGGAATTTCCCCTATCCGAAGATCTGAATCCTTCACGATTTTGGTTTTCCTATGTGGATTTTTCTCTCTCACATTTTCTCCTGTCTGCTGGTTATTTTCCTGAACACGATTTCCCTGAATCTGATTTTGTGTCTTTGATTTGAAAGACCAGCAACATTTTCATTTTGGTATTTTGTGTTAAATTTTCATATGCTAAGCTAGATCATTAGTAATTCATTTCGATTTCATAACAAAAGCATATAAATAGGATCACTGAAAGATAGACAAGCACAACCATACAAAAGGAGAACACAAAGATTTATCCTGAGAAAACCCTAAAGGAAAAAACCCAGCAAAAGATTCCTCAATATAGATGCCCCAAAAGATAAAAGATAAAGCCAACAAGGAGATAAAAGCCTGATCCTCCTCCTTCTCCAGCTACTTCTCTTCTCCACTAATGCGCTACAAAAGTGAGAGTGTGTGTGTCTCAAATGAGGAGCATCACACCTCTATTTATATTCATACGTTCACTTGATTTAACTCATCCGACATGTAGGCTCGAGTTAATCATGTAGGCTCGAGTTACACATGTAGGCTCAAGTAACCACACTGGGGTGCTAATGACCCACCTTTACAAATAGAGGGGACAACCTCATGACTCTTATTAGTTCTTCCAATTAGAAGCATCGGGGTACAAGATAATACAAGTGGTTCTCCCGGTAGGACCATCGAGGACCACAAAAGATACATATAGAATATTCTTTGAAGTTACAATATTTCAAAATTTTGTAACAGTCAGTCTAGCACCGACAATGTTCAGAAATTCATAAATTTTTGTGTGTGTATGTAATCCTTGGCGTCTGTTACATTTTGATAAATCCTAGGGCTGAGATCACTATGTGTGCATCCACGTTTGGCATCTGAATTGATTGAAGGAATGGAAATAGAGTCTAGACTTGCTTGATAAACCTAGTGTGTGAAAGGACGTCACAAACTAATCTAGAAATCTAGTTTTCTTCTTTGCATGCCCTAAATAGCACTGGAAGGGAAGGCATAGCCTGTGGGACTGTGTAGCAAAGAAGGGAATGCTTCCTTGTGTTGGGAGTGTAATTGTTTAGAAATCAAGCTAGATCTAGTGTGGGTGTTCATATCTCTCGAGTTGAGCTCACTAGATTAGAAGTCAGTCTTTCCACCTCCTTGGCAGCCTGATAAACCCAACTGGAAGGATGGATTGGCTGGTTTCCTGATAAACCCATCTCTTGGCTTGGTTGTGTCTCATGTGAATTTGACTGAGTGTAAACCACTTCCTGTGTAAGTCTGATAAACCCAACTATGTTGGCTTGACTAAGTTTTATTGTATCCTGGGTTATGGGGAAAGCCTGCTAGTGTTCGTTATTCCTTAGGGAAAATCATGCCCAGTTTGGGGGTGTGTTATAGCTGATTTTACCACTCAAGGTGAATCACACTTATATGGCCTTCCTCTGTCCCTCTGCAAACTCCTTAGACCCCTTGGACCATTTTTTGTCCTTTGATGTTTCCTTGACCATTCCTAAAAGCATGTGAAAATTAATACATGCGACTTTTAAACCTATAATCACGTATATACGCGGGTTTGACCCCTAAAACCATGTACATTGGGATGTGTGCATAATCCAAATCCTTTTGGAGTTTTCCTTGACATGGATCCGACTCACTTGAGGCCTTCCATATGCCTTGAGATCGCTCGGATTCGACCTTTCATTACCCCTTTGAAAAGCTATATAAGGAACTCTTTGGTACATTGAAGGCATAAGAGAGAATTGAGAGCAAAGAAACTATAGTCCATTGTTGGCGGAACTTGTGCTTGAGTCTTCATCCCTTTGTCCCTTGGAGAACTTTTGTGTTCTTCCCAAGCTTGCCTTTTGCTTGTAAGCTTGCTATCCAGAGATGGAGGATTGAGGTGGTGGAGGCCAAAGTGGGGGATTCAGTTTCTCTTATTCGCAGACATGCCGACAGAGGTTGTGTCCATTGTAATCTCTAATTTTATATTAATAGAAATATATTTTCCTGTCCAACAATGTATGTTTGAATGAATATTTTTATCCATGGATGATTTCAAATGCTTATACATTGTTGATTATATATGCTAGAATAGATCTAACACCAATATATAGTATGCTTGTCTTGTTTACTTGTTGTTGAGGAAGTGATTTATCAATTTAAGCTGAAGTTGGAAAGCTCAACGGGGATCTACTTCAACAATCCGAAATAAGGTACGAGGTCTAATCCTTTAGTGTTAGATATTTAATTTCTATTGCATATTGGAAAGGATTGATTTCTGGAGTCAAGCTGTCTGTTGTGGTGCCCCAAGCCATAGGAATTTCTCTCCGTAATAGAATTGGCGACTCCACTGAGGAGTTCCTAGTAGTTGTCCTTTGGGGGTTTTCTATCGGCATTCAATGGATTTGAATTGCTCTTTTTCTCTTGTTTCTGTGTCAGGTCTGGGGGCACGTTTTCCTAGTGGTGTCTGATTGGTGTGAAGTTTGTCTCGGCTTGTCTGTTTTCCTTTATTTTTTATGCACATTTCTTCCTATACGCGAGTTTTGAACTCACAGTCGCGTATATACACGGGTTTCACTGCTATTTCCATGTACACACGCAGGTTTACTGCGAATAGTTGCGTATGCCATTAGGTTTTCCTTTTAGAGGAAGTGGAATGGTTGCTGGGTGAATTTTGATGATTGCTGAGTCTCCTTTGATACTGCCAGAGTCTATATACACCTCTGTTTCTGACCAAAGACATTTTTTTTAGGGTAATTTTCTTTTTTTAAAGAATGTTCTTGTCATTTCATTTTCATTTTTTTGTTTTGGGATTAGTGCATTAGATTTCTTTTACCTTAGTGCTTTGCGTGAGTGCTGCTTGAGTGTGCTTGCAGAGTCTGGGGGTTGTAGAGCCATTCTTTTGCTTTTATATCTCATTTTTATTTCAAAAAATCCAAAAATATTTGCTTATGATCATGCATTGCATCTTGCATTTTGCATAGTACTTGCACTAGATTTGCTTTAGAGTATTAGTTAGGATTTCATATAGGAAATCTTGCATTTATCATTTGAAGAAAACTGTGCATTTCACGTAGTAGCATACTTTGTTTTTCATGGACACAATGCATTTGCATTGATTGTTAGGTGTGCATTTTACTTCATGTTGTGTCATAACACCATTAGTTGCATGGCCATATACCTCTTTTGAGTAATAAAGCCAATTAAAATCAACGCTTAATTAAAATGAACTACACTATTTTATTTGATAGGGTTCACCAACAAGATTAGGTTTTAGGGTCTTGGAATAGTTCATTGTGAGTTAATTCTCCAAGACCACTAAACAACAACATGTATGTGTCTGTCCAGGTGAGTGTGTGAAATACCTTGGTATAACCAGTGTTTCTCAGGATCCTCCTCTTAAAAGGGAGTTAAGCACGAGGCAGTGTGAGCGGTTATTGATTGGGATGACCCCTAGTCATAACTGAGTAGCACCGGAGATATTTCTAGGATTGTATTCATATCTGGGGGCTCTTTCGAGAGTTTCAGGCTTTGCTACCCTACCCATACGGTCAATCCCGCCTGTGACTATCCGCATGAGCATTGATTAAATTGAGGTGACCTTAGTGACCTTACCTAGGATATCGAGGGGGTACTTTGCAGGGGTTATTCTGCGGGTGTCCCGGCCAGGTTGGGGTCGGACAGCACAGTCACTTTATGCGTTGAAGATGAGGGCCATAATAATTGGTTATGTACCTCCGCTTGTTGTGTATGGGAGTCTCAAGCCTCTCGCAGGAGAGACATACCTGCTTCATTCGGGAGCTCACTTATCCTACCCTTGATTGCTTGTGGTTGGCTTTAGATTTTCTTGGTGATTTCTCTGTGCACGATAGCTTGCCTAGGGTTTGTGCAGATAGAGAGTCTTTGATATTTTTTGAGTCATTGTGGACTTGGGTGTGGCTCATCGCCATTCTCGTTGTTTAGTAGGACTTCTGCCTTCTACATCTCCTCCTCCTTTGGGAGAGAGAAATAGATAGTCCAAGAAGACTACTTCACACATTGATTCACACACCATGGGAGACCATATAGAAGGTATTCCTAAACCACCTTCTCCCATTCATGTGGAAGATGGGGATTTTACTCCTAACTATGATCCTTCACCCGACTTGACTGAGTTAGGTCCAGTGATTTCTGAGATAGGAACCTTTCATGATAGACCTACTTACTCTAGGGTTGATTCCCCATTGACGCATTGCCGGTATGGAATGTCGGAGGATGATGAGACTCATTTTGAACCCACGAGCACTAGTTATGGTAGTTATGGTATGTCTAGTTTTCCCACACATGATTTGGCATTCCATGTCGAATCTGAGTTTGAGCCTAACACTATGCCTGGGGGCACTCTCATTCCTTACCATGCAGAGAGGTTTGGGAGAACAATTCACATTACACCTTCCATCCCGGCAGTGGAAGCTACATCACATATTCCTCCTAGGTCTAGGGTTAGTGATCCTATTAGGATACCAGATCTGAGATGAGTGACTATAGGGAATAGCATGTACATAATTACACATATCCCTTCGTCCTCTATCCATAGTTCTTCGAATGTTCACCCTCCACCTCATTCACGTGGTCCTTCAGGCCGAAATGTTGCTATAAGTCATGTCGGTACTGCGGTTACTAGACCAGTTGTGTCTCAGGTACATGCACCGCCCGTTGTTTCAGGAGGTCATGGCCATACTTCTAGAGGTCACATTCCTACTTCCAGAACATATATTCCTACTTCCGGAATGTATATTCCTACTTATGGAGTGTTTCATGGGACATCTCATGCGATGAATTATGGACCCTATTATGGGATGTAGTATGGACAAGATTCTTAACCTTATGGGGGCAGGTATCAATAACTTGCTTACTCTCCGAACCGTTTGTAGCTCAATCCGGTTTGTTATATGAGATCATTCCCAATGCTCCGCGTTCTAGTTTCGACCCCAAAGTTAAACCTGGACCACATGCCGATGGCATTGTTGGTTCTGCGAGTTCTAAACCTATGGATTTGGTTGCAAAACAAGTTAGTCAGAACAGAAGGGTAACCAGAAGCCCAGACGGAATAAAAAGAAAGGTAAGAATAATCATAAGGGCGGGAATAGGAATGAAAATGCTAATAATAATGACAAGAACGCCCATAATGATGGGGGGGACAAGCAAGCTAAACGTAAGGTTAAATTTTCTTGCAAGTTGTGTAAGGATGATCACCTCACTTACTTGTGCCCTCATATCGAAGAAGCCTCGAGATTCTTGGCATAGGGCCCAGCTGTGCTAACAAACTCTTTACCTCAAAATCAAAATATGAACTCGAGGACCCATGATCAGTCTGGTGGTGATCAATATCAGCTGGAGGGTAGTGGTCATGGTTGCATTAATATGGTATGTGCTGCGAAAGTTGTGACCCGTGTGAAAGACTATGGTTCGTCACAACCCAAGCCCTGGAAAGGAACATGATCCACCGGGGACTCCTTTGCGTATTGAGAAACCTATCGATAAACCTGAAGCTACACCTCGCATTCCTAAGGGATTCCTTAAGCGTTCGGGGCACAATACTAATGCCCAAGCCACCCAGAACTATTCAGTTGTCGAGCATTTTAACCACACTCCTTGTGCGATGTCTGCACTGGAAGTGCTTCAAATTTGTCCTTCTCAAAGGAAGGCTTTGCTTTCTGCCCTTGGTGTGTGTTTCCACCTTTCACACACCTAGGTCAGGTGGTAGAAATATTCAAGCCACTCGGTGTGTCCTTGGGGGCAAGTCTCGAGTCAAGGCTGTCACCTTGTTCTTGACTCCTTCGTTTAGGCTCAACTCCTAATGAAGCCAAACGGGGTAGACCCTATTAAGTTACTAAGGATGATTTCTTAGTGTGATGATGTTAAACTGAATCAGTTACTTAGGAGTTTGAATATTTTCACTATAGACAATTAAAGATGACGAGATACGAAAATAAACACACGGAAGCACAAAGCTGATACACAATGTATATATGAAGCAAAAATGACCAGTGCCTTAAAATGGAGTCAAATCAATAAGATCAATGTGCTTGCATGTGCTTGGAGTGAATGTTTTGTGATTGCATCTTGGTATGTTTTAAGTTAAATGTGAAGTATGTGTTCATTAAATTAGGCAAAGGGGGACTCCAGATATACCCGAGAGTACTTGGAGTATGTCCAAAACTAAACCTTTACGGCTACCCGCAACGAATATGTGGGATGAAATGGAGTCTCTAGGGCTATTGTTCATAACGCACCTATTAGGGTGTGACAGAGATCGGTGCTGTGAGGTCACTTTTCAGAAGTTCCCGCTTCCTTTGGGTATTTTGCCACCGTAGAGGTTTGATCTAGGTGTTGGATTTTCACCTGATGGTTTGTCAGTTGGGGAGAGTGAGTTTTAATTATACTAGTCACCCAAGTTCTTTTGATATAGCTTGACTGATCGGACAAACCACAGCCAAGTGCAGAGCATACACACTGGAGTCTTGTCAATTTTAGTAAGTTTTAAACTGGATGTTCTTGTTTAAAAGAAAAGCCTCCAAGAACCTCTTTCGAACCAAATGGATCTCAATCGGGGAATCGAGGAGGGGTTAATTTTAAATTTGCTGATAAACAAATGATAGAAAAAAGAAAACAGATACACAGTTCTATTTTCTTAATTAATCCTACCACAAATCTCTTTCCCCTTTCGGGTCAATCGAGAAATCGTGGGGTAAGTATTACGATTACTTTGAAATGTAAGATATGGAGTATGGAATTAATAACAAAATGAAGTATACTACCCTGTAAATTATATCAATGCTAGTAAAAAAGAAATAAACAGAAATCGACGAAAAAGGCACCGACACAAATCCCCCCAGGGGGGATGGGGAATGGGCTCGAAAGAGCCTATTCCAAAGGTAATTTTATTTATTATTGGTTACAGAATCAGTGAAATGAAATTATCAGAAAATTATTGGTCCTTATACAGGCTGAAACCAATATTTTACAACTTTGGAAAAGTCTTGAGTTTTTAGTGAAAAAGGAGACCCCTGGGGGGATTTGAGCGCTCTTGAGGCCACTTCGGACAACAGATTCCTTTCCCTTCTTTCAGACCTGGTAAAATACAGCAAGAATATTAGAATAAAAAATTCCCAAAAGCACTTTAAGAGTACCTTTGGATCAGCCTACCTTATCTCACAAAAAAAGAAGTTAAAACTAGCTAAACAGGCAGAAAAGGAACCAAGGAAAGCAATATTTCCTTGGGATCTTGGCTTGTTGTTTGTGTAGCCAACAAAAATGCACTGATATTTCAGAATATTGAATTTTATAACATCGAAAGGAAATCTAATGCATGCGATCTACAAGTTTCCTTTAAATTTTCATGCAAAAAAGACGATTTCCCTACAGCTAGATCTAGAATGCATATGAAACCTTTTTAAGTGCAAGATCTAGGTTATGAGCTATGAAATATCAGATCTATGTATATTTTACTTTGATGAAACAGATCCAAATGAAATCACAGCTATGAACTGAACCAAGTAACTGGGTAAAGTGTTGATTTTGAGGGAGGAAGAAGAGGAGAAAAGTGTTGGTTTCCTTGAAGATCCGTAGTAGAGCTTTCAGGTGGAATGTCAAGGGACTATGCCTTTGAAATTTTTTGAGGAGAATGAAGAAGCAAACTAGAGCAGCATCCTCTCCAAAGTATGAACTTGCAACTCATCTGAAATCAAAGAACTTGCCAAGAAACTTGTGAGATCCGATTAGTACATACAAAGAGATTCAAGATAACATGCATATAAGCTTATAGGACATGCTAAATCTAGATCTCTAAACATGCATCCAAGGAGAGTGACAGTCAATAAACTTATTGAAAAACACCTTTCCTATAAAGATTGTAATAAGCTAATTACCAATCTTAACCACAGATCTACAAGAAATTAGTAGAAAATGACCACATATACAGGTTACCTCAGTAAAACAATGGCAATAATCATCCACACATGTGATGGCACCACACCGTATTGCCTCCAAAGCTTTTCTTTATTTCAAAAGAAGAATTACAGAGTTACAATAGTAGCAGCACCTCAATCCCAGTTCTAACTAGCTTAGAAGAGGAGGCTGTGCCTGGATATATACAAATTACAAGCCATCTAGCCCAGGGGGGGTGCAATTCCTCATGGAATCAAGTGAAATCAACTAATGGAGGGTTCATCAATGTAGAACTGAAACTGTACTGAGCCTACTTGTCAACAGGGGACTTGATTGAGCTGACACATCAACCCATACACCGACACATCGGCCCACAGAGCATCCAGGAGAGTCCACACGTGTGGAGGAGAGAGAGAGGGTGCAATTCCCCATGAAGACAGTTATAGATCAACTCTGGATCTGATTTGATCCCCTCCTTCAGTCAAGGATTTGTCAAATCCAGTCAATCTGCTCCAGATCTGATTGATTTCAGTCAAATCGATTGAGTATCCACTGATTTATTAATTTTGGATTTGCTCCATTATTCATCAATTTATTAATTAAAATAATCAATAATTGATTTTTGGGGCTTTCTGACCTGAGTGATGGAGGATCAGTCAAAACTTAGGAAAAAGTGGGTCCATGGGTTTACATGGTGCTCTTAGCTTGAAAATGAGCACCTACATGACTGAAACCGATTATTTGGCCCACTTTTATTACAAAATCAAATTTTCCAATTAAACTATTAAAAAATAGCCTAAGTTTTGGAAAATTTTAATTTAATAAAAAAACACTGAAAAAATTAAAAAATTGAAAAATTGAAAAACACCTAGGGGGACTTAGACATGTTCATATGACTCAAAAAAGATGTCTAGCATGCTTATACATTGACACATAGACTCTAATAACCTCAATATGCCTAAATGCCAAGCCGACCACCCCAACTTTGGAGGTATGGAGTGAAAAACTCAGAAATTATCAGTCGTTTGTTCAACAACTAATAATAACCAAGGTAAAAAACACCCTGGGCTGATCGGATTGACAAATGAAGTCTAAGAGACTGAGTCTTTTACAGACACTATCATGCTAGAACATTTATTACAATTCCCCCATGGGGTATGAACATGTGATATGATACAACAAGCACTTCCTAGAAGTACTTCCAAAGGTCTTTTTGAAGTCCGAACAAGTCAACCCTGTCCGGTTCACCAGGCTTACTTGATAAAAAAACATTAATTACAACTTAGGTGGTAACATTCTGGCTCCATCTGGGACGCATTCTCTGACTGATCTTCTGTTCAAAGGAGAGGATGTGAGAACTCTGGAATCTCTGGGTCCTGCAAGGCAATTAGAGTTTGTCAGTAACATGTATATATAAGAAAAAATTAGCTATAAAAACAAACTAATGTACATAATTAATCTATAATGTACAAAAAGGAATATTTTACAAACTAATATACAAAGGAAAATTTTCAATCATGGTACAAAATAACTATAATACAACAATATCTATGATACAACAATATGATATATACAATTTAGAAATACATGCAGGGCAAGGTTTAGAAATTGGCCCTGAAACCACCGATGCCACTAAAGGCATCAAACTGTCTCGGCGAAAAATAGATTGAGGAGGAAACCATTCACTGGTAAGCTCATTCTTTCTCCTTCCAAGTCATTTATATAGAAGAAGTTCGTTCCTGCTATTTCATCGATGATGTATGGTCCCAACCATAGGCTGTCGAGCTTTCCATGTTTCCCAGGTTTTTCTCGTCGTTTTTCCCAACGTAGAACCGTGTCACCTACTTGGAAGGAACCTGGCCGGGTAGACTTATCAAAGGCTCTCTTAACCTTGTCTGAATTTTTGATACTATGGTCAAGAGAGTCTCTTCTGCTCTCATCTAGCTCGATCAACTGGTTTATTCTATTCTGGATGGCCTCTTGATCTGAGCTGAATGTCTGGAGGAGCTGATAAACTGGAAGCTTTAGATGGACTGGTAAGGTAACATCAAGGCCATAGACTAGTTCGAAAGGGCTCCTCCCTGTTGAACTTTTCTTAGTGAGACTAGTTCGAAAGGGCTCCTCCCTGTTGAACTTTTCTTAGTGATCCTGTCGGCCCATAATGCCAATTTGATTTTGCTATCCCAAGCCTTCTTATTGTCACCCACAATTTTTTTTATTATGGTCATTAAGTTCTTGTTACTTGATTCTTCTAGACCATTTCCTTGGGGATAGTAATTAGATGAGTGATATAGGATAATGCCATACTTGAAATAGAAATATGACATCTCAGAAGAAACAAAGCATGAGCCATTATCCATGATTATTCTAGCTGGCACACCGAATCTTGTGATGATTTTATCTTCTAGGAAATCCATGACTATGGCATCGGTTTCCTTTTTGGTGGGTATCACCTCTACCCACTTGGTAAAATAATCTGTGGCAGTAAGAATCCAAGAGTAACCATTGCTTGAGTTATCCTTGAACTTACCGATGAAGTCAAGCCCCTGTTGCTGAAAAGGGGCTTGGACTACTATTGGATTTAGAGGCAAGGCTTTCATTTGTTGCTTTCCGGTGAATAACTGACACTGGGGACAAACTCTGACAGCCTTGTGCACATCTGAAAATAGGTTTGGCCAATAGTAGCCTTCTCTAAGGATTTTGTGGGCGGTTGTTTTAGCTGCAAAATTTCCACCACAAAATCCTGAATGGAACTCAACCATTAGTTTCTTGGACTCAGGTTCATCGACGCATCTAAGTATCAAACCATCTGGGTTTCTCCAACCCAAACCATATTTGGTCAAGCAATACTTAGTTTCCTTTAACCTTAATGCCCTTCTTTTATGACCCAGTAAGTGATCGGGGCATGTAAGGTTGCGGAGGAAAAATATGATGTCGATGTACCAAGGGTGCTGCTCTAATCTCTGAAACTCATCTGATACACTTTACTCTGAATTTCTGCTCTGGAAAATTATTCCTAAAGCCTTCTCATTTCCTTGGGTCAAAATATTTGCAAGACCCTGTCCCTTAATTAATTTAGTAGGTCTTATCTCCAAATCATGTTCCTGAATTGTTGAGACCCACTTACCCCTGACTCCTAGACAGTCCTATTGAGACATGATATCCTTGACAGCTGCATGGGGTACATATCCAATGATTTTGGAGTAACCTATATAAGTTATGAAATGTATAAGGGACTTGACAAGAGCATAGGCATGTTTCTCCATCGTGGTATACTTCAATTCTGAATTTTGTAAGGCTCTACTCATAAAGGCTATGGGTTGCTCTTGTCCCTCCTTATTCTTTTGAAGTAAAACACCGGCAATGGTGTCTTCTGAGGCAAAGGAAAATATTTGGAATTCTTTGGAATAATCTGGACTAGTCAAGACCGGGGACATGGATATGGCATTTTTGATGGACTTGAATGCATCTTTCCCTTCATCTGTCCACTCAAACTTAGCATCTTTCTTTAATAGCTTTTGTATAGGTTTCATTAATTCTGCTAAGTTTGGGATGAATCTTATTATGAAATTGATTTGACCATTAAAGGACTGGAGAGCTTTTAGATTGTGAGGCAAGGGGACTTTCTTAATAGATTCAACTCTCTCAAGATCAACCTTGACACCATCTTTAGAAATGATGTGCCCCAACAAATTGCCTTCATCAACTCCAAAGATTGACTTGGCGGGATTCAAGGAAATACCATATTTCTGACATCTTATAAAAACCTACCTAAGATGACTTATGTGGTCAGATCTTTCTTTTGAAAAAACAGTTTATTCATCCTGATATATTTCAATTATTTTTCCTATAAGTTCTTTGAAGGAAAAATCCATGGCTCTTTGGAAGGTGGCACCAACATTCAATAAGCCAAAAGGCATTCTTAGAAATTTATAGATACCCCAAGGTGTGGTGAATGTAGTCTTATGTTGATCTTCTTTATTTACCAACACCTGGTTATAACCGGAAAATCCATCCAACATGGACATCATTCCTGATCCTGTTACTCTTTGAAGCAAAGTTTCCATGTCGGGTAATGGGTAATTATCTTTGAGGCATGATGTATTCAGATTTCTAAAATCTATACATATTCTAATTGACCCATTCTTCTTTCTAACAACCACTAAGTTGGAGCACCAAGATGAATGCCTTGTAGATGCTATGATCCCTGCTGCTAGCATCTTCTGAAGTTCCTTCTGCACAATGGGGGCCAACTTAGGATTTATTCGCCTAAGTTTTCGTCAAAAAGGTTTGGCCTCCTTAGCTTCTTCTGTGAGGGGAATAGTGTGTTGAAACACATCCTCCCTATAGGATTTTAGCTCATCATAACTAAAGGCCAACACATCTCTATACTCTTTGATTAGGTTGATCAAGTTGTTCCTTTCCTTTTCCGAAGTACCTTTTCCAATTTTTATTAACTTGGGATCCTTGTCAGTTCCTATGTTTATTTCCATATAATTCCCAGTTTTTATTTCTTCTTTTTGTTTTTTATGATGATCTTGATGATCGAAAAAATTCTCGAAAGCTATAAGGCTACTCGGGATCTGATTCCTTTCATTATCCTTGCACTCCTGATACTCTTTACCTTCATGTTGATAACTGATCTTGCAACCCTCAAACTCTTGTAGATTGTGGATGAATCTCAAGAGTTGCTCATCATCTTTGAACACTTGCCAGTGGTCTATATTATCTGGAATTGAAGGTCTGAAATTTATTTCCATCTTTCCATTCCCATTAATCATTTCATCCGATGGCTGGAGGGTGGATGTTGCTACTGCTAATTTATCTGCTAACCCATTCACTTCCCTATGGACCTTTTGAATGTTAAGTGCATCAAACCATTCCATAGTGTTCCATGTGGCATTCCTATACTTTCTTAGTCTGTCATTTTTGCATTGATACTGATTCTTAATCTGGAGCACAACTAAATCTGAATCACCTTTTATGTTCAACATCTTTATCCCCATATCTTTAGTGGTTTCTAACCCTGGGAGAAATGCCTCATACTCGGCTACATTGTTTGATGCTTCAAACTATAACCTGAATGCAAATTTGTAGATTTTATTTGAAGGAGAGATGATCACGATGCCCGCACCCTTTCTAGTTTTGGAATAAGCCCCATCAAAGTACATTTTCCAAACTTCATCGATCTTTTCATTTTTTATGTTTTCCTTAATGGGGGCCATGAAATTTGACAAAATAGAATAGTTTCCAAAATTATCAGTGAAATGAACAAATTCATTTCCGGGCTTCTTAGGGTTTTCTACATGCCGTTTCCTCAACTTTTCTCTGTGGAGAATCACCCTAGTGTTCTCTGATGCATGTATAGTAGCATATGTCCAATCCATTTGAATGTGCCAACCAATAGTTGTGGCCCATTTTCTGGATAACAACATACCCCAATTATCTAGAACATCTATTACCACCACATCCATCGACATGTCGATATCAAGATACTTAGCCAACTTAACTTGTAAATTTAAGATTATCCCTACCACTTCAACTTCTCTTGCATCCATGGCACAAACATTGTGGTAGGGTCGGGTGACCCTTAGATTTAATTGCTCCATTACTTTTCTTGTCATGACATTTGATGAAGCACCTGAATCTAACATATAGTTATGAAGGAGAAGTTTATCAACTAAGAGGGAGACATAAAAAGGTGGGTGATCTTCTCTTCTCGGATCAACACTGTTGAGGACTATGGGCATATCTATGGGTTCAATATGTTCAGCTTCAAATATAGCATTATTATTAGGAAGAGGATCTTCTTCGATAATATTATGAGCTTTACTTTGACTATCCTCTAAGGCTTTCAACAACTTTTCTGTTTGACCAAGAATTTTAAGGACATCAGTTGCATAAACATGAATCTTAGCACTACTTATCCATTCTCCCATATCAATATTTGACTCAGGGACAATAGGAGGATCTGGGAGGGGAGGAGTGGTTACCTTTGGCTTGTACTGTTTAGACGGTGATTTCTTTTGTCTCCTTTGATACATAGCTCCCTTGAACCTGGCATCCTTCATTTCTTTAATTTCCTCCAGAGGAGGCATTACACCATAAAAGTTAGACAGGAGATCCTTCTCGAAACCGTAATCTGTGGTCTGCTGCCAATGCTAGTTTGATAGAGGATAGGTTTGGCCTACCATGTACACATGATTAGACTCACCTGATGTTGTTTCCTGATTACTGACCTCCACCATCCCATGTTCTATAACCTGGTTTGCTATGTAGCAAGTGCATTCTAGGTGGAATTGCTCACAAGGTCTACACCATGGAATTACTTCATCTACCAGGTTAGTTGAGTCTAACTGGTTTGGAATCCTAGGCTCTTGCTGAGGAAACTTCTTTTGATATACTTGATTCTGTTTTGGCTGAAAATTCCTAGGTCCACTATTTCTCTCCAGTGTGACTATTCTGTTTTGGATTTTATTCAGTTGCACAGATTGGTTTGTCATGAATTGGTTCTGACTAGTCATCACTTTTTCAAACATGCTAGTTATCTTTTCCATGGGGTCTTTAGAGGCTTCCTTTTCCTCTAATTCAATGGCCTTTCCCTTCTCTTTGTTGTACGAAGTGTTTCCCCTAGTATAACCTGGAATGTTGGATTTTCCCGAAGATTGCATATTCCTTTCTATTTTCTCAGCCAGATCTTGAGCAGTTTTTCGATCGACCGAATATTTATCCCTTAATTGGTATCTCAAATCACCAGTGAAAGCTTCGATGTAGGATATCAATATGGAGGCATCACTTGGCTTGATGTATCTAGGGAGGTCCGCAACCACACGCCTGAACTTAGTATTAAATTCATCCATGGTTTCATTCTCCATCTTCTTTATATTATGAAGGGCAGCAAGCAAATGTCTTGGTTCTTTCTTTTCCCCCCATTTATTCTTAAAACCTACTAGGAATTCATTAAGGGTTTTATATGAATCATCACCAAGGTTTTCATACCATTCCGCAGCATCATCCTCTAAGGATAGAGCAAAGAGCTCCATTTTGATATCTTCATGGTTAGAGGCAACATTATTGCAGTAACTGACTATGTCCCTTTCAAACTTTTGGAGATGAGTCTTGGCAGTGGTAGCATTATTTCCCTCGAACCTGGGGAGCTTCTTGATAGCATCATTCGGAATGTTATGAGGAGCACCTGCTATCTGAGAAAAGTCAAGGGGTTTGTAAAATTCCGCCATTTCTTGAGATTGGAAAGTATGACTCTCTACAAATATGTGATGGATATCTGAGAGGGATTGGTCTCCTAAATCTTCAAGGTTTCTACGAGAAGTCTGCCTATTCAATCTTTCCCTAATAAACCTTTTAGGATCAGGGAGAGGATTGAATAATTGTCGGCTATTTCTTCGGGTATAAATTCTTGAAGGGATGTTAGACAGTGGAGTCGCCAGATGGATCGAGTTTTAATTTTTATGTTTTTTAAAGACTAGATCAATCAAAAGTTTTTTATATTTTTAGTTGTTTAGAAAAAAGTTAAGCTAAGTCGTACTCGGGAATAAAAAGATTTATCCCCAGCAACGGCGCCAAAAAGTGTTGCCGCCTTTCACACACCTGGGTCACGTGGCAGAAATCTTCAAGCCACTCGGTGTGTCCTTGGGGGAAAGTATCGAGTCAAGGCTATCACCTTGTTCTTGACTCCTCCGTTTAGGCTCAACTCCTAATGAAGCCAAGGGGGGTAGACCCTATTAAGTTACTAAGGATGATTTCTTAGTGTGATGATGTTAAACTGAATCAGTTACTTAGGAGTTTGAATATTTTCACTATAAACAATTAAAGATGACGAGATACCAAAATAAACACATGAAAGGACAAAGCTGATACACAATGTATATATGAAGCAAAAATGACCAGTGCCTTAAAATGGAGTCAAATCAATAAGATCGATGTGCTTGCATGTGCTTGGAGTGAATGTTTTGCGATTGCATCTTGGTATGTTTTAAGTTAAATGTGAAGTATGAGTTGATTAAATTAGGCAAAGGGGGACTCCAGATATACCCGAGAGTACTTAGAGTATGTCCAAAACTAAACCTTTACGGCTACCCGCAAGGAATATGTGGGCTGAAATGGAGTCTTTGGGGCTATTTTTCATAACACACCCGTTAGGGTGTGACAGATATCGGCACCCTGAGGTCACTTTTCAGAAGTTCCCGCTTCCTTTGGGTATTTTGCCACCGTAGAGGTTTGATCTAGGTGTTGGATTTTCACCTGATGGTTTGTCAGTTGGGGAGAGTGAGTCCTAATTATACTACTCACCCAAGTTCTTTTGATACAGCTTGACTGATCGGACGAACCATAGCCAAGTGCAGAGCATACACACTGGAGTCTTGTCAATTTTAGTAAGTTTTAAACTGGATGTTCTTGTTTAAAAGAAAAGCCTCCAAGAACCTCTTTCGATCCAAGTAGATCTCAATCGAGGAATTGAGGAGTGGTTAATTTTAAAGTTGCTGATAAACAAATGATAGAAAAAATCAAACAGATACATAGTTCTAGTTTCTTAATTAATCCTACCACAAATCTCTTTCCCCTTTCGGGTCAATCGGGAAATCGTGGGGTAAGTATTACGATTACTTTGAAATGTAAGATATGGAGTATGGAATTAATAACAAAATGAAGTATACTACCCTACAAATTATATCAAGGCTATTAAAAAATAAATAAACATAAATCGACGAAAAAGGCACCGACACAAATCCCCCCAGGGGGGATGGGGAATGGGCTCGAAAGAGCCTATTCCAAAGGTAATTTTATTTATTATTGGTTATAGAATCAGTGAAATAAAATTATCAGAAAATTCTTGGTCCTGATACAGGCTAAAACCAAGATTTTACAACTTTGTAAAAGTATTGAGTTTTTAGTGAAAAAGGAGACCCCTGGGGGGATTTGAGCGCTCCTGAGGCCACTTCGGATAGCAGATTCCTTTCCCTTATGTCATACCTAATAAAATAAAGTGAGAATATTAGAATAACAAATACCCAAAATCACTTTAAGAGTACCTTTGGATCAGCCTACCTTATCTCACAAAAAGAGAAGTTAAAACTAGCTAAACAGGCAGAAAAGGAACCAAGGAAAGCAAGCTTTCCTTGGGATCTTGGCTTGATTTTTGTGCAGCCAACAAAAATGCACTGATATTGCAGAATATTGAATTTTATAACAGCAAAAGGAAATCTAATGCATGCGATCTACAAGTTTCCTTTAAATTTTCATGCAAAAAAGACGATTTCCCTACAACTAGATCTAGAATGCTTATGAAACTTTTTTAAGTGCAAGATCTAGGTTATGAGCTATGAAATATCAGATATATTTATATTTTACTTTGATCAAACAGATCCAAATGAAATCACAGCTATGAACTGAACCAAGTAACCGGGTAAAGTGTTGATTTTGAGGGAGGAAGAAGAGGAGAAAAGTGTTGGTTTCCTTGAAGATCCGCAGTAGAGCTTTCAGGTGGAATGTCGAGGGACTATGCCTTTGAAATTTTTTGAGGAGAATGAAGAAGAAAACTAGATCAGCATCCTCTCCAAAGTATGAACCTGTAACTCAGCTGAAATCAAAGAACTTGCCAAGAAACTTGTGAGATCTGATTAGTACATACAAAGAGATTCAAGATAACATGCATATAAGATTATAGGACATGCTAAATCTAGATCTCTAAACATGCATCCAAGGAGAGTGACAGTCAATAAACTTATTGAACAACACCTTTCCTATCAAGATTGTAATAATCTAATTACCAATCTTAACCACAGATCTACAAGAAATTAGCAGAAAATGACCACAGATACAGGTTACCTCAGTAAAACAATGGCAATAATCATCCACACATGTAACGGCACCACACCGTATTGCCTCCAAAGATTTTCTTTATTTCAAATGAAGAATTACAGAGTTACAATAGCAGCAGCACCTCAATCCCAGTTCTAACTAGCTTGGAAGAGGAGGCTATGCCTGGATATATACAAATTACAAGCCATCTAGCCCAGGGGGGGCGTAATTCCTCATGGAATCAAGTGAAATCAACTGATGGAGAGTTCATCAGTGCATAACTGAAGCTGTATTGAGCCTACTTGTCAATTGGGGGCTTGATTGAGCTAACACATCAACCCATACACCGACACATCGGCCCACAGAGCATCCAGGAGAGTCCACACGTGTGGAGGAGAGAGAGAGGGCGCAATTCCCCATGAAGACAGTTGTAGATCAACTATGGATCTAATTTGATCCCCTCCTTCAGTCAACGATTTGTCAGATCCAGTCAATATGCTCCAGATATGATTGATTTCAGTCAAATCGGTTGAGTATCCACTGATTTATTGATTTTGGATTTGCTCCATTATTCATCAATTTATTAATTAAAATAATCAATAATTGATTTTTGGGGCTTTCTGACCTGAGTGATGGAAGATCACTCAAAACTTAGGAAAAAGTGGGTCCATGGGTTTACATGGTGCTCTTAGCTTGAAAATGAGCACCTACATGACTGAAACAGATTATTTGGCCCACTTTTATTACAAAATCAAATTTTCCAATTAAACTATTAAAAAATAGCCTAAGTTTTGGAAAATTTTAATTTAATAAAAACACACTGAAAAAATTAAAAAATTGAAAAATTGAAAAACATCTAGGGGGACTTAGACATGTTCATATGACTCAAAAAAGATGTCTAGCATGCTTATACAATGACACATAGACTCTAATAACGTCAATAGGCCTAAATGCCAAGCCGACCACCCCAACTTTGGAGGTATGGAGTGAAAAACTCGGAAATTATCAGTCGTTTGTTCAACAACCAATAATAACCAAGGGAAAAAACACCCTAGGCTGATCGGATTGACAAATGAAGTCTGATACCGAGTCTTTTACAGACACTATCATTCTAGAACATTTATTACAATTCCCCCATGGGGTATGAACATGTGATATTATACAACAAGCAATTCCCAAAAGTACTTCCAAAGGTCTTTTTGAAGTCCGAACAAGTCAACCCTGTCCGGTTCACCAGGCTCACTTGATAAAAAGCCACTAAGTACAACTTAGGTGGTAACAGTGTGAATGTTGATAATTCTTCCTCCGTGATTAAATTTGAAACCACAGGACTTCAACCTCGCTTTCCTTACTATGTGTCTCTTTTGATTCACGTAGAATGTCTTAACATGACCATCAAGCGCACTGTGATTGACGAAGGCATTGCTGCTTCTGTGATGTCTTTATCATGTTGGAAGGGTTTAGGCTCCCCTGAGTTGTCTAAATCAGCGACCATGTTAACTGCGTTCGATGGGAGATCGTTTAGGCCACACGGGATCCTTCCTTCCCTTAAGGTCCATTTGGGAGGGAAGACCATTGCGATAGAGGTCGACGTGGTTGATGCACCCCTTGACTACAATCTCTTGCTGGGTAGGAATTGGATGTACAGTATGCAAGCCATAGCTTCTTCCCTATTTCGCGTTGTATGCTTTCAATTTAACGGGAAGATAGTCACGATTGATCAAACGTCATTCAAGAATCCGTCGATTACCACATCTTTGGGAGCTTCGATCTTGATCGTTGAACACTCTCAGCCGGCAACTGGGAGTGTGGGTGTAGGAATGTATCCATCCCTCATGGGAAGTTTTAGTTGTCCTACATCGATCCTTATGATAGGGTCTAGTTCCGATGAGGCTTTGACATCTATGAGATCGGTGTCTTTTCGCACAAGTCATATGGAAGATCCTTGGATTCTTCCTACACTGAGTACTCCGAGTCAGCCCATCATGATGGATGTGCCGTTGCCTGCAACTATGGTAGCTTATCAAGCTAATCTTGAGAGTGTTGCAGAGCCTACTCCTTCCTCTTCGCGGACAGAGGAGGATGACCCTTATGTGCTGCTTGCATGGGCGGTACAGTCTTCTCACATGCACGACTACCTTGATAGTGTTTTTCCTTCAGACTAAGCAATTATTGAGGCCATGTTGGGAGTTAAGCCACCATGGGAAGAGCTCCATCATAGATCTTACTTTCTTCTCGAGCTTGACCGCTTGGAGCATGAGGAATTTAGGGCGGTTCTTAGTGAGAGAATTGGTAGTCCTATGGTTCCATTAAGCTCTCCTAGTCCAATGGCTGATGGAAACATGGCAAATATATCTTGAATGATTCCTATCAATATATCTTATGATCCTGGAAGGATAGAGAATGTATATATTGGGGCAGAATGTTCCCATGCCGAGCTTCAAGAATATACCGAGCTGTTTAAAGAATTCCCTGATATCTTTGCTTGGTCTTACGATGAAATGCCAGGTATCAACCCTTGTATTGTCAAACATGAGATTAAGACATATCCCAACGCTAAGTCTGTTCGGCAACGCTTGCGTGCGGTGAATCCTAAGAAAGCACCCGTGATTAAGGCAGAGATAGAGAAACTGTTGAAAGCCATTTTTATCTATCCCGTTCCCTTGACGGAGTGGGTTTCAAACCCCATTCCGGTTGATAAGAAGCAGGGAGCAACCCGCATATGTACTGATTTCCATGATTTGAATCATGCCTGTCCTAAGGACAATTTCCCCACACCATTTATTGATCAGATTTTGGATGAGTGTGTGGGTAGAGAGGTTTTTTCCTTCATAGACGGATTTTCTGAATATAATCAAATACAAATTAAGCCTGAGGACCAACATAAAATGGCATTTATTTGTCCTTGGGGAACTTTTTCATATCGAAAAATTCCTTTTGGCCCTAAGAATGCCAGAGCTACTTTTCAGTGGGCCACTACCTTGATCTTCCACGATCTCAAATCGATTATCGAAGTATTTTTGGATGACCTTACTGCTCATTCTCGTATGAGAATGCGTCATTCCTGTCATTTGAGATTGGTATTCGAAAGATGCCGCCATTATTTGGTCAAGTTAAATCCTCACAAGTGCATCTTTTGTGTGAAGTCAGGTCTCTTGTTAGGATTCATCATTTCTAAAGAGGGTATAAGAGTCGACCCTTTGAAGGTTAAGGCAATACTTCAGTTGTCTCACCCAAAAAATATTCGTCATCTTCAATGTTTGCAAGGCATGGAAAACTTCTTACAGAGATTCGTTGTCAATTTTTCCAATTTGACTATAGGATTCATGCGTCTTTTGAAGAAGGACACCAGCTTTTGTTGGGATAAGCGAGCCTAGGAGTCCTTTGATGCGCTCAAGCGAGCCCTAGAATCAGCCCCAGTGATTAGTCCCCCAGACTATAGCCGTGATTTTCTACTTAATGTGGTCGCATCCATGGAGACGATTGGTATGGTTTTTGTTCAAGAGGATGAGGAGCTCCAAGAGCATGTCATATACTATCTGAGCTGGAATCTAATTGACGGGGAGATTCATTATTCTCTTGTTGAGAAGCTTTCTTTAGCTACCGTACATGCAGTTCAATGGTTGAGACATTATATTCTCCTTCGCCAGACCTTAGTTGTAGCCCATGTCAATCCATTTCAATTCATCCTCACTCGAAGGATGATTGGGGGAAAATATAATAAATGGATTGTCATCCTGCAAGAATTTGATCTCAAGTTTGTTTCGGTAAAGTCGAAGAAATCGTTAATTTTTGCAGAGCTTATATCGGATTTCCCAAGCGAGGCCGAGGAGTTGGTTTGTGAAGATACGTTTATCGATGAACACATCTTCTTAATCTCAACTTTAGACCCATGGTATGGGGATATCATTATATATTTACAAAAATTGAGGGTCCCTACTCACCTCTCATGGGATGAACGATGACGATTACGTCATGTGTCTAAGAATTACCTCATAGTGGATAACACTTTGTACCGCTGTGCGGTAGATTCTATTTTACGATGTTGTTTAACTCATGAGGAGGCTGAGGTAGTGCTGAATGATTGCCATGGAGGGGCATGTGGTGGTCATTTATTTGGGATTTCTATAGCCCAAAAAATATTAAGAGCAGGTTATTTCTGGTCGTCGATCGTTAAGGATTGTGTTGATGCAGTTAAGAGGTGCCACCCTTGCCAGGTGTTTGCATGGAATATGCGCTCGAAACCTACCTCGTTACATCCCATCATCACCGCCGGTCCCTTCACTAAGTGGGGGCTCGATTTTATGGATTGCAAACTAGCTTCAGCTGGGGGGTATCATCATATCATAGTGGTTGTTGATTACTTCATGAAATGGGCTAAGGCTATGCCTACAGTTAAATCTGACGATGAGACAGCCGCACACTTCGTATTCAACCAGATTATTACTCGGTTCGAGATTCTGAAAGAGCTTGTCACTAACCATGGTTCACACTTTCAGAATCGTATGATGGAAGAGTTGGCATCAAAGTTAGGGTACAAACAAGAGCATTCCTCCTCTTACTACCCTCAAGTGAATGGACAAGTAGAAGCAGTGAACAAATCACTCAAATCCATTCTCCAACAAACCATCACACAAAGCAAGAACAATTGGCACATTATGTTATATCCTGCTTTGTGGGCATATAGAACCGCTGTTAAGACTGCCACGGGTTTTTCTCCATATCAACTTATACATGGAGTGGATTCGGTATTTCCGATTGAGTGCGAGATTCCTTCTTTGAAGCTAGTTGTAGAGCTCTTACCAGAAACTTCCCCATTGGAGGAGTGTTTGGTCCACCTTGAGCAACTTGATGGGTAGCGTCAAGATGCCTTGGTGGCTCTAGAAGTCAATAAACATCGCGTAAAGGTCCAATACAATATGTCTGTCCGTCCAAGGAGGTTTAGTGAGGGAGACTTGGTCCTTTTGTGGGATCAACCGAAAGAACCCTTGGGGGAAGGAAAGTTTAACCCCATGTGGCGTGGTCCTTACGTCGTCAAACATGTGTTAGATAAGGGCACCTATGAGTTAGTGGATTACGAGGGAACGGCCTTGGCAGAGCCTAGGAATCGGCTCTATCTCAAGAAGTACTGTGCATGATTTTCAGCCAAGGCTGGTTATTGTATATTATTGTACAGTTTTTCATAGGTAGATCTTTTTCTTATAGTGATCGGGTTTGTGATTAGTTTCTGTTTCTTTTGGCAGATGTCAAGGGAATATTCCACCTACATAGAATTCATGGATGGTGCAAGCCATCACACTCAACACTCAACCTCTACCGCTTGGGTGATTTACAGTCCTATGGGTCAGGTACTGTCTTCAGGAGGCATATGTTTACGGCCATCTTCAAACAATGTTGTTGAATATAGTGCCATTATTAAGCTTCTACGGGATGCCATTTTACATGGCGTACTCTCTCTTCAGGTACGTCTTGATTCGGATTTAGTAGTGTCACAGCTTAATGGTTTGTACCATGTTAGAGATCCGATGTTATTAAGAAGATTCTTACATGTGATATTATTAGAACGGCAATTTGACAATATAACATACATACATATTCCAAGAATTAATAATCAAGTTGTTGACTCATATGCTAACTACATGTTAGATTGGCATTTGTTTCATACACAATAAATTCATCACAAACACAAATTTTTACACATGTAAATAAATAAACCGATCATCATAAAAAAAAATTATAAACATCCAAAATGTGGTAATACATAGTGTCATGATACAAAAATGGGGCTCTCGAACCACCAAAATATAATACACGATATTACAAAATGTATCACTCCCGGGTATCTAAGCCTGTGTAGGAGGAGGGGGGTTGTGATCATGGAATGTCACTACGGCTCTAGCTAGCTGTCGAAATAATCGCACCCATGCTTGTGGTACACCCACCACCTGGCACTGCATAGCCTCAGGCAAGTCCTCGACTTGTGCCATGGTAACTCTGTGTGTCAGCCTCATAAAGTTGGTATGAATGCTCTGGAGCATCCGCTCCGCATCCACACCCGTGATATCATCTCCTCTTCCCCTCTGTCTATGACGAGGGAATCCTTCAGGACGTCATGCTCCCACATATGCATGCATATGGTAGATGTCACTATGTATTGTCACCCAAAAACATGTATTTTGATTCCATATAATCAGAAAACACAAAAAATTAAATAACTCAAAAATTTAAAGAGAGGGTCGAGATTCGTTACCTATGTCGCCGTATGTCGATCCTGGTGGTAGCGGCATGTCTGGGTCCCCCTGAAAATCTATCCCCGCATAGGGGTAGTCATCAATGTAAACTATCTATCATTGCCACCATGGAAAGAACTCAGCTGGGTAGGGGTTGGACACCCTACCTCCACCCATTCTACACATCGCATCCGCCCAACGCTGTTGGGCCAGATCTCAAACGCCATGTAGAGGAAAGTTAACTCTAGGGCTCAATCCTAGAACACGCTCGAAGAAAAATGTGCTCAGTATGCTACTGAAACTGAAGTTTCACACTCTACCCATCTTACACTCATTGAGCTGGTGTTTCATGTTGCTCAGTAGTGTAGTGCTCCAGTCATATACCGTGGGTCTTATGCACTCCACTGCATAGAACATCAGAGGCCGCGAGGCCTGGTGGAGTGAAGCCAAGCCTACTATCCTGCCCAGTCTCAGTAGGATGGCCTTTAGGCCCAGCACCTATATAGATTTGGTTGGGATCTGACTCCCCACCTTCTCCGTGTCCGGATAGCAGTACACCCCAATGTACTCATCTATAGTCAGGCCACCTCCGAGCCCATGAGAACGTAGGTTCACTACTTCCCCTCGTTGGGAAAGTCCAGTAATAAATTATATGTCCTCCACCTCTATGATGAGGGACATCCCATCTATCTGGAATGACTCTGAGTCTGGATCTCAGTAATCCACCAACATCTGCAATAGTCCTGGTTTGTCCCTTAAGCCACCAAAACATCAAAATTTATAGAGCCCACATGCATGTAGCGCTTGTTGAGCCATTAGATCGGCCCTTACTGCCTCCTCTACATCACCATGTTCACGTTCTCTCCATTCTAGGACCATCTTGCACAAAAAATTGCAAGTTTTCCCATTAGAATACTTAAAAAACCTCATGCGTGGCCGCATACGCAGCTGTTTGCCAAACAGCCACATATGTACGCAACTGTGAGGGAATTTTCCATGTATACCCAACCCTATATGCGGAAAAACCTTCGATTTCCATGTGGGCTGCAACGCCTATTTTGGATTGGCCTAGAAATCCCAAATAACCATGCAATTTGATAAAAATTGAATCAAAATGGAAGAGAAGAGCATGGGTAAGTACCTGGAAGAAACGGTAATGGATTCTGCCGGCTGGATCTCCTGGAATTCGTTGTTGAAAATCTGAGCTCAAATGGGTAAAAATTTCAAATGTTTTATAATGTTTTGAATTTTTTACTATTTATAGAAAATTTTTCAAATTTTTGAAACTTTTCACCGCCTTTCCTATAGTTTGGACTATTTCTAATCATTTTGGACCGTTTTTGACCTAATTTATGATGTAGGAGACCTTTTTGAGTGTCGTTTCAGCCATTGGATTGACCCATTCATGTCAATATTAGGTATCATGTCTAAACTGGCATATAGGTTAGGTTTCATCACCGTTTGCATTTTGCATGACCTTATGACCGTTTCATTATAGCCTTAGGTACGAACCCACTCTATTATGTCACGGAACCTTCTTGCTATTTTAGAAGTGACATGATACGAGTGGTAGAGCTTGACCTTACATGGGTACCCTAGTTAGCATCTTATTTGCATTTGGTGCCCATGCTAACGTTTTGTCCCTTAGGGTGTGGGAGTCCATTGTATAGTATTGCCATGACATTTCGCAAGAGCCTCATACTCCTCTTGATCTTTTGCTGGCCTATTTCCCTCAGGACTCCCTAATGTCAAGTTGTAATTGCATTATCATGGGCTTTTCCTACCTTATTGAACTTTATGCCAGCTTCCCTCACATTGAGTTTCAGCCATATAGCCCGAGCTTGTCTCATGTCTAGCCATGCAGAGCCATTTTATATATCTTTTGCAGCTTGATTCCCTTTTTACCAGGAGGGGATTTCCCCCCGAGTGTTGCTATCCTACACATGTATCCTTGCATTGAGTATAGGCATGTTCCACTGCTTGGAACTAGTTTGTTTTCCCCTATGACACTCGTCTCCTCCTAGTCTGTAACTATAAAGCAATTTTATTATTTTTCAAGCTTTTTAAATATTTTAAAAAGTCCAAAAAAAATCAAAAAACCAAAAAGCATGACAAGGAAAGATGTCATCTTTGACAGCTATCGAGTCATGTCGCCTTCGAACAGAGCACTGTATGTCACATCCGTTGGTTGGATTTATAGTTTGACTTTAGGAGATGTACTCATTTATCTGAGTTTATCTCCACCGACTTGTTAATATTCCAGTCCCCATGGAGCCTCTGTCGATGCCTCCTATGTCATAGAGATATCCCAGTTTTGTATATCAAGTCTATGCTGCCTTTATTCAGTCACCATTCGTCGTTATGCTCTTATTCAAAGGAAGGTGAAACCTGAGTCATCCATTCCTCAGTTATCTTAACTTTGCATGTCAGCCATTCCTGGTACAGTTACTGGTTTGTGCACCTTATGATAAATTCCTTCCACATCATATAGCTTTGCTGAGTACCTCATGTTGGATGATGGAGGATGCCTTAATGCCCTCCTTCCAGCGGATTTCATCCCATCAACTTCAGATTATTTATTCTGGGATTGGAATCTAGAGTCATTTTGAGTGCCTTGAGACTTGCTGTCATCAATGGCAAGTTCTCTCGCCATCGACAGTCTTTGGGAATACATCAATGTCCCATGATCGATGGATCCTTTCAATTGTTTGACCTCAACACATTTATTCACACTTGTTAGTTTGCACTCTAGTACCTTGATTCCCATTTTCATTATCGGTGGGTGATCTCATGTCTGTTAACGGTATACATCAATGACCGGTAATCAGATGATGGACTACTATGTTCGACCTTGACACCTCTATTCGCATAGTAGGACATGTACTCATAGCTGTTTGTGTAGAAGACCTTCCAGATTGGTGGCATCTCTTATATGCTACCTTGATCGTGCCAGTGTTCATGAGATTTCAGCTCTCGTGACTTGATTCCAGTATATGTCAGACATTTCCATCCATTATGGAGATCTTGATCCATTATATATCTTCAGCCATTATGGAGATCATGGTCCTTTGTATATCTTCATCATGGAGATTCTGATCTATGTATATTGTACGTGGCAATGACCACTTATTTGATATCTTGTATCATGCCTATTCATGGCCATTGTACTCTTATGTATCCAGGACTGCTATATGTATTTGTAGTATGTGCAAAGTTGTATCATTGTACTATGATGATTGGGTGGCTGGTCTTCCATTTGGGATCCTTCATCACTCCACTTCTGGGATGGACTTATAATGTATTTCGGCCATCGTATCACCCCTCTGACCTCACACATTAGAGGGCATCTTTTATAGCTGATTTTACCACTCTAGGTGAATCACACTTGTATGGCCTTCCCCTGTCCCTCTGCAGACTCCTTAGACCCCTTTGGACCATTTTTTGTCCTTTGATGTTTCCTTGACCATCCCTAAAAGCATGTGAAAATTAATACACGTGACTTTTAAACCTATAAACACGTATATACGTGGGTTTGACCCCTAAAATTGCGTACATTGGGATGCGTGCATAATCCAAATCCTTTTAGAGTTTTCCTTGACATGGATCCAACTCACTTGACTCCTGGCCTTCCATATGCCTTGAGATCGCTTGGATTCAACCTTTCATTACCCCTTTGAAAAGCTATATAAGGAACTCTTTGGTACATTGAAGGCATAAGAGAGAATTGAGAGCAAAGAAACTATAGTCCATTGTTGACGGAACTTGTGCTTAAGTTTGCATCTCTTTGTCCCTTGGAGCACTTTTGTGTTCTTCCCAATCTTGCCTTTTTCTTGTAAGCTTGCTATCGAGAGATAGAGGATTGAGGTGGTGGAAGCCCAAGTGGGGGATTCAATTTCTCCGATTCGCAGACGTGCCGACAGAGGTTGTGTCCATTGTAATCTCTGATTTTATATTAATAGAAATATCTTTTCCTGTCCAATAATGTATGTTTGAATGAATTTTTTATCCATGGATGATTTCAAATGCTTATACATTGTTGATTATATATGCTATAGTAGATCTAACACCAATATATAGTATGCTTGTCTTGTTTACTTCTTGTTGAGGAAGTGATTTATCAATTCAAGCTGAAGTTGGAAAACTCAACAGGGATCTACTTCAAACATCCAGAATAAGGTACCAGGTCTGATCCTTTAGTGTTAGATATTTAATTTCTATTGCATATTGGAAAGGATTGATTTCTGGAGTCAAGTTGTCTGTTGTGGTACCCCAAAGCATAGGAATTTCTCTCTGTAACAGGGTGGTAGTGTTGCTGAGAGATTAAAGAGAACATTAGCCTATGGTTGGGTGGAACGTTTCAGTGACATAGCTAGTTGCGGGACAAGATTCTCCAAAGATAAGTATTCTTGTCTATTTAAGTTCTGCAACAGTATTTGCTTATGAATTATTATGAAATTATCGTGAACATGTTGAATGCATGAATTTGTTGAATGGATGATTTTCTTCCGTTGTATATATCATTTACATTTTATTATGCATATGTGTATTTATATGCTTTCAGTTCAATACATTTTTATATATGTATTATTTTCATGGGGGCTTAGATTTCCTGGGTTGACAGATGTTAATTGCATCCTCTCCATCGAGTAAGGTTTGGGGATGTGACACTGTGGTATCAGAGCTCTGGTTTCAGCTTTGGGCCTCAATGGGAAATGAAGAACTAGCCTCTGTGATTAGTAGGAAGAAGAGGCAGGCTAAAAAAGAATTCTGAAATTCTTCTAAGTATTGGAGAAAATACTTCTTTATGTGGCGGCTGAGAAACCTAAAGAGAGACACAACGACGGTTATGATTGTCTTTCTTTTCTGACATGGTGGGCGGGTTTTGTTGATTAAGCTGTAGTGGTGGCATAAAGAAAAGGGTGAGCCACTGTAGCCATTGGGCCTCCCGGAAGGAGACAACGAACGTCGGGTGAGTCAAGTCAACATGCGTCAGGTGAGATGAGCTAAAAAAAAAAATTGGAAATTTTTCTGAGTATGAAAAATTTTCCATGTCGGCTGAGAAGCGTCGATTCACTACAGGCGGAAGTCGGGCTTTGAGACGCAATGGTGAGTGGAATCTGAAACCCGAGCTCCAACGACGGGTGGAATATGAGACCCGAGCCGCAACAGTGGGTGGAAACCAAGTTTTTCACTGCAGAGGAAAAATACCAAAATTCATCTAATTGTTGGCTTTGTGGCGGTAGACAAAAGAAGTTTCGATCTGCAACAATGACAAGCAAAAGAACATCAGGGCCATAGTTGCACGTCAAAGTTGGGGAAAGAGCTACCACGGCAGAAGGAATTAGAGGAAAGAGATGCTACAGTGGATGGAAGATGGGGAAAGATCTGCTACGGTGGATGAAACTCGAAAAGTGTTTCTATGCGGCAGTGGAAGGGAAAAGGATAATGAGTCGCTACAATGGATGGGAATCGAAAATCAAGCCTCTACACAGCAGATGGAAAATTAAGAGGGATCCGACAACAGCGGTGGCTGAAAGTTGGTGAAGGAGCCGCTACACCGGTGGAGAAAATATGAAGTGGGAGCCACTATGGCAGTAGGTAGGAAAAGAGGAATGAGTCGCTACGGCAGGTGAAATTCAAAAAAAATTCCGATGCAGTAGATGAAATTTCTGAAAATTTTGTCGAAACAAAGAAATTTAGCAAGGTTTTTCAGTGATATCTACGGGGATAGAAAGATGAAAAATGGCAGCCTGTTTATGCACCAGATTGAGTGAAATAGAATTATTTACAACCATCACCCCCTTCAAACAGTCGTTCTTTGTGAAAAGAAAATTCTATTGTAATGTCCCGGTTTTGACCCCGTTACATTAGATGTATATGATGTGTATTTCGTAAATGATCATGGTGTGGAGTTAAAGGCCAAGGCCCCACCATGGATCGGTTATGCTATGTTTTGGGATTTATTTGTCACCGATTGAATATCGGGGCATGCGGCATATATTATGTTTTCCATTATGTAAATATGCATCTACAATTAATTAAATGAACACAACCAGCTACGGTCGCGGCAACTAAATCGAATGGGGCATGATTCCTAAGGATAAGGGAGGGGTGAAATATTTAACCTATGGGCCAATGGGGAAAAGCCAAATGTCTATGAGAGGACCCATCAAACTGTCAACTACCTTTCTTGTCTTTTTCCCAATCATTTATTTCTGCCAGAATGTAGTTGAGTTAGTTAATGCTTGGGGGAAGAGTATGGGCAAAAAAATTCGAATTGGGCAGAGACCCATTTTTGGGAAATCGTGTTCTGACTTCTTTGGCAAGAAAAATGCCCAAAAACGCAGACCATTCTGTCATGTATTCACGTTTTTCAGTTTTCTCACGTTTTGGGAGCAGCTGGAGTTTTTCCTGTGTGTTTGGATCCCACGTTTTGGCTATTGGCTTCATTTTTCCCATGGATTGGAGGTCGTTTTTGTAATGCCAGGTACTGGGTTGTCTTCCTCACGTTTTTGGAGCTGCTGGTGCATTTTCCATTCACGATTTGGTGGTTTCATGTGTTTTTATCATGGCTGTGAAGAGCC
>LPNX010598874.1:20099-84316 GCA_001517045.1 Pseudotsuga menziesii | reverse complement strand
TATTCCTTGGAGAATCATGCCCAGCTCGGGGGTGGCAGCGTTGCTGAGAGATTAAGGAGCACGCTGGCCTATGGTTGGGTGGAACGTTGCAGCGACGTAGCTTGTTGCGGAGCAAAGCTTTCATAAGATAAGTGATCTTGTGCATTTTATCTCCGCAATTCTTAATTTGCTGATAATGAAAATGAAATGAATCCATGTTGTATGAATGCTGCATAAATGTTGTTATTTTCCGCTGTGTATGATTAATTAAAATGCCTCTGTGTATAGTAAACATTCCTGTGTGCATGTTTTTAGTTCAAATTCTCTTTAACCATTCTGTTCATGAATTTTATTTGAGCCTGTACATGTTCATGGGCGGTTAGCCGGTCTGTAATAGCCATTAGATCGCGTCCTCTTTGCCGGTCGGAGGCATGGGGACGTGACATCTATGTTTTGACAAGTTGTCAATATATGATTATTTTTCCCAAATGAAGGTAAGTAGTTATGAATTTCTGAGAATGCTATAAATTTATAATTTAACAAACTATGTTATTAACACATTTTTGTAGAATCATAGCTACCTTCAAAATCAGCATTCCAGATAGTGCAGTTGGGTAAAGTGAGTTGTGGTTCATCCCTGAGGACAGACAACATGGATGATTATGCATGAGACCCCAATAAGTATGAGGAAGATGCTATGGGGTAAAATGTCTGAGTTGGAAATGCCGAGATAAATTCTAATGGGATAAGATTGCAAGAGACTCCCCCCGATTTTACAGCCGCCATGAGAAGCCTAATGGAAAAGATGCAGAGTTACAAGGATGATAATGAAATATTGGTTAAGGATCAGGAGGAGAAAAATCAGTTGAATACAGCCATGCTGCAAAGTTTGACATATATTTAGAGAAAGATGAACTCTGGGAACTAGACATAAAAGCCAGAAGGGAGTAAGAACACTACTAGAAGAAGAAATCGATCACCTAGTGAGTCATCTGACTCTGAAGGGTCTACTGGAGATTCAAGTTCTTCTTCTCACGAGAATCGGAGAAAGATGCGCTACCAGAACCACTCACAAGATAAATTTAAGAAGGAAATGCGCTACCAGAATGGTGAGATAAAGAATGGTTAAGAAGCTGAATCTTGGCTTCTTGGGATGAGAAAATATTTACAAGTCCAATCCTATTCAGGAAATATGAAGGGTAGGGTAGCCATAATCAATTTGATCGAAAGAGCATACATATGGTGGGAGCATTTCAGGAAAGTAAAGAATATTAATGAAAGGAATATAGTGTGGATGTAACGTCCCCGACCCTCCAACCGGTGAAGAGGACGCTACCGACATACTATCTACCCAGGCAAATAGCCCCATGAACATACACATGAAAATTGAGATGCTTTGAACTAAAATATGCATACATTATTACCATACAGTGGAAGCAAAACCATACATTCAAGCATTCAGCATGTTCATTGTAATTCATTATCAAATGTGATTGTAGGGATTTAAACATAAGAATACTTATCTTATGAAGAAGGACGCCTGCAACCAGCTATGTTCCTGCAACGTTCCACCCAACCTTAGGCCAGTCAGCTCCTTAATTTCTCAGCCACACTGCCACCCCCAAGCTGGGAATGATTCCCCAAGGAATAAGGAAACTAAGCAAGCTCACACATAGCCAAAGATATGTCAAAATTTAGTCAAGCCAACACGTTTGGGTTTATCAGACTGAGAGTACACAACAACACATAAACAAGCCAACAAGTTGGGTTTCTCAGGTTATCAAAAGATAGAAGCATTATCTGTTAAGATAGTGGGCTCATTGAAGAGCTAAGGATTCCTACACCAGAACTAGCTTGACTCCTAAGACATCCACACACACCCAACACAAGGAATCATTCCCTTCTCTGCTACACAGTCCCTTAGGCCATGAATTCCCTTCCAGTGCTATTCAGGGGGTGTAGAGAAGAGATTCAACCCTCTAGATCTGTCTGTGAGGCTCCTACAAAACACTAGGTTTGTCAAGCAGACTCCTTTCCACTCCTACACAGTCCAAAGAACAATTGCATACACAGAAGTATACACCATTTCTGGGTAGAGGAGAACAGTTCAGCCACATAATTAATTGCGAAGGAGGGTAAGAACAACCCACTAACAACAATTCAGATCCTAGGGATTTTTTTTCCTTAACGTGGCTAAAAGAGAAATCATCAACAACACCCAAGAGGATTTGGTCTCTCCTAAAATCGTTGGGCACACCAAAAATGATTTTCAGCTTGGTAAACATTGGGGAAATGCAACAGAAAATGTTGGGGAAGAACCCAACCACAAGAATATCACAAAAATGAAATTCTCAGACTCCAGCAAAATGAAGAACGACTGTCCACAAGAGGAATAAATACACAGCAAATCCAAAATCGTGGATTTCACACACAATAACTTCTGTCCATTTGAGAGAGAGCCCTAATGTGGATTTCCGAAGATGGGGGAAAATGGCCAGGATCCCAAATCGCGAAGGAAGAACACACAACCAGCAAAATCGTGGAGATAAAAAAAAACTTCTAAGCTTCCATGTGTGAGAAAATTAAGAACATGGGTGTATGGGAAAATGGGCATGCATTTTTGCGTGTTTTCTTGCCCCAAAAGTCAAAAACGATTTTCCCCAAAAAAAGGTTTTCCCAAAATTCAAAATTCAAGCCCATACTCTTCCCATCCCCATGCAATAACTACTTCAACCAATTTCTGGCAGAATTAAATGATTGGGTGAATGAGACAAGAAAGTTAGTTGACTGTTTGATGGGTTCTCCCATTGACATTTGGCTTTTCCCCATTGGCCCAAAGGTTTAAATAATTGCCCTCCCTATTCCTTAGGAAAATCATGCCCCCATCTCTTTTAATGTTGCATAGACATAGCTGGTTGTGGGTATTTTAATTTAAAAAACATATTTACATGATGCCAAAATTATAATGTGCCGAATAGAACGATATATCATCGGCAATTATTTTAATCGTCGGAACATAAAACATTAAATCGATGGTGGGGCTTTTTCCTTTAGCTCCGCACCACAATTAATTACAATATATACATCATATACATTTTTAATGCAAACGGGGTCAAAACTGGGGTGTTACATTCCCCTCCTCCTTCAATCAACACTGTCCTCGGTGCTTTACAAAATTGAACAAAATGCTGCACTGGTACTGCCTCAGTGCTCCATAGAATTGAAAAAAAATGGATGTGCCAATCGCATGGCATCCTCTAGCTCCCATGTAGCCTCTTTAGGACCGTAGTGCTCCCATTGCACCTTTACCTGCGCTATGGCTTGGTTCTAGAGCATTGTGACATTCCTGGCGAGGATGCACATTGGTTTGATTTGGAACTCTCCCTCGGGTTCCACCTAAATCACATCCCAAATTATCACATGGTTAGGATCATGTACATATTTCTTAAGCAAAGAAACATGAAAAACATTATGATCTCTAGTGCTAGCAGGAAATGCAAGTCTATATGAAACTGGCCCTATTCTTTCAAGCACTTCAAATAGCCCACAATATCTAGGTGACAGCTTGGCACAACTTCCAAGCTTCAAGGAACTATTCTTTTCCCTCACTATGAGGTAAACATGATCCTCAACACTGAACTATCTTATCACCCTATGATTATCTGCATAGATTTTCTGTCTGTTCTGAGCTGCTTTCAAATTTTGCCTAATCTTTACAACCTCCTGCTCCATATCCTTAAGCAATTTAGGACCAAGCACAATCCTGTTCATTGGATTATCCCAAGTCACTGGTGTCCTACACCTCCTTCCATAGAAATATTCATATGGACTCATCCCCAAGAATGCTTGTTGTCCATTGTTATAAGAAAACTCTACCAAGTGTAAATAATCTTCCCACTTGGTTGGTTTATCCATCACATACATGCGAAGCATGTCTTCAAGCACTTGATTTACTCTCTCTGTATGTCCATCCGTCTAAGAATGGTAGGCAATGCTGAAGTTCAACTTTGTACCCAAATCTGCAAACAACCCCTTCCAAAAATTGGAAGTGAACTTAACATCTCTGTTAGAGACTATTGCCTTAGGCAATCCATGCAATTTGAAAATCTCCTTCATGAAGATCTTTGCAATATCATCAGTCTTATGAGTAGAATTAACCGGTATAAAATGCGCTGCCTTTTTCAACTTTTCCACCACAACCATGATGGAATCATGTTGTCTCCAAGTCATTGGAAATCCTATAATAAACTCCATAGAAATAACTTCCCATTTCAATTATGGAACTGGAAAAGGCTGCAACAAACATGCTGGGTGTTGATGCTCAACCTTTACCTGCTGACATTTCATGCACCTTGAAATATATTCAGCGATGTCCTTTTTCATTCCTGGCCAAAAGTACGACTTTCTGGCTGTAGCAATTGTCTTCTGATATCCTGGGTGACCAAAATATGGAGCTTGATGGATTTCATCCATAACAACTCTTTTTAACTCTGCTACATTTGGAATATAAATTCTACCTTTATAAGTAAGAAGTCCATCTTCTTCCAATTTATACCCCTCATACCTCTTCTCAAGACTTTGCTGCTGCAATTTGTCTTTTACCTGCACATACATTTCATCTTCAGCAGTATGACTAACAATATGCTACCTCAAATCTGATTGGAAATTACTAAGAGATGCCACATGCATTTCCTGCACCTTCCTACTGAGCGCATCAACTACCTTATTCTCTTTTCCTTTTATGTGCTTGATTTCGAAATCAAACTAACATAAGACTTCCAGCTATTTCGCTTTCCTAGAATTTAACGTTGGCTGATCAAATAAATACTTCAAACCACAATGGTTTGTCCTTAACTCAAATATTCTTCCCATCAAGTAATGTCTCCACATCTTGAGAGCATATACTATGGCTGTAAGTTCTAGATCATGAGTGGCATAGTTTTTCTCATGTTCCTTCAACTTTCTTGATTCATAACATATCACATGGTTGTCTTGCATAAGGACTCCTCTAATCCCTTGTTCGCATGCATCGGTACACACCACAAAATATTTCTTTGGGTCTACAACTTTCAATACTGGTGCACTGGTGAGAAGATTCTTCAATTGCTGGAATCTTCCTTCACACCTTGATGCCCATTCAAACTTTATCCCATTATTTTGCAAAGAAGTAATGGCATGTGCAACTTTGGAGAATCCTTCAATGAATCTCTTGTAGTATCCTGCAAGTCCCATAAAAGATCTTACATCTGTCACATTTCTTGGAGTAGGCCAATTCATAATGGCTTCAATCTTTTCAGGGTCCACAGATATGCCCTCTTCTGAGATAACGTGACCCAAATACTGTATTCTATCTCTATAGAAGTCACACTTGCTCAGCTTTGCATACAGTTGATGCTCCCTGAGCAATTGCAATGTCAATCTCAAATGTTCTTCATGCTCTTACTCATTCTTAGAATAAATAAGAATGTCATCAAGGAAAACAAGAACAAACTTGTCCAAATACCTGCTGAAGACACTGTTCATAAGGCACATAAATGTAGCTAGTGCATTTGTGAGACCAAATGGTACCACTACAAAATCATAATGTCCATACCTTGTTCTGAAGCCTGTCTTATGAATGTTTTCAACCCTGATTCTCACCTAGTGGTAACCAGACCTCAAGTCAATCTTGGAAAATACCTTTGCTCCTCTCATTTGATCAAAGAGGTCCTCAATTCTAGGAAATGGGTATTTATTCTTCGCAATGACTTTGTTCAATTGTCTGTAATCAATACACAACCTAAGTGTATCATCTTTCTTCTTTACAAACAGAACTAGCACTCCCCAAGGAGATGCACTCAGCCTGATATACTTCTTCTCCAACAACTCCTACAGTTGCATCTTCAACTCTAGCATCTCAGGTGTACTCATTATGTAGGGTGTCTTGGACAATGGTGCTACTCCTGGAACAAGTTCAATTATGAAATAAATGTCCCTCTTTGGAGGAAGCCCTGGAATCTCATTAGGAAACACATCCCTGAATTCCTGCAACACATGAAAGTCTTCCAGCCTAGGAGTTTCATTCTCTATTGCCTCCAAAATATTAGCTGCATACAACTGACAACCTTTCCTACAGAACTTCTTCAACTACATTGCTGAAATCTGCCTCACAAAAATCACCTTTGGAATTCCTTTCACAATCCTTGAGTTTCCTTATTCATCCAAGCACTCAAATTCCTTATTCTAATAGTCAATATTTACCCTGGGAGCTTCTAACCCATCCATTCCAATGAGAACATCATAGGAACCAAGTGGTAGAACATTCATATCTACACAAGTGACCAATCCATTCATGACCAATGGACATTTCTCTACCACTTCACTAACTTTTTTCTTAGTTCCAGTGGCTAGCTGAACTAACCAAGATTTGCTATGCTTTAGTTTCTTAAAAGCACAAATCTCCACTACTCTAGGGGTAATGTAACTGTGAGTAGAACCAAGGTCAATCAAAATAGAAACAGATTTCTCAACAATCTTACCTGCAAATTCAACCACAACTGACTAGTGATCTTCCTGGCGATCCTCTAGTGCTATATAAATCCTAGGGACAGCCCTTGCTACTTGACCCACTGTTTCTACTTCTTGAATGTTGTAAGCTGGCCTTGAACTCTCATTCTCGAGTGGACAATTCATGTGCATGTGGGTTCCTCCACATTTCCAACATTGGAGAGGTTCTTTGCTCTGTTATGGATCTCTAGGATTTTCCCCCATCGCTCTGGCTGGCTGCTTCTCAGCTTGTGATGGTTTCTTCTGTTGATTCCTAAAGTTAGAAGGTTTCGAACCTTTCTTTCTTTGGTCAGAATTCTCTTTATTTTTGTCCTTCCATGTCTTATGATAATCAGGTTTACCTTTGCTTTTCTCATAGAAATACTTATCCTTCCTTATTGCTTCTTCAAGAGTTCTAGGTTCATAAAACTCAATTCTGTCTTTGTAAGATTGAGGCAATCCACTCAGGAAATGTTGGATCTTCACTTTCTCATCTTTGATATACTTGACATACCTAAATAGTTCCAAGAACTTATTTGCATACTCTTCCATAGTCTATTGTCCCAATCTCAGCTCATGGAATTCTTTAATCTTATCATCATAGTACCTGTCAGAGAGGTACTTCTGCTTGAAGTGTTTCTTGCATTGTTTTCACACAATTCTTCTTTCATTAACCTTCTTTATTTGTCTTTGGTGTTCCCACCATATGGATGCTCTTCCAGTAAAATTTAATATGGCTACCCTTGCTTTCATATTTCCGGAGTAGTCTTGAACTTGGAAATACTTCCTCATCCCAAGAAGCCAAGCCTCAGCTTCTTAACCATTCTTGACCTCACCATTAAAAGTAGTAGGCATTGCCTTTTTTAATTCATCTCGCGAATTGTTCTTGTAACATCTCCTCCTCTTATTCCTACAATATGGAGAGCTTGCATCTTCACTGGGTTTTCAAAATCAGATGACCCACTGGTAGTCCATTCTGGAGTAATCCTTTTATCCCTGGAAGCCCTCCTGGAGACATGGGACCTTTTACAGGAATCTCCCCTAGCGCTACTCTTGCTTCTTTCTGGATTAGTTGTCTGATGCCCAGAGTTTATCTATCCCTAGATGTCTGTCAAAATCTACAGTATAGGTGCATTTATCTGATTTTGATCTTCTTGAGCCTTAAGCATCCTTTCATTGTCTTCTCCGCAACTTTGAAAATCCACCCTCAGGCTTCTCATGGTGGCTGCAAAATCTGGGGGAGTATCTTGAAATATTCTCCCATTGGACTCTATCTCGTAATTTCCAACTCTGACATTTTCTCCTATAGCATCTTCCTCGAACTCATAGGGGTCTTGTGCATCATTCATGTCGTTGATTCTCATCTTGGCCCAACCAAGAACAAATTCTTTTGAAACTGCTCTTATGCGGAATGATGCCTTTGAAGGTGACTATAGTTCTATAAAATGCGTTAATAAACACAATTGTTAGCTACATAACAATATCATGAGTTCATAATTACTTACCTACATTGGAACATACTAGATTGACAACTTAGTCAAATCACATAATTTTCTTTTCACCAAGAACAACGGTCTTAGGGGGATGACAGGGGTCAAGGGGGCTTCCCCCCTTGTGGCTTCCCTGCCATTTTTTCATCCTTTTGGTCCCTATAATTCCATTGAAAAAATCATATTTTTCCATCTGATCGGATCCCTTCCCAACAAGTCATCCGATGTATTGGGTCACTTGTTGACAACTCTTCCGATGCCTTATTGGGTGAGTCCTCATTTCTCTTCCAATGCCTTATCGGATCAATATTTTTTTGCCTTCTGATGCTTCAGCTTGATATTTATTTTCCTTTCAGTGCACATCGGGTTGATATTCCTTTGTAATCCAATGCCATATCAGGTCGATCTTCATTTCCCTTCCGACGCCTCGGGTCAATCTTCTTTTCTCTTTTGACGCGTCGGTTCCCTTTAGGCGAGCCTTGCCGACAACTCGACTTCTCTTCAACGAATGTCTTTCGAGATGCCTCGAAGAGATTCTCTCAAGAGACATTGGAAATTTATCCGAGATGTCTCAGAGAGCTTCTCCTGAGAGAAATCGGAAATTTATCCAAGATGCCTCGAAGATCTTCACCCGAGAACCATCGAAAAACGTTTTCTGAGATTTCCTATACTTAGAAAAAATTTCAAATTTTTCCTCTCTTCTTCCTCTTTCCGTCACCATGTCGGCTCCCTTCTGGCAAGTCTTACTGACACCTTGGCTCCACCTAGTTGAGACCTTCAGCTCCTCCCATCCGAGACATTTGTCTCCTCCCAGCCGAGACCTTCAGCTCCTTCCAGCCAATACCTTCGGAAAAAATTTCAAAGCTTTCTCTCTACTTGGTTTCTTTATCTGATGGACTCAGCTCAAGTCATCTGACATATATGATAGACTTCCGCCTAATTCATCCAACGTATTGGATGGACTTCATCCTAAGTCATCCGATATTTTCCATACTTAGAAATTTCTTTTTAAATTCTCCCTGCTTTTCACATTTTTCCTCTGTTGGGCAGAGGGTAACCTGCCTCTTCCACTGCTTCTTCACGGCCCATTGAGGCCCATGCTGCAACATGTGTTCCGATACCACACTGTAACATCCCTAACCCTTCGATCGGCGAAGAGGACGTGACCAACATACTATCTACTCGGGCAACTAGCCCCCTGAACATACACATGAAAATTGAGATGCTTTGAACTAAAATATGCATACATTATTACCATGCAGTGGAAGAAAACCATACATTCAAGCATTCAGCATGCTCATTGTAATTCATTATCAAATGTAATTGCAGGGATTTAAACACAAGAATACTTATCTTATGAAGAAGGACGCCCGCAATAAGCTATGTCACTTCAACCTTCCACCCAACCATAGGTCAGTGGGCTCCTTAATCTCTCAGCCACACTGCCACCCCCGAGCTGGGCATGATTCCCCAAGGAATAAGGAAACTAAGCAGGATCACACATAGCCAAATATATGTCAAATTTCATTCAAGCCAAAATGATTGTGTTTATTAGACCAATAGTACACAACAACACATAACCAAGCCAATAAGTTGAGTTTATCAAGTTATCAAGAGATGGAAGCACTATCTACTAAGCTAGTGGGATCATTGAAGAGCTAAGGATGCCTACACCAGAACTAGCTTGACTCCTAAGACATCCACACACACACAAAACAAGGAATCATTATCTTCTCTGCTTCACAGTTCCTCAGGCCATGAATTCCCTTCCAGTGCTATTCAGGGGGTGTAGAGAAGAGAGTCATCCCTCTAGCTGTGTCTTTGAGGCTCCTGCAAAACACTAGGTTTGTCAAGCAGACTCCTTTCCACTCCTACATAGTCCAAAGACCAATTGCATATACAGTAGTATACACCATTTCTGGGTAGAGGAGAACACTTCATCCATGGAATTAATTTCCAAGGAGGGTAAGAACAACCCATTAACAAAAATTTGGATCCCAAGGATGTTTTGGCCCTAACGTGGCCAAAAGAGAAATCATCAGCAACACCCAAGAGGATGTGGTCTCTCCTTAAAATTGTTGGGCAACACCAAAAACGATTTTCAGCTTGGTAAACATTGGGGAAATGCAATACAAACCATTGGGGAAGAACCCAACCACAAGAACATCACAAAAAAGAAACTCTCAAAATCCAACAAAATTAAGAACAACTGTCCACAAGAGAAAGAAATACACAACAAATCCAAAATTATGGATTTCACACACAACAACTTCCATCCATTTGAGAGAGAGCCCCAATGTGGATTTCTGAAGATGGGGGAAAATGTCTAGGAGCCCAATTCGCGAAGGAAGAACACACAGCCAACAAAATCGTGGATGTAAAAAAAAATTCTTAATCTTCCCTGCGTGAGAAAATGAAGAACGTGGGTGTATGGGAAAATGGGCATGCATTTTTGGGTGTTTTCTTACCCCAAAAGCCAAAAATGGATTTTCCCCAAATTCGAAATTCATGCCCATAGTCTTTCCATCCCCATGCAATAACTACTTCAACCAATTTCTGGTAGAATTAAATGATTGGGTGAATGAGACAAGAAATGTAGTTGACTTTTTGATGGGTTCTCCCATTGACATTTGGCTTTTCCCCATTGGCCCAAAGGTTTAAACAATTTCCCTCCTTATTCCTTAAGAAAATCATGCCCCCATCTTTTTTAATGTTGCATAGACATAGATGGTTGTGGGTATTATAATTTAAAAAGCATATTTACATGATGCCAAAATTATAATGTGCCAAATAGCACGATATACCATCGGCAACGATTTTAATCGCCGAAACATAAAAAATTAAATCAATGGTGGGGATTTTGCCTTTAGCTCCACACCACGATTAATTACAATATATACATCATATACATTTTTAATGCAAACGGGGTCAAAACAGAGGTGATACAGTGGAAGCAATTCCGAAAGTATTTCAAGGAGAAGTGCCTCTCTAATAGGTACTATGATGACAAGATCAAAGAGTTCCATGAGCTAAGATTGGGACAAGATACTATGGAAGAGTATGCCAATAAGTTTTTGGAGTTGCTGAGGTATGTCAGGTACATAAAAGATGAGAAGGTGAAGATTCAGCGTTTTCTGAGTGGATTTCCTCAGTCTTACAAAGACTGAATTGAGATCTATGAACCTATAACTCTGGAATAAGCAATAAGAAAATATAAGTATTACTACGAGCAAATAAAGAACAAACCGAATTACCAGAAAACATGGAAGGAAAAAAGGAGTGAGAAGTCTCACCAAAGGAAGAAAGGTTACAAACCTTCTAACTTCAGGAATCAACAGAAGCAACCAGCACAAGTTGAGAAGCAGCCAGCTAGAGTGACGGGAGAGAATCCAAAAGATCCATGGACCACAACAGAATAGAGGACCACTCCAATGTTGGAAATGTGGAGGACCCCACATGCGTAGGTACTGTCCACTTGAGAATGAGAATGCAAGGCCAACATACAATATTCAAGAGGCAGAAACAGCGGGACAAGTAGAAAGGGCTGTACCTAGAATTTATGCAACAATGGAAGACCGTCAAGAAGATCACCAGTCAATGGGGGTTGAAGTTGCAGGTAATATTGTTGAGCAATCTATTTCTATTTTGATTGACCCTGGTTCTACTCACAATTATATTTCTCCTAGAGTAGTGGAGGTTTATGCTCTTAGGAAGGTAAAGCATAGCAAGTCTTGGTTAGTTCAGCTAGCCACTGGAACTAAGAGAAAATTTAATGAATTGGTGGAGAAATGTCCATTGGTGATGAATGTACTGATCACCTATGTAGATCTGAATTTTCTACCACTTGGTTCCTATGATGTTCTCATTGGAATGGATTGGTTAGAAGCTCATAGAGTGAAGCTTGACTATTATAACAAGACTTTTGAATGCATGGATGAAGAAGGGAACCTAGTAGTTGTAAGAGGCATTCCAAAGGTAATCTCGGTAAGGAAGATTTCAGCAATGCAGTTAAAGAAGTTTTGTAGAAAAGGTTGTCAGTTGTATGCAACCCATATTTACGAGGAAACAGAGAATGAAACTCCTAGGTTGGATGACTATCCTGTGTTGCAAGACTTCAAGGATGGTTTTCCTGATGAGGTTCCAGGAATTCCTCCAAAGAGGGACATAGATTTCACAATTGAAGTTGTGCTAGGACTAGCACTAGTGTCAAGGGCACCCTACAGAATGAGTACACTAGAAATGTTAGAGCTGAAGATGCAACTGCAAGAATTGTTGGAGAAAAAGTATATCAGGCTGAGTGTGTCTCCTTGGGGAGCACCAGTTGTGTTCATAAAGAAGAAATATGGTACACTCAGATTGTGTATTGATTACAGGCAGCTGAACAAAGTCACGGTGAAGAACAAATATCCCTTGCCAAGAATTGATGGCCTCTTTGATCAAATGAAAGTAGCAAAGGTATTTTCCAACATTGACTTGAGGTCTGGTTACCATCATGTGAAAATCAAGGATGAATTCATTCATAAGACAACCTTCCGGACAAGGTATGGACATTATGAGTTTGTATTGGTACCGTTTGGTCTCATAAATGCACCAGCAACATTTATGTGCTTTATGAATAGTGTCTTCAGCAAGTATTTGGACAAATTCATTCTTGTTTTCCTTGATGACATTCTTGTTTATTCTAAGAATGAATAAGAGCATGAAGAAAATTTGAGACTAATGTTGTAATTTCTAAGAGAACATCAGCTGTATGCAAAGCTAAGCAAGTGTGACTTCTATAGGGATAGAATTCAGTACTTGGGTCACATTATTTCAGAGGAGGGTATATCTATAGACCCTGACAAGATTGAAGCTATTAAGAATTGGCCTACTCCAAAGAATGTGACAGGGGTAAGATCTTTTATGGGTCTTGCAGGATATTACAGGAGATTCATTGAAGGATTCTCCAAGGTTGCACATGCTATCACTTCTTTTCAAAGAAAGGGGATAAATTTCGAATGGAACTCGAAGTGTGAAGAAATTTTCCAGTGGTTGAAGTATCTTCCCACAAGTGGACTGATCTTGAAAGTTGCAGACCCAGAGAAAGATTTTGTGGTGTGTATAAATGCATGTGGCCAACGACTTGGAGGAGTTCTTATGCAAGACAACCACATGATATGTGATGAATCGAGGAAGTTGAAGGAGCATGAGAAGAACTATGCCACTCATGATCTAGAACTTGCAGCCAAAGTACATGCTCTCAAGATGTGGAGACATTACTTGATGGGAAGACGATTTGAGCTAAGGAAATACCATTATGGTCTGAAGTATTTGTTTGATCAGCCTACTCTGAATGCTAGGCAAGTGAGATGGTTGGCATTTTTATGTGAGTTTGATTTTGAAATAAAGCACATAAAGGAAAAAGAGAATAAGGTAGCTAATGCACTCAGTAGGAACTTGCAGGAAATGCATGTGGCATCCATTAGTATTTTCCAATCAGATTTGAGGCAGCATATTGCTAATCATATTGCTGAAGATGAATTGTATGCACAAGTCAAGGACAAGTTGCAGCAGCGAAGCCTTGAAAGGAAGTATGAAGGATATAAATTGGAATAAGATGGACTTCTTACTTATAAGAACAGAATTTATATTCCAAATGTAGCATATTTGAGGAGGGTTGTTATGGATGAGATCCATCAAGCTCCATATTCTGGTCACCCAGGATATCAGAAGATGATTTCTACAGCTAGAAAGCAGAACTTTTGGCGAGGAATGAAAAAGGACATGGCTGAATATATTTCAAGGTGCATGACGTGTCATCAAGTGAAGGTTGAACATCAACACCCAGCAAGTTTATTGCAGCCTTTGCCGATTCCAGAATGGAAATGGGAAGTTATTTCCATGGATTTTATTATAGGATTGCCAATGACTTGGATACAACATGATTCCATCATGGTTGCGGTAGACAGGTTGACAAAGGCAGCACATTTTATGTCGGTTAAGTTTATGCATAAAACTGATGACATTGCAAAGATATTCATTAAGGATATTTTCAAACTGCATGGATTTCCTAAGGCAATAGTCTCTGACAGAGATGTCAAGTTCACTTCCTATTTTTGGAAGGGGTTGTTTACAGATTTGGGTACAAAGTTGAATTTCGGCACTTCCTACCATCCTCAGACTGATGGACAGACTGAGAGAGTTAACCAGGTGCTGGAGGACATGCTTCGCAAGTATGTGACGGAACACCCAACCAAGTGGGAATATTATTTACACTTGGTAGAGTTTTCTTATAACAATGGAAAACAAGCATCCTTGGGGATGAGTCCTTATGAATATTTGTAAGACAGAAGGTGTAGGACACCAGTGACATGGGATAATCCAGTGAAAAGGGTTGTGCTTGGTAAATAATTGCTCAAGGAGATGGAGCAGGAATTTGTAAAGATCAGGAAGAATTTGAAGGCATCCCAGGATAGACAGAAAATTTATGCAGATAAGCATAGGGTGAACAGAGAGTTCAGTGTTGGGGATCATGTTTACCTCAAAGTGAAAGCAAAGAATAATTCCTCGAAACTTGGAAGTTGTGCCAAGTTGTCACCTAGATACTATGCACTGGTTGAAGTGCTTGAAAGAATAGGGCCAGTTGCATATAGACTTGCATTTCTTGCTAGCACTAAAGCTCATAAAGTTTTTCATGTTTCTTTGCTTAAAAAAAATGTACATGATCCTAACCATGTAATAAATTGGGATGTGATATAGGTGGAACTAGAGGGAGAGTTCCAAATCAAGCCTATGCGCATCCTCACCAGGAAGGTCACAATGCTCCGGAACCAAGCAATAGGACAGGTGAAGGTGCAATGGGAGCACTACGATCCTGAAGAAGCTACGTGGGAGCTAGAGGATGCCATGCAACTGGCACATCCATTTTTGTTTGAATCTATAGATTAATGAGGGTAGTACCAATAAGCATTTTTGTTCAATGTTGTAAAGCACTAGGGATAGTGATGTTGAAGGGGGAGGGGAATGTAACACCCAGGTTTTGACCCTGTTTGCATTTAAATATTATGATGTAAATAATCATGGTGTGGAGCTAGGAAAAAGCCCCACCATTGGTTTAGTGTTTATTTTTTAGCAATTAAGGTTGAGTTAATGGTATTTTATGCTATCTAAACATTAAAAAGCTGGACATCATGTTAAATTTGCAATTTTAATTAAAAACCCACAGTCGGATATGTCAACACAACTAAATGAGATGGGGGCATGATTTTTCCTAAGGATGAGGGAGTGGTGGATTGGAAGAGGGGAAATAAATTCAAAATTGGCAGAGCACCATTTCTAGAAAAACGTTTTTAAAGTTTCTTGGGCAAGAAAACACTAAAAATGGCCACCTTTCCCTCATGCGGCAGCGTTTCACCTTCCCTCACGATTTTGGAATGGAAAAACATTTTGGGAAAACTAATTCAGCATTCACGTAGCATAAATCAAGCAAAAATGATCCTGAGGCTGGACCCTTAGGGAATTTCTCCTGTTTAGCGATATGAATCCTTCACGTTTTTTGTTTTCCTGTGTGGATTGTTCTCTCTCACGTTTTCTCTTGTCTGCTAGTTATTTTCCTGAACACGATTTCCCTGAATCTGATTTTGTGTCTTTGATTTGAAAGACCATCATCATTTTCGTTTTGGTATTTTGCAGCAGTCGGCCTAGCACCGACAATGTTCATAAAATCATAAATTTATGTGTGTGTATGTAATCCCTAGCATCTGCTACGTTTTGATAAATCCCAGGGCTGAGATCACTGTGTGTGCATCCATGTTTGGCATCTGAATTGATTGAAGGAAGGGAAATAGAGTCTAGACTTGCTTGATAAACCTAGTGTGTGAAAGAACCTCACAGACCAATCTAGAAGGATGGTTTTCTTCTTTGCATGCTGTGAATAACACTGGAAGGGAAGGCATGGCCTAAGGGACTATGTAGTAGAGAAGGGAATGCTTCCTTGTTTTGGGTGTGTAATTGTTTAGAAATCAGGCTATATCCAGTGTGGGTGTTCATAGCTCTGGGGTTGAGCTCGCTAGATTAGCAGTCAGTCTTTCCACCTCCTTGGCAACCTGATAAAACCAACTGGATGGATGGCTTAGCTAGTATCCTAATAAACCCATATGTTGGCTTGGCTGTCTCTCATGTGAATTTGGATGAGTGTAAACCACCACCTATGTAAGTTTGATAAACCCAACTGTGTTGTCTTGACTGCATTTTATTGTATCCTTGGCTATGGGGAAAGTCTGCTAGTGTTCCTTATTCCTTGGGGAAAAGCATGCCCAACTCGGGGGTGGCAGTGTTTTTAAGAGATTAAAGAGCACACTGTCCTATGGTTAGGTGGAACGTTGCAGCGACATAGCTGGTTACGGGACAAGCTTCTCCAAATATAAGTATTCTTGTTTATTTAAGTTCTGCAACTGTATTTGCTTATGAATTATTATGAAATTATCATGAACATGTTGAATGCATGAATTTTTTGAATGAATGATTTGCTTCTGCTGTATATATCATTTACATTTTATTGTGCATATGTATATTTATATGATTTAAGTTCAATGAATTTTTATATATGTATTATTTTCATGGGGGCTTAGATTGCCCGGGTTTACAGATGTTAGTCCTGTCCTCTCCGCCGAATAAGGGTTGGGGATGTGAAATTGTTGTTTAGGGAATTTATCATAGAAAATTTGGGTGTTTGCATTGCAGGTACAACAAAATTTTGGTCACTCGGTGCAAAATGAGGATGGAGAAGACTCATGTATTGTTGACCCCATTCAACTATTTTGAATGGAAGGCCGAAATGGTGATCCAACTGAGATCGAAATTCCTGTAAGAACACTTTACTATAAAGAAATTCTCAAAATATTATTCACTATCAAAGAAAAAAGTATCCACCTTAGAAGATAATTTCTAAGAACACTTTAATATAAAAAATTTCCAAAAAATGGCCTCCATCTTAGAAGAATATTTCTAAGAACATTTACTATAAAAAATTTCCCAAAAGAGTCTTTACTAAGAACACTTTTTTTAGAACAATAATCCAATGCTTAGTAGCTTGGTATATAACCTTACTCAATTTTATTTTCATTTATGTAGTGATATGCTATGGTTTGGACTTAGGGAAGTTAATCCAAGAATATAACTGGTTATTTTGATATGTTCACACCTATAGGAGTGCTCCAGCTCAGTAAACCATCACATGGGTGCCCTGATTAATGACATGAGCACTCACATTCCTCCTTTTGGGGATATTTGGTTTACTAGGAGTATTAGGGGTGTTTCTACCCCAATGTTTGGACTGTTGGAGTACTTATTGCTCACCTTGAGCCTCCTTCTCACCTCTACTTGCTCACCCACACATGCCATGGATTCATTGTTTCCCCAACACACTTCATCCATGTTCACACCTTGATTCGTGACCATCTGGGCTGATTTAGAGCTTGTTTAGTCCGCCCAGGGGGGATTGAGACCAATTTTGGCCATGTCACATGTACACTCAGATTTGGCTTCCTAAGCCTCATGAATTGATCCATATGTAATATAAACCTATTGTAATCAAATTTAGATGTTAGACAGTTCAATAATATCCATTTTTTGTTCACATGTGTATGTAAAATTGTTCCTCTTTCAATATTTTTTGTTGGTTTTTGCAAGTAATTTGAATTGTGAGATTCTATTGGGCTCCTATATCATGTTTTAGACCAAATTATCACATGGTATCAGATATTATTGGAGTTGTAGATTAATCTTGAGTGTTTGAAATGCATTTTGAGAGATTCTCCGGATAAAATTTGAGTGTTTTTATAGGAACTTTCAACAAAATATCACCACTAGAGCAAGAAGAGATGGATAAGAACCACATATTTCTCACTCCATTCAATTACCCCGAATGGAAGGATGAGATGGTCATCCAAATGAGATATAAGGGTCTCTACAAGGTTACCATGGGTACAGAAGTGGAGCCAAACTCTGCAGTAGAGAAGTCAAAATACTTCTATAGACTTGATGAGGCCTTTGGATTGTTGTGTCTAAGCATTTCAAGAGATATCCTATTTCATGTTGACATTTTGACAACCCCAAATGAGGTGTGCCAGAAGCTCAAATCTCTCTTTGGGAAAAGTGATGATCTAAGGGTACACCAGCTTGAAAACGAGCTCATTAGCCTGAGCCCGATGCATTTTGACACTATCCAAGAGTTCTTCACCAAAATCAAGTCCCTAGTAATTCAATTCAAACAATGTGGAATTGAGAAGAAGGAGGAAAGGTTGATATTTTCAATCCTTTTGAAGTTGGGGCTAGAATATTCAGTGTTAGTTAGCACATTCATGTCTAGAAAGCTAACCATTCAAAATTGGAAATTGCCAAAACTAGTTGGTTCCATGGAGTCCCTTATCCAGGAGTAGGACAAGCTAGTTCAAATGGGAACCATCAAAGAAAGAAAGGATCAAGCCTTGGCTATGGGTGTTTCGAATTCCTCCAAAGGAAAGCAAAAGGAAAAGATTTCAAACCAATCAGAGAAAAGGAAGCCAGTTAAACCCAATACCACTAATGGGGGTTCAAACCATCCTAAGGACAAGTGTGCCTATTTCCATAAGGGATGGAATCCATAGATATCCAGCGCGAAGAATACCATTGACATGATGGCGCAGCTACTAGAGAAAAACAACATCCCTGCCTCAGATGGTGCAAGGAAGAAAGATAGCAGCTCAAGTTTTGACAAGAAGGAGAAATTCAATGCCTTGGTAGTAGGTTCTTCTAATCCCTCCACGTTCATTATTGATTTAGGGGCATCTAGACATATGGCTTCCACTAGAGAGATATTCTCCTCTATGCATTTGAATAGTGTCCCAACAGTTCGAATGGGAGATGACTTTGAGATCCAGACCAAAGAAGTTGGGAGGATCAACCTTAATCATGGATATTTTAGTGATGTCCTCTATGTACCAAACTTGGCAGCAAATTTTTTGTGAGTATACCAAATGACAGATATAGGAGAATCCAGGAGAGTAAATTTTACTCCATATTTGGTAGATATAGTAGAAATACTCTCCAACCAAGTTGTGGCATTGGGGTATGTATACCACCAAGCTATAATGTACAAGTTCTTGAAATTTATTTCTAATTCCAGAGGGTAAGCGCTCCTATCACATGCTAATGAGACCTCCAAGCTATGGCATGAAATATTTGGACACATGAACTACAAGTATATTCAAGAACTGAGCAAGGATGAGATGGTGGAAGTGTTTCCTCAAATAAAATCTTCCAATGATGATTGTATTGGTTGTGTAGTGGGAAAGAATCCAGAGCGCAACTATGAAAAGGGGAAGGCAAGGAGATCCACACAAACACTTGTATTGGCACAATCATAACTCATTGATCCTCTTCCAATTCCTTCCTATGGATAAGGACAAGATCATTAAAATTGGAACCATCAAAGCAATCAAGGATCAAGCATTGGCTATCGGTGTTTCGAATTCCTCGAAAGGAAAGTAGAAGGCAAAGAATTCAAAGCAGTCAGAGAAAAGGAAACCAGATAAACCCAAAACCACTGATGGGGGTTCGAATCCTCCTTAGGATATGTAAAAGAAAGGAAAGGATAAATCCAAGTGCACCTATTTCCATAAGGTATGGAATCCAGAGAGATCCTGTATGAATAATACCATTGACATGATCGCACGGCTACTGGAGAAAAACAACATCCTTGTCCCAGATGGCGCAATGAAAAAAGATGGTAGATCAAGTTCTAACAACAAGGAGAAATGTCATGCATTGGTAGAAGGTTATTTGAATCCCTCCACATTGATTATTGATTAAGGGTCATCTAGACATATGGATTCCACCAGAGAGCTCTTATCCTCTATGCATTCGAATAGTGGCCCAACTGTTCGAATGGGAGATGACTCTGAGATCTAGACCAAAGGAGTTGGGAGGATCAACCTTGATCATTGATATTTCAGTGATGTCCTCTATGTACCGGACTTGGCAGGAATGTTTTTTTCACTATACCAAATGACACATATAGAAGAATCCAAGAGAGTAACTTTTACTCCAGATTTGGTAGAGATAGTAGAAATATCCTCCAACCAAGTTGTAGCATTGAGGTATGCAAACCACCAAGCTAGAATGTACAAGCTCTCGAAATTTCTTCATAACTCCAGAGGGTAAGCCCTCCTATCACATGCCAATGAGACCTCCAAGATATGGCATGAAATATTTGGACACATGAACTACAAGTATATTCAAGCACTGAACAAGGATTAGATGGTGGAAGGGCTTCCTCAAATCAAATCTTCCAATGGTGCTTGTATTGGATGTGTAGTGGGAAAGCATCCAGAGCACAACTATGAGAAGCGGAAGGCAAGGATATCTACACAAACACTTGTATTGGAACATTCATACCTCATTGGTCCTCTTCTAATTTCTTTTTATGGAGGATCAATGTATGTTCTCACTTTCATAGATGACTACTCAAGATTTTGTTGGGTATAGTTCCTTAAGTTAAAATCTGAAGTCTTTGAGACATTGAAGATTTGGAAGGCCCTAGTGGATAATCAAAGTGGGAATATGATTAAAATACTTAGCACTGATAATGGTAAAATATATTTCAATAAAAATATGCATAATCTTTGTGAGGAATGTGGCATTCAAATGCAACATTTGGTCCCCTACATACCACAACAAAATGGTGTGGCAGAGAGGAAAAATAGGGCTCTCAAAGAGATGGCCACATGCATGATTGAGGAAAAGGATTTCAGTCCCCAACTATGGTCTGAGGCCATCAATTTTTATGCATATGTTCATAAAAGGGAATTACATAAATCAGACAAAGGAAAAAATCCCTACGAGGAATGGTTTGGCCACAAACCAAATGTCTCACATTTCATAATTTTTGGCTCAAGGGCATGGGCTCGAATTCCATTAGAAAAGAGGAAAGCATTACAGCCACAAAGTAAAGAATGTATCATGGTTGGATATGGTGAAGACACAAAGGGTTATAATCTCTTTTATCCATCCACACTCAAGACTTTCATTGACAGGAGTGTGCAATTTGAAGAGGAACTAATACCATATTTTGAGCTTGCACCAGGGTAATGCTCCTCTCCAACACCATGATGATGTAGGTGATGAATCAAGCTCTATTTTTTCTGATAATTCTTATAATGACATGGATGAATATGAAATTTCTGTACATGACTCACCTTCAAGGCCCAAATGGGTTGAGAAAACAGGACAAGATGTTGGGGATCTAGTAGGCAATCCTCTAGATCCTAGGAAGACAAGATCCCAATTTCACAATGCTTCCTATGCAAGTGAAATTTATCTTACTGAGAACTATTACATGATTATTGGATTTGATCCACAGTCATATAAAGAATATTTTCATGATCCAAGGTGGAAATAATCCATGCAAGAGGAATTCAATTCCCTACAAGAGAATGAAACATGGGAATTTGTTCCCTTGCCTCCCAAGAGGAAGCTTGTGTAATGTAAGTGGGTATTTAGAACCAAAGTTGCTGCAGATGGTTCTGATGTTAAGTACAAAGCTAGATTAGTTTCTAAGGGCTTCTCTCAAGTCCAAGGAGTGGACTACACCGAGACCTTTATACCGTTGGCAAAGATGGATTCAATCAGGCTAGTCTTAGCCATTGCTACCTGGTGAGCTACAAGAATATATATACATGCAGCAACCTAAATATTTCCAAGAGGATCCTTCACTTTTTTGTAGGTTGAAGAAATCACTCTATGGGCTCAAGCAAGCCCCCAGGGCTTGGTATGCTAAAATTGATAGTTTCTTGCTCTTAATTGGTTTCATTCTATGAAAATCTAATACAAAATGTGTATTTTTAGAAAAATGATGTTATATTGCAGGTTATTATTCTGTATGTAGATGACCTCTTAATTACAGGGAGCTGCACCAAACAAATTGGACCAATTAAGGCATCTCTACATAGTGAGTTTGCAATGACAGATCTACGATTGCTAAAACAATTTCTACGATTGGAGATTGAGAGATATTAAAGAGGCATCATGCTCAAACAAAATAAGTATGCTTCATAACTGCTAATAAAGTTCAATATCAATGATTGTAAGGAATCCAAGTGCCCATTTATTTCTGGCATAAAACTAGGTGAATTTGGTGATTCTCCTTTGGTAGATTGTTCATTGTAGAGACATCTAGTTGGTAGTTTTATGTACCTTACACATACCGGACCTGATTTAGATTATGTTTTTAGTGTTGTAGAAATATATATGAAAAATTCACATGATTTCCATTGTAAGCACGCCAAAAATATCCTTCAATATGTTCAGGGAACAAAGACTTTCAGGGTACACTATACAGCTAGTTCTTCACTAGAACTAGTTGGATTTTATGATTTGGATTAGGATGGAGATCCCAATGACATGAAGTTCAATTCATGTTTTCTTTTATTCTTGCCAATGGTCCCATTTACTTCTATAGTAAGAAACAACACACAATTTATCTTTCTTCATCAGTGGTCGAATATAGGGGAGCAATGAATGCAACCACACAATGTGTGTGGTTGCAAGGTATTCTTCGAGAGCTTGATGTTGCATTTGATTCACCCACTACCATTTGGTGTGATAATCAAAGTGTCATCAAGATATATACATATCCAGTACATAAACAGAAAAGAAATCACATAGAGATCCATATGCACTACATTCGGGGATTAGTGCATGACACGGTGATTTCCTTGCAGTATTTCCCATCCACCGAGCAAACTGCTAACATATTCACCAAGAGTTTTACTAATAAGACCTTCACTTGCTTGAGATAATTTCTTGGAGTGAGTGATGGATGGTTATTTTTTCCATTCACTTACAAGTTTTCATCCCCATGTCCATTTTAGAGGGGAGGTTTTTTACCATGAGGTTTTCCTCTTTTCCTCATTTTTACATGGACAAATTATGTTTGTAATGAGGTGACTTAAGCCTTTGTTTCCAAGGCCTCAAATAATATTTTTTATGAGTTGTACTAATTCATGGTTCAAGGGGGGTCTTAGAACATTAATCCAATTCTTATTACCTTGGTCTATAACCTTAGTCATTTTTATTTGCATTTATCCACTGATACGCTATGGTTTGGACTTAGGGAAGTTAATCCAGCAATATAACCATTTATTTTGGTCTGTTCACACCTACATGAGTGCTCCATCTCAGTAAACCATCACATGTCCACCCTCATTAATGACAAGAGCACTCCCATTCCTCCTTTTGAGGATATTTTGTTGACTAGGAGCGCTAGGGGTGTTTCTAGCCCAAGTTTTGGACTATTGGAGCATTTATTGCTCACCTTGAACCTCCCACTTACCTCTACTTACTCACACAAACATACCATGGAGTCATCATTTCCATATTACACTTCATACACGTCCACACCTTGATTCATGACCATTTGGGTTGATTTGGAGCTTGTGTGGTCCACCTAGGGGGGATTGAGGCCAATTTTGGCCATGTCACATGTGCGCTCAGATTTGGCTTCCTAAGCCTCATGAATTGATCAATATGTAATATAAACCTCTTCTAAACACATTCAAATGTTATACCGTTCAATAATATCCATTTTATGTTCACATGTGTATGTAAAATTGTTCCTCTTCCAAGATTGTTTGCTCGTTTTTGCCAGCAATTCGAATTGTGAGAGTCTCTTGGGCTATTAGATCATGTTTTAGATTAAATTCTCACATATTTACTATAAAACAAATCCCAAAATAATATTTTCCATAAAAAAATTGCTAAAGAACACTTACCACAAAATTTACCTTTGATTGTAAAGGTATTGTAAAACTGTGATCTTTTTAATCATGCGAAAATATGTTTTACGTGTTTCTTATAAATATGAATGTAAATGGAATGGTGTTCCAAAAATGTGTGTCAATTTCCTGGCCAATAGTAAAAAAATAAAGTGTTTTTGGCTAAACTATTAGTTTGTTTGAACTATTTTCCATCCGTTAAAAATAACTTTCAGTCGAACTATAATAAATTTTGGCTGGAATATTTTTTCAACTAAAAACCAGGAAATCTTTAGACATGGACTTCCATCACATTTTTTAGTCTTCTTTAAACTTCAGACAGATCAGATCTTATAAAATACTTATAATTTCTCTTCACAAATAATACCATTAGTTGCATAATTCAATCTACTTTCTATAAATGTGAATTTTGTTGAATTTGATGTGATACACTAATTTTATTTATTACTTTTCTTATAAGGTATCTGGATTACTTCAAAATTTAATAGAATTCAATGAAATGAAAATTCAATGACTTCATAAGGACATGATGAAAAATTTTGGAAAACCCATGGTACAAAACCTTGATGTGTTGTCTTCAAAAGGGTACTTTCACTTTTTTTTGTTTTGAATTGGAAATTAGGGAAGATGTTGTGTCTAAATAAACATGTGATTTTTATGCTAGTTTTTTCAGATTGGTCCACTTCAAAAAATTCTAATAATTATTGTATGTGGTTCTTGGATACACATGTATAGTCACACATTAGTACAAAGTGTCTAGATCGTCATAAAATATTTTTTTAAATGAACAATAGTTTAATAATGAATAAATTGTAGTCTAAAACATGTTTGTTTATCATAATTTCATTAATTAAGAACATACTATCAAACACTTGCAAAAATGACATATCAAATTCTTCCAATAAAAAAATATGAAAAATAATCGATAGAAAGATAACACAATTCTCTACAAGTTTTGTTTTTATAAAAAATGAAATTCTAAACACAAATCTAATTTTTATTTGCTTGAAGTTGAGAAACTTGCAAAAACAACACTGTTTTTCTCATAACCGCCCCCCCCCCCCAAAAAAAAATAAAAATAAAAAAATAGACACCCATATTCATGATTTCACCCTGGAGGAAGCATCATCCATATTTCAATGTACCAGTCCTACCTCTAAATCTCCCTTACCAAAAACGAACTCCTTGATATGATAATAACCTAGACAACCTATCCATGATTTCATGTTAGAACCTCTGCTATCAAATTCCGAGTATGACTAGTTGAGGAACCTCGTGATAATCATGAATCTCCATTTCCTCATCCTCATTATGCAAAAATGGATGCCCCACACTACCATCAAATGTGCCAATATCTATAAAACATATATTATACAATAAAAATTAGACAATTTCATAAAACATAAATTTAATATAACAATTTAAAAATATTTCATTTACATTAAACTATAAAGAGAATAAAATGAAACTAGATTAATTTAAATATAAGGCTAAATTTACCTCTATCATCAGGTGGATCATCCTGGGTGAAGAAGATGTCGGTACACTCTCTCCAATACAGCCCCGCATATGGATATGCATCCATGTCTAATCGAGGTTGGTCCTGGTTTCCTAACATGTCAAGCACATCCTTGGTAATCCTCAAAAGAATGTTCGGCTTCCCCCTCTTGAGAATCATCTACCCCCACATGCACATACACACATTTTCCATCTATATAGCAGGGTGTCAGTCAAAAGATAACTGAGTCACTGGAAATCTATCAAAAAAATACAAAACAAATATGAACTAAAAGGGAAGTTCACCCTCCCACCAATAGACACACAACATCAACTAAGAGCATAAAAAACTGTCGTAAAAAAATAGCAGACCACCTAACACATCTAGGCGCTTGTACTAAGAAATCAACATAATATAATAAAGGGAAGCTAATATGCTTCCCATCATTGGTGTGACATGTGATGGTTGTCACCAACAAAGAGAGGAACCTCAGATCCTCACTACCAAGAGAAGAAATGGAAATATGCCCACCGTTGACCTGAAACTTATTAGGGTCGAGGATGTGAGGATAAACATATCTATGAACATACACTAGCTCAGTTATTGCTACAAATCCAAGTGGGACCTTAGGGAACTGAGGAAATTCCTCACCTCTCCTAGAGAGCCCAGTGATAAAATATATTTCCTCCTTAGTAGGTTTGAACCACTCATGGGGACCAACTTGAAACACCTTCTGATGATGATCCTAGTGTGAGATCAAGTGCCTCAAGAACGTATTGTTCCCCTCGGGTGATGTCACCTCCTCATAGAAATTGAAGAGGATGACAAATCTTAAGAGGTGTTTGGTATGAGGAGTAATGGGTCAAGGGTATAAATCTCTATCCATCTCCTTGGCCTCCCACTCTCTCTGGGAGTTATATTGATCTACTTGTGATTCATGCTACTACCTCCTCACCATGATCACATCTCTATTTCACATATAACACAAATCAGTCTCATAAGCATACATATAAAAGCATTAAATAAGAATTATATCTACTAAAATAAAATCGTAAATTTAAAAAAAAATGACAAACGATGTTCCCAAATAATCCTAACACACTGACAATGGTGCACTTATATACAAACAACATTGCACATCGGTGTGCTCTAATATGTACCATGCACCGTTATTATATTTCTATTTAGTGAAATTAATTTCAATGGTTCTCCAAATGGTTGATGCACCAGGAAGTTTTACAAATTTAATTCAGAGTGTGCCTAAAGCTCATTAGCACATCAATGCACTTACATGAACTAGGTGCACAGCTAAACTATAATTTCCTATATTTTCAAAAAAAAAATTGTAAATTTTGGTGCGTTTATTTTAAATGTGTGCACTGTAAATGGCGCTCTTCAATGATCTAAATGCACCTACGTTTGTTAACTCAACTAGTTTTTAGTGAAATCAATTCACATTGCACCTATGGCATGTCATAGCACCAAGTACCAGTGCAATGACATGCCATAGGAGCGCTATGAAATTTAGTTTTTCTATCATTCAAATTTTATATTTCAATATGTCCATGGATTTAGATAGCATCAATGCACCATAAATGGTGTGTTTACGCGACCTAAGAGCGTTTTTTTTTTTTAATGTGATTATGAGAACGTTTTTATGGTGTGCCTAACACACGTCATAGCATCGATAATCACTGGTAAATGATGTGACATAACTACACCATATAATTTTTTTTTGTTTTTAATATTTGTTTACCAATGTGTATTGTACACTTAAGAGCACCGAACTATCGGTGCTCGTTAGTTTCCAGCGCACTGGTCAACATTTTTTTAAATTATTTTTTCATGATGGTGTGGTGTGTTAAAGTCATTCGGTTCACACTTCAAGTGGTGTTCCCTATAAACGTTTACAACATACACCGTCAAGTGGTGTGAGACGAATGGCTCGAACGCACTATGTAATTTAAAAAAAAAAATTAAGGACAATTTTAAGCTCAATTTTAAAAACTAATCCACTAAAATTTTAAATTTTGAAGTAAAATCATTTTACCTAGCGAACGAACCGTTGAGGAGGCATATTAGCTTATGTAGGGAAATTTTGAATTGTTTCCTGTCATTTGTCAAAATTAAAACTACACTCAGCATCCAATAAGAGTGAGGAATTTGTCCACGTGGACCACAGATTTGAGGGAGTTTAGGTGGGTGAAGTGTAACATCGACACAGATGGGCTCAAACACACTAAAGAGGGTAAAAATAAGTTGGTCATCGCATTTATATATATATTGATTAAACCATATTTCCACATGCTTGATATTAGGGAGCACTAGTGCACTCGACGATCAGGCACATTGATACAAGTAGGTGTGAAAATAAAATAATTGTTTTTTAATAAAATAAAAACATAATTTTTATTTTTATTTCTTAGCAAAATAGTTCCTGATGTTTTTTGTTTGTTCACATGCATCGTGGTCTGTAATGTAAGTTAGTGCATTGGTATTAGTTTTAAAAGGTTGCTTGTTAATAAAATTATATTTTTTATATTTTTAATAAGAAAAAGGTCGTTGCATTTTTATATATAACACACAACATTTATATGCTTCACGTACAATTTTGTGATTTTAAAAAAAATATAGTTCGGTGCATTGGTGTTGATAAGATGCACTGCTGCATTTATTGTACAATGTGTTTGTTTCTACTACATGCATTGGGGAATTTTATTTTTTATAAACACACTGCTCTAGTTCTTGGAAAATATTTTGCTTTGACAATGATATTTTCCACTCACGGTGCGACATGCTAGGAAGTGGACCGATGTGCGTTGATTACAAAAACATCGGTGTGTTTATCTACTAAAGACACCAGGATATAAAAAAATTCACTAAAACCTTCAGTTGCTCGCCTTTGCTAGTCACCTATGCTATAAATAAAGATTTGGCCTCTTTTAGGAGGAGCATACGCTATAACCTCCACCAAAGGGAATTTTCCTTGTATTTGTTGTATTATGAGTAATTCCCATTAAAATGTTATGGATGACATGAATATGGAAACCTTATAACTAAGGTTGTTTCATTGCGTCGAAGAGGCACATTCTACATCCAAGTAGGGGGAGATGTGTAACTGCTTCCGTTCTCATCCTAGAGCTAGCACGTGTACTTTTGAAAAACAATAAAATATTATAAAAAATTAACATCTCTGCTCAAATTATTTTAAAACATTTACAAAAACATGTATATATATATATATATAACTGCGGAAATTATATAAATTAAAACGCTTCCTCAACTTTTACACTCCAAAAAAGACTTTTGTATCTCTAGAGATTTGGTCCCTTTGGGCACTTAGTAGATCCACTTTTAACATGGGTCTATGCTGGTAAAAATAAATTGATTGACAACCCCATGCTCTATCTAGAAATTTGGTAGAAATATTTCATTAAACTATTACTTGTTAGCAATACTCACACTCTTCATTGAGCTATGAGAGTTACAATAGTTAGAATAATAAAAAACCATGTCCCATACTTAGGATACATTTATTAATCTTTATGGTCAATTTCATAGGTTCTATACTAGTTAGTTTCCATCCACTTGCACCACTTGGTCAAAACTTTCCATAAATGCATCCAAGAGTGCTCTTCATAGGATTTGGATAATATTCTTCAAACTATACATATTTCCTAGTTTAGTATGCCTTCCTTATCTAGAGTTAGACTACCTTTTAACAACTTTAAGGTAAAAAGATGAAAGTAAGTCACATGGAAAATTCCTTGTTATTTTACCAACTCATCCTCCTTGTTTTTATCTATTGAAAGCATGAGTATATTGACTTTCCATCATTTATCAGCTAGCATAGATAATTCATCTAAATCGTGACCTTCCTAGATTAATTTGGAAAGTGTTTTATGCACCTAGGGGGGTTTTTTACTTTTAGTAAGATTTCTATTGTGAGGATACATCTTGCCTCCTTAGGCATTCAAATATCTGATGTAATTATATATTTAAACATCCTATTATTTTATAAGGTGGGATTATGTACACTTATAGAATTCAAGTTAGTGTTATGCACCAATTTGAGTCTCCAATTTTGAGTGGATATTTATATGTCTTCTAGAAAAAATTTGTGAGTTCAATTGTACTAAAATTGGGCTTAATTTCCACATGGTATTAGATCCTCTTTAGCTCAATTGTTATCCTCTCTTATTTATATTGTAGGATCGATCATCACTCTCCCAAGGAGTGCATTCAATCCACTCAGGGCGCAGTTGCTGAGGAAATGAATCAATCTCGCCATATGATCTTGACTCCATTCAACTACTTCAAATGGAAGGCACAGATGGAGATTGTGATGAGGATCAAGGGACTTTACAGAGTGACCATGGAAACTGACGCTGAGCCTAATGCAGTAGTATAGAATATCAAGTGGCATAATAGGAGGGATGAGGTTTATGGTCTCTTGTGTCTTAGTATTTCAAAGACCTTGTTTTCCATCTAGATGGATTGACATCACCAATTAATGTATGGGAGAAGCTCCAAAATTTATTTGGAAAGAAAGATGAAATGAGGAGACATTAGCTTGAGAATGATCTTATCTCACTGATTCCAAGAAATTTTGAGTCCTTACAACTCTATTTCTCCAAGTTCAAATGTCTTGTTCTTTATCTAAAGTAGTGTGGTATTGAAAAGAAAGATGAAAAACTAGTCTTCACCATAATTTCAAATCTTGGACCTGACTATTCAGTGTTTGTTTCAACCTTCCATGCCACCAAATTGACAGTTAGAAACTGGAATATGCCTTCACTTGCATATTTCATGGAATCCTTGGCCCAAGAGCAAGACAAGTTGGTCCTGATGGGCACCATTAAACCTTCCAAATATCAATATTTGGTTGTTGGAGATTCAAAGATGGATTCCAAAGGAAAGAATAAGGCTAATCCAAAGAAGCCTCCTGGTCAAAATAAAGACAAGTCCAAGTCTCATGAGGAGTCTTCAAGCTCCAAGAATAATTCCCAGAAGAAGAAGGGAAAAGGAAAGATTAGCAAGTGCACATATGGTGGTAAGGGATTTCACCCAGAGAGCTCCTACATGAAGAAATAAATTGACATGTTGAATCAATTCCTTGAAAAGCACAAAATATCTCTTCCTGAAGGCGCAAAGAAGAAGGAAGGAGGGTCAAATTTTCAACATAAGGAGAGAGTTCATTCCATGGTTGAAAGCACTGTAATATATGTTTCCTTTGTCATTGAATTTGGAGCGTCAAGACATATGGTTCCTACAAGGGAGTCCTTATCCTCTCTTGATACTTTGAATGTTCCTAATAATGTATTGGAAGATTATTCTAAAAATGAAAGTAAAGGGAAGGGTAGAATAGATCTTGACCATCGTTACTTCAATAATGTTTTTTTATGTCCCAGGTCTTGCTGCCAATCTCTTGTCATTCTATCATATGAACCACACTAGGTCTGCTAAGAAGGTTTTATTCATTTCCAATTATGGTTAAATCACTAAAACTTCGAATGGTAGAGTCATATAAAAAGGTTTTGTTGATCATAGATCCAAAGTGTAAAATTTCTCACACTTCATGCCCTTCTCAAACCCCTATTCTCTCCTCACTCATGCTAATGAATATATCAAGCTATGGAATGAAAGGTTTGGCTATCTAAACTACAAGTACCTATCTTATTTTTGTGGCAAAGACATGGTCATAAGGTTTCCCAAAATCAAGTTTTCTAAAGGAGTCTATCAAGGATGAATCCTAGGAAAACACCTAGAGCACAAGTATGAGAAAGTCAGTAATGAGAAAACCTCTGCATATCTTTATTTGTATTCATACTGATATATCTTTTCCTTTCCCTCATATGTCAATGAGTCAATCCAAATATTTCCTAACCTTCATTGATGACTTTTCCATATATTGTTGGGTCTTCTTCCTCAAGTAAAAATAAATAAAAAGTTACCTCTTCAAAGGTTTTAAATCCTTACTAGAGAACTAGTCTGCAATAAAGCTCAAATTCCTCAAATCTAATAAGGGTGGTTAAATTTCAAGTCTAAATTCATACAATTTTTTGAATATGCAGGTATCCAGATGCAGCACTCGATTCCTTACACACCTTAGCAAACTGGTGTTGCTAAGAGCAAGAATAGATCTCTCTAAGAGATGGCCACTTGCATGATGGAGTCTAAAACTTTGCCACCAATTTTTTTGGTTGAAGCAATCACATGTTCACCCTATACCTAGAATAGGGTGACTCACAAATACTTGGATGGAATCACTCCTTTCGAAGCTTGGAGTGGACACGATCCTGTTGTGTCACACTTCAGGATTTTTAGCTCTAACGCTTGGGATAGAATTCCACCTAAAAAGAGAAAGGATTTGGAGCCCCAAATCCAATAATTCATATTTTTGGGTATTCATAATATTCCAAAGGGTACAATATTATCAACATGACCACTCAAAAAATACTTCATTGAAAGGAGTGTTCAGTTTGAACAACAGCCTATGCCAACAGCAGAAATTGGAGAATTATCGTCACCATTACCACCTCTGATTACTAGTGAAGACTCTAATAAGTTTTATGATTTTGATATTTATAATAATAAATATTTAATTCCATATCAAAACAATCCTATAAGACCAAAGTGGGAAGAAAATACCATTCAAGCAGTTGGGGAACTAGCTGGGAATCCTAGTGATCCTAGAAGAACTAGATCTCAATTAGAGAGTTCCCTCTCTGTCAAAGACCCAATATTTGATGAGAAGTGTTATGTGATGATTTAATCTGATCCACAAACATATGAATAAGATTCATAATATCCAATATGGAAAAAAACCATGGAAGAACAATACCATTTTCTCCAGAAGAATGAGACATGGTAACTAGTCAATCTCCCACCAGGTAGAAAGATAGTGAAGTGAAAATGGGTATTCAAGAAAATTTTCTATTTATTTCTCTCCTATGAAGTATAATTCAAAATTTGTTTCCAATTTATTCTCCCAAGTACAATTAATTTACTACAATGAGACCTTTTGCACCAGTGGCAAAGATGGACTTTATAAGACTAGTTTTGGCCATTGCAACATCCAAGCAATGGGAGGTACATAATATGGATGTGAAGAGTTCCTTTATACATGGAGATAACAAGGAAGAGATATATATTCAGCAGCAAATTGTTTTTTTTACTAATCCATCTCTTGTGTGCAACTTGAAGAAATCACTATATAAGCTAAAACAATCTCCCTGAGCTTGGTATGCCAAGATTGATGGCTTTCTGCTATCACAAAATTTTAGTAGATGCAAGTCTGATCCAAGTGTATACTTAAAGCTGATTAATGGTTCAATAGTTATTATTGTCTTATATTTGGATGAAATTTTGATGACAGGAAGTTCCATGGAATAAATTTCCTCCTCGAAGGATGCTTTGAACCATGCCTTCTCCATGACTGATTTGGGACTGTTAAGCCAATTCTAGGGCTTGAGATTTATCAATCAACTCTTGGAATTAAAGTACATTAGTCCAAATATTATTCAGACCTTCTAAAAAATTTCAACAAGAAATATTTCAAGCCAACCATGACTCTTTTCCTCTCAGGATTTAAGCTTGAAGAAGCAGATTCAACTCTTTTGGTGAACAATACTATGTACAAAAACTAGTTGGTTGTCTTCTCTATTTGACTCAAAATCTACTTGATATTTCTTATGCATTGAGTGTGGAATATAGAAATATGGAGAAGCCACATTATATACATTGGAGGGAAGCAAAGAGAACCTTGCACTTTGTGCAAGGAACCAAGACACATGGGATTCACTGTGTTGCAAAATCTGATCTAGATTTAGTTGGTTTTATTGATTCTGATTGGGATAGTGACAACACTAATAAAAAATAAAATTATAGATATGTGTTTATTCTTGCATATGGACCAATTTCCTATTTAAGTAAAAATAAAAGTGTTATTTCACTTTCTTCTACAGAGGCAAAATATAGAGGAGTTGTGAATTCAACTACTCAATGTGTATGGTTGCAAGGAATACTTGGATAATTTGGGATTGAGTATGACACTTCCATGGTAATTTTTTGTGAAAATCATAGTGCTATTTGAATCTAAAAATACCCTATTCAGAGGGAGAAAACCAAACACATAGAGATCCATATGCACCAAATTAGAGGACTTGTGCATGATGAGATCATTGCTCTACACTATCACGCATCATATGATCAAGTTGAAAACATATTCACCATGGAATTATCTGAGAATACATTCAATAATATAACATAATTGCTTTCTATAGATGATCACATGGTGAATACTTATTGAAGTCATTATTTCACAAAATTTTGTTCATGTTCATGTTTTGAGGGAGGATTTTCCCCTTGTGTTTTTTCCTCTTTCCTTGTTTTTTATGGACAAGCAATATGCAAAGGGTGACTAAGCCTTGTTTCCAAGACCTATATCTGTGATATATTTCTGATATTTCACATAATTCAGTCTTAAGAGGGGGGGGGTAGAATAATCAAAAACCCATTTCCCATACTTACCTTTCATTTATTAATATTTAATGTTAATTTCCTCGGATCTAGACTAGCTAGTTTCCATCCACTTGCACCACTTGGTAAAAAGTTTCCATGACTGCATTCAGGAGTGCCCTTCACAAATTCTGGATAAGATTCTTCCAACTATACATACTGCCCAGTTTAGTAAGTGTTCCTTCCTTCCTTATCTAGAGTTAGAATTCTTTTTAGCACCTTTAAGGTAAAAAGGTGAAAGCTAGTCACATGGAAACTGCCTTGTTTTTTTTCCAACTCATCATCCTTCTTTTTATCTCTTGAAAGCATGAGTATATTTACTTTCCATCACTTATCAACTAAAATACATCATTCATTTAATTCGTGACCTTCCTGGATTAATTTGGAAACTGTTTTATGCACATAGGGGGGTTTTTTACTTTTAGTAAGCCTGCTATTGTGATGATTCAAATTTCCTCCTTAGGAATTCAAATATATGTTGTATTTATATGTTTGGAAAACCTATTCTTTTATAAGTTTGGATCATGTATACTTATTCAATGCAAGTTAGTGCTATGCACCAATTTCATTCTCCAATTTTTAGTGGATCTTTTCATGTCTTCTAGCAATTTTTTGTGAGTTCAATTGTACTAAGTCTAGGATTAATTTCCACAACAATAACCCCAAATATTTAACAACATCAAGTATTCCATGAGACTCCATGATCTAACTCCAAGTATTCCCATTTAGGTAACATTTCCATATGGTGGCATGCCACACCTCCTCCACTTGCTAACTTCATGCAAGTCTTGGAGTGAAACCATCTCAAAACGTTGAAAACTCATGGTAAGAGGTTTGGAAAAGAGATAAATGACAAGGTTATAAAGACATTCATCCTAAAAATCACAACCTTAGTGCACTCAACATCTAACCTCCCTATCCTAGACTAAATGACTCTTCGGTTGAACTCCACTGCACCTTCTCCTAAGTCATGGTGCTTATTATAGAAACACCTACAATGATACTCATTTGTCACTAAGTCCATCCAACTTAATGCTTCACATTTGCACTACATATTAGATTTCCCATGTGAATTAGTTCAGTGAGTGCTTAGTTCATCCATGTCTCATGCTATGTTTTTCCATCATATTTTAGAGTGATTAGAGGGTAAGGCACCTTAGTGTACCTTTACAAATAACTACCTTCAATAAGATTATGGTGGCCTATATTATATTTGAGACATAACTAGTTATGCAAATTTGATATTTGTCAATCAACAACACAAGTTTTGACACTTTTTAGACCCAAGGTTACTTAGATCCCCATTCGAAGTGATGATCTATTGAATTCCTTGGTTCACTTCTAATAACCCAAATGCAAAAATGACACATTCTCAAAGTTATTTCCAATTTCTTTAGATAATCATGAGGACTTAATTCAAAAAATAATGATAAAATGAACTTTAGAGCAAATGAATGCATCCATTGGATATGAAGGGTGACAACACTCATTTCATTTTTTTCCATCACACTTATAACATAATATTCTAGATAATATAATGTATAATGAATTGGTAAACTACCATACATCACAAGAAAGTTAGCAAAAAATAAAGGGGAAATATCTCACAACATGACCAATCGTAAAGGAATTCCATACATAAGCCCAAAAGTAGTACAAATACTTCAAAAAATGGTTGCAGTCACTCGACAACTCATGATGATTTAGTTGGCATGCACAAAGTACTTTAGAACATAGTATACCCACACCCCATATGGTCTATCTTCATCTGAGAGCCATAAAGTGGAACCAAATGTCACGTGAAATAGTTTTAAACTTTTCTAAAGTGGAAAAATGCATGTGGTATACATACATATACGAATTTAGGTTTTGGTTGATTTCCACCTTACAAAATATCAAATAATTTTTGCATCTAATGAATGTGAAATATAAAATATCACCATGTTATTTACACATGGATACTTAAACTTTAAATACATATAGGTGTTTATTTTTTAGTAAATGAAAAATCTATATGGTTTGTTGTGGTTGTTATAAATACATTTGGTGGTAGTTGTTAAATCGATGATGAACACATGTCACGTATAAGAATTTGCATAGGAAGATCTTGAATCAAATGTAACCTCACAAGAATTACAATAGAGATAAGCAGAATAATGGAGAGAAAATAATGAAGCATAAACATAAGAGAGAAAACTCAATTGGTATAAAACCCATCTAATTATTATTCACCAATAAGGTTACATTTATAATACACCTGCAAGGGATAAATCCATGAGCCTAAAGAGGCAGTTGAACTCCACACATGTGGCAAGCTTAGATAACATAGAAAACATCAGTAGACATAGTTGTTAGTCATAACTCTTGAAGCAGATCAGTTATCTGAGCATAACTGACAATAGATGGACTAAGAAGTTGTATTATCTAGTTAACGGATGATAACTAATGATGGAGGGTGCATAAAAGGTTTTTAGTTGAGTGTTAGTGGTCATCGAAGCTCATACTAACTTAGGTGATGAAATCAAGGCTAGTTAACTCAAGGTAGGCTCCTAAATTATAGGAACTGACTCAAGTGAGCCTAAACTCATGCATGGGAGCACATTGTTGAAATATTGTAACTTCAAAGGATATTCTAAATGTATTTTACTGATGTAACCCAAGGGAAATGTTAATATTCCTCCATTGGGGTGTTACTATTGTAATTGGTCATCATAGAATCATGAGGTAAAGCATCCATTTTAATTCGGGTCATTAATACTGTAATGAATAATATAAGATATTGTTTTGAGTCTTCCTAGGTGAAGTCGGCCTAGACAGTTTAGTGGGGCCGACTTTTTTAGGGTAAAATTCAGTTGGATCAATGTGTATAAATAGGAGAGTTGTGATTCTTATTTGAACACAGACTCACTCACTTGGGTAGCACATAGGAGAGAGAGAGAGAGGTTAGCATGGAGGAGAATACCTATTTGGGGGTTTTGTCTTACACATTAGAGGAAATTTGGGGTCTAAAATGGGCCTTATAAGAAAACGTGCCAAAATAAGTTTTTGTGAGTTGGAATTCAAGAACCAATAGAATTTCAATAAAATGAGTCAACCATAATGGTTGAATTGACATATTTGTCATAAAAAAAAACTGCTTTTTTTGTTCGTATTTTTGACATATCGCATTGTATTTTTACTCAAATTTTGATCGGGAGAGCTCGTTGGATGTGGAATTTGATTCTCCATCCAACGAGTACCCACACTACATACTTTTGATGGACCTTGCTACCCCAAAAACAAGAAATACCTGAAAAAATGTGATGATGACGTCATCATCACATTTTTTCAGGTATTTCTTGTTTTTGGGGTAGAGGGATCCATAAAAAGTATGCAGTGTGGGTACTCGTTGGATGCAGAATCAAATTCCACATCCAACAAGCTCTCTCGATCGAAATTTGAGTAAAAACACAAGGAGATATGTCAAAAATACGAACACAAAAGTAGTTTTTTTCTTTCTTCCTCCAAAATTAATCAATATTATTTTATTATTTTAAATATTATTTTATTATTTTAACTATTATTTTATTATTTTCCTTAGGAGGCCTATTTTAGACCCCAAAATTCCTCTAATGAATATTATACATAGGAAGCTTTGTTGGGTTTTCTTCCCCTTGACGGTTTCCCAGGATAAATATTGTGTTTATCTTGTGATTGTGTTTTTTCAGTGATTTTGCATATGCTACTTATGTGAAATTTGAATTGAACGCTAATTATATCTAGTCTAGCATATGAAATCTTAACATGGTATCAGAGCTAACTGAATAGGAAAACTTTCACAAGCTGAAACTCTCTCTCCTCCCTCTCTGGAAGAAATTAGGGCTTCTGCAAAGTTTGGAATTTGGAAGATCTGCTTGCATAGAAATTTGTACCTCCCTAGAGCATATCTGTTGAGCCCAAGATCAAATTTTTTGGATGGTTGAATCTTTGGGAAATACAAACCCTAGTATGGACCTGAACCAAAAAACTGCAAAAAACCAGAACCAGAAATGTTGCAGAGCTGCAACCTCGCAAGAAGGATTTGAAGGGTGAAGATTTGCGATCTCCAGAAATCAGTTGGACCAACAAAATCTCCTCAGTCAAGCACATCTCCTAGTAAGTTCATCTTTCCATTTTGAGAAATTTCATTTTTTAGTGACCTAGTGGACAGGATGGCCCCAAGCACTAAGCTTGAGTACAAGTTGGAAGGAATAGAAAAATTCCTAGCTTGGAAGTACAAGATTGGTCTCATTCTGAAAGAGAATGGCCTTGAGAAGTACATCAAGGATGCGATTGTTGAACCTAAAGAAGATGAAGCTAAGTAGAAGCATGAAAAAGACCTAATCAAGGCAATGATGATCATTTCTAATTCTATCAAATATCACTTGATCCCCCAAGTTTTATCTAATAAGACACCTAAGAAAATGTATGATGCACTTTACAAAATGTATGAGGGAAGGAACATCAACAAGAATATGAATATAAGAGCTCAACTAAAGGGAATGAAGATGATCAAAGGAGAATCAATCCAATATTACTTCACAAGGGTCTCCCAGTTCAGAGAACAACTAAGTGTTATTGAAGACACCCTTGATGACGATGAACTAGTTATGATTGCTCTCAATGGTCTCACTAGACCTTGGGACTCATTCATACAGACTCTATGTGCCAGAAAAGAAAGTATGAAGTTTGACATAGTATGGGAAGATTGCATACAAGACGAAGCTAGAGTATCAAATAGAGAATCTCTACTCAGAGAAGATGATCAGGCTCTAGCCATCCATACTAAAGGAAGAAAACAATCAAACTTCAAGAAGAGTGATTATAAACCTTCAAAGAATAAGTTTCAGAGGAAGAAGAAGGATTACTCAAAGTATCAATGCTACAACTGTCATAATATAGGAAACCTTTCTAGAAAGTTTCCATCATGAAAAAAGAATAATGACAACAAGAGACATCATGCTCATCTAGTTGAAGATGAGGATGAAGAAGAAGAAAGACCTCAAAAGAGACTAACTATACGTGAAGATGTAGAAGAATATGTACTATTCTATTCACTCTCTGTGTCTATAACACCTGGAGAAGATACATGGCTTATTGATAGTGGTGCTTCAAATCACATGACAAGGAAGAAACAAACTCTGTTAAGACTTGAAGAAAATAACTCTCCTGAGAAGGTATCATTGGGAGATGAGTATCAATATCCCATCAAAGGTATTGGTGAATCAAGCTACAAGCTTGACTCTGAGACTTCCATGAAGATGAAGGAAGTACTATATGTACCAAGTTTGAAAAAGAACTTACTTTCCATATTTGATCTAGATAAGAAATGATATAGAGTTTGTTTTATAGATGGACAAGTACTTATGTGGTCCAACAAAATACACTTGAATATGTTGTGGTCATTGGTGAAGAAGAAGGAGGACTATAGAAACTCAAAGGACATCCAGAGACAACCCTTGTCCATGATACTACCAAATCAAGTGAACTATGGCATATGAGGCTTTCTCACAACAACTACAAAGCACTGACCTATGTGAGAAAGGTGGTAACAGGGTTACCAGATCTAAAAATTGGTCATGAGGGAACTTGCAAAGGATGTGCAAGAGGAAATAACATCAAGAATCCCTTTCTAAAAAGTGAAACAAATACTAAAGGTACATTGTACCTAATTCATTCTGATTTATTTGGTCTTATGCCCTCCATATCATTAAGTGGATATAAGTATTATGTCACATTTATTGATGACTATTTAAGAAAGACTTGGATATACTTCTTGAATAAAAAGATTGAAGTGTTAAGGAAATTCAAGGAATACAAATCCTTGATAGAGAACCACTCAGAAAGAAGAATCAAGGCACTAATATCATATATTGGTGGAGAATACACTTCAAAGGAATTTGAAGCATTCTGTAAGGAGGTAGGAATCAAGAGGGAACTAACCACTCCCTATAATCCCCAATAGAATAGTGTTGCAAAAAGAAAGAATAGAACTTTTATGGAAGTAGTGAATACCATGATTCATGACCAAGACCTCCCCATGCACCCATGCACCTATGTAAGTTGTGGTCATTGGTGAAGAAGAAGGAGGATTGTAGAAACTCAAAGGACATCCAGATACAACCCTTGTCCATGATACTACTAACTCAAGTGAACTGTGGCATATGAGTCTTGCTCGCAACAACTACAAATCACTGACCTATGTGAGAAACGTGGTACCAGGGTTACCAGATCTAAATATTGGTCATGAGGGAACTTGTAAAGAATGTGCAAGAGGAAAGAACATCAAGAATCCCTTTCCAAAAAGTGAAACAAAGACTAAAGGTACATTGGACCTAATTCATTCTGATGTATGTGGTCCTATTCCCTCCATATCATTAAGTGGATATGAGTATTATGTCACATTTATTGATGACTATTCAAGAAAGACTTGGATATACTTCTTGAAGAACAAGAGTGAAGTGTTTGGGAAATTCAAGGAATACAAAGCCTTGATAGAGAACCACTCAGAAAGAAGAATCAAGACACTAATATCAGATCATGGTGGAGAATACACTTCAAAGGAATTTGAAGCATTTTGTAAGGAGGTAGGAATCAAGAGGGAACTAACCACTCCCTATAATCCCCAACAGAATAGTGTTGCAGAAAGAAATAATAGAAATAGTATTGAAGTAGTGAAGACCATGATTCATGACCAAGACCTCCCCATGCACCTATGGGATGAAGCAGCAAGAACAATTGTATATGTGTAGAATGTATTATCTCATAGTGCTATTGGATTCAAGAATCCTGAAGATATGTATATAGGAAAGAAACCTAAGGTGAGCCATCTCAAGATATTTGGTTTCCCAGTATATGTACATATTCTAAAAGAGAATAGAACCAAGTTGGATCCTTCTAGAAAGAAGGGAATATTTGTTGGATACTATGAATTCTCCAAAGCCTTCAGGATATACATCTCATCATTCCATCATATTGATATTAGTATGGATTTAACATTTGATGAATAGACAACTCTTAAGAAATATAGAAGTTATCATCTCGAAGAAGTACATGAAGAGGATGTACCTCCCAGAATGGTAGAAGCTGAACCCTCTCCTAAAATAGTAGTATATGAAGATCATGATATACTAAAATCTTAGGAACCCCCTACTATGGATATCTATTGAAAGAGAAAACATTATTGGGTAATAGAAATCATACAAGAAGCAGAGAGATACAGAGTTCCGAAAGGCTCCACAAGAACAAGCAAAATATCAAAGCCATACTCTAGTTATGTAGCTTTGATGTGTGACCTTGTAGACCAAGAACCCACCATCTATGAAGAAGATGCACATAAAAAAGAATGTGTTGAAGCAATGAAGGAAAAATACCATTCGATAATAAAGAATGATGTTTGGGATATAGTACCCAAACCAGAAAACAAAAGTATGGTATCTTCGAAATTGATCTACAAGATAAAACATACTATTGATGGAAGTATTAAAAAATACAAGGCAATATTTGTGGCTAGAGTATTCTCTCAAAAAAATGGGATTGAATATGAAGAGACATTTGATCAGTAGCAAGGTACACTTCCATCATAACCATCATGGCACTTGCTTCCATGATGAAATGGGATCTACACTAGATGGATGTAAAGACAAGCTTCCTTAATGGTGTGATTGAGGAAGAGGTTTGCATAGAACAACCACGAGGATTTGAAGTTGAAGAGAGAGTGACTCATGTACGTAAGTTCAAAAATGATCTGCATGGACTGAAGAAAGCTCCTATTTCTTGGTATGGTAGAATAGATATCTTCTTGAAAAGATTGAGCTTTACCAAAAGTAAATTCGATCCTAAATTTTAACATGAAGGTTATGGAAGATGTGCCAGCCATACTATTGTATGTGGATGATCTATTTCTGATTGGAAATGAGAAACATATCAAATATTGCAAGAAGAGGCTAGCTGAAGAATTCAAGATGAAAGATCTTGGATTGATGCATTATTTCCTAGGGATGTAAGTGTGGCAGATCCAAGAAGGAATCTTTATGAACCGGGGAAAGTATGCAGTAGAAATATTGAAAAGATTTGATATGTTGGATTGTAAATCCATGGCCAAACCCATGGACACCAACCTGAATTTGTTATCTGATGAGTCATCAGAGTCAGTGGACATGACTCAGTACAGAAAAATCATTCGATCTTTGATGTATCTAACGAATACAAGGCCAAATATATGCTTTGTTGTGAACACCTTAAGTCGGTATCTATTTAAACCTAGATGGGTTCACCTGATAGTTGCAAAGCATTTGATGAGGTACCTAAAAGGTACAATAGATTTGGGACTTACTATGGTAAAGATCATGACTACAAATTATATGGATATCTGGATTCAAATTGGGCAGGAAGTGTCGTAGACAAGAAGAGCACCTTGGGTGGATGTTATTGTCTGGGATCCGCCATGATCTCATGGTTTAGTAAGAAACAATCCAGTGTTTCTCTCGGTATAGCTGAAGCAGAGTACATAGCAACTTTATCCACTAGTTGTGAAGTGATAGGGCTTGCCATAACTGAAGTCGGGATTATTTCACATAGAGTTGGACACTACAGTGATTCTTTGTGACAACCAGAGTTGAATAAAGATGACAGAGAATCCAATGTTCCATGATAAATCAAAGCACATAGAAATATGTTATTTTTATATAAGGGATATGGTACAAAAGGGATATATAAAGCTCCAGTATATGAATAGCGATGAGCAAGTTGATGATGTACTGACCAAGCCTCTATCTCGAGTAAATTTTGAATATTTTTGTGACAATATTTGTGTAGTTTGAAAAGACTTTCCTCACAAGGAAGAACAATGATGGTACTATAAATGATGAATATATATACCTTCTTCGAAAAGGAGGAACAAGTCGAAGATATGGACTCTCCTCAGAAAGGAAGATCAGGTCAAATACATGAACCCTCCTTGGACAAAGGGGGAGCAGGTTGATAATATGGATCCTCCCCGGAAAGAGGGAGTGATAAGACTGACATCGATTATGGGATGACAGTGATGATGAAAAGGTATGACATTCATTTGTGGATGATAGTATCCTCTCTTGAGGATTGTAGGTATAACACTTTATTCATGAGAGTGGTCCTTACTAAGGATGGACCTGCAAATGTTACTCTCACATGGAGAGTATCCACATTTCTTTTTGGATACCATAGAATAACAATTGCTCAAGAGTGGTTCTAACCTAAGTGGTAAGGATTCTCTACGATGAGCCCTCACGGATGACATGGCCAACATTTTGTATGGATAGTATTCCTACATTCATATGTAGATGCCATAGAATAACACTCACTTGGGAGTGGTCCTAACCTTAGTGGTAAGGATTCTCTATGATGAGTCCTCATGAATGTTGTAGTATATAACTCACTTGGGAGTGGTCCTAACCTCAATGGTAAGGATGTTCTATGATGAGGGTAGACATTTTGTATGTGGCCGAGATCTACTCTGCAGACAATACTCTTGTATGGAAGAGTATGCCTACGTGCAAGTGTAGATACCGTAGTATAATACTCACTTAGGAGTGGTCCTAACCTCAATGGTATGGATGTTCTACGATGAGTCCTCATGGATGACAAGTCTTGCATCTAGCTGCAGTTGAGATCTACATTTAGTTGTAGACGATTCAGCTGGTCGATATCATGGACCAGGATAATGGAAGATTGCATCATCCTTGGACCTATGTCCTGAAGTGATAGGGATTGACCATCCCACAAAGAGATCATGTGTAGTACAAGTGGCGTGGTGGCGAAGGATCAAGAATATTGAAGTGTGGCTGCAAAGGATCAAGAATATTGAAGTGTTGTTGTCAAGGATTGAAATGATCGAAGTGTTGCTGCTATGAAGGATCAAGAAGATCGAAGTACTGCTACAAAGGATCAAATATCGAAGTGATGCTACGTAGGATAGAGAAGATCGAAAGTACCGCAAAGGATCAAATATCGAAGTACTACTGCATAGGATCATAAGATCAATGTGCTGCTACGAAGGATCAAAATATTGAAGTGTTGTTTCAAAAGGATCAAGTGATCGTGTGATGCAGAAGATGAATACATTGAAGAGTAATTGTTCCAGTAACTGATGAATGTTGAAAAATTCCTATGACGTATATAACTATTTCCTCGATATGGATGAATATATTGTCTCTCGGTTCTCCTATAATCTATGATGATGTTGTCAATAGAATAAAATTCTTGTTAAGGGGGAGCGTTGAAATATTGTAACTTCAAAGGATATTCTAAATGTATTTTACTGATGTAACTTAAGGGGGATGTTAATATTCCTCCATCGGGGTGTTATTATTGTAACTGGTCATCATAGAGTCATGAGGTAAAGCCTCCATTGTAAGTTGGGTCATTAGTACCCTAATGAATAATATAAAATATTGTTTTGAGTCTTCATAGGTGAAGTCGGCCTAGATAGTTTAGTGGGTCTGTCTTGTTTAGGGTAAAACTCAGTTGGATTAAATGTGTATAAATAAGAGAGTTGTGATTCTTATTTGAACACAAACTCACTCACTTGTTTAGCGCATAGGAGAGAGAGAGAGAGAGAGAGAGAGAGATCAACAAGGAGGAGAGTACCTATTTCGGGGTTCTATCTTATACATATTATACAAAGGAAGTTTTATTTGGTTTTCTTTCCCTTGAGGGTTACCCAGGATAAATATTTTTTCTATCTCATGATTTTGTTTCTCTCAGTGATTATGCATATGCTACTGCTATGAATTTGAATTGAATACTAATGATATCTTGTCTAGCATATGAAATATTAACAACATTAACTCCTGGAAACAAGAAAAAGGATGCATCTAAGGATAATGAGGATAATAATGAAAAAATAATAGTTCGAATTGATCAAGATACTTAGTACTATACACTAGGTGGTCAACTGATAATGTTCTAAGCACTAGAAAATAAAATAAATGATTAAGGCTAATGTATAGATGTGTTGAATATTCCAACACCCCCCTTAAACCTGACTTATGTGAAAAATAAAAGGAGATTAGAGCCCAACATCAAAGGATAAGGTAACATTTACAAATTTATTTGCCCATGTAAAACGAGGAAAGAGGCAAAACCTCATGGGGAAAATCATCCCTCAAGAATGGACATGATGTACACCAAAAATAAACTGCTCCAAATCCAAGTAGGTGTGAACTTGATTAGATGTCTGGAGAGATCTTCTGCTTGTGAAGAAGAAGTTGTTGCTCCCATGTCATGATCATGTGTTGGATCTTTGCATAATCTGCATGCAAATGAAGGTGGTCATTAGACTTGAACTTCCTAAGATTAGGTCCGAATGAGAATTTAGATGCTAGATTCATGAAATTTGAACCAATATGTGATCCAAACATGACATCAATCACATTTTTGAGTTTTCCTTTAAGCTTACATACATGATTTGATTTACATGTACAGTTTCTTGGATTCAAAGTTGTTTAAAAATGCAAATTGCATAAACCTCTATTGTTGATGAAGAACTCAGTTATTTCTCTTGTCTTAGTTCTCATAATCTTCATTTTTTTATCTTGAGGGTGATAAATCATATGTTTTTTGTCCTGTGCATGCTTCACAAGATGATGATGCACAATCTAGTGATATTCTGTATTTTTTTTAAGGCTAGATCAAATTTCGAGAATACTTTTTCAACACTCCCGGTTAGTGATCTCATGCTTTATACCTATTCCTCTATGATAATTGGCACGGTTCCTCAATTTTCCTTTGAAGATAAATACTTTTCCATTGTTTTGACACACATGGGAATCTTGTTCCAACTCTTTTTGTTTTCGTATCTATCTTCCATTTCAAATTTTGAAGATAAACAACCAACTGTTGTAGCTCATACACTCTCTGAGCCTCTCCTTGGTTCACTTTTTAGTGTGTTATTGGATGTTTTGAAGGAGGAATTTCAGTATAGAGTTGTTTCATTTACTCTCACTTCCATCCTTCCTATCCACTGCATGATTTTGATTGGCATATGTTTTAGAGTTGCATAGAACATGGAGGACACAACCATTGAATTGGATCTGATTTTAAATCGAAATAGAGGGTATAGACGGATGCAATTTGTTGCAAACCTTCAATATTCAACTGAACATAACTCTCAAACCGGAAACTCAAATTGAATTCCACAAAAAACCAATTTTAGATCACAGATATAAATTTCAAACAAGTTACTGTAGGCCCTCTAAGAAGATCAGTAGAGGTCGTGGATCCTCTTCAAAGTTGGCTATAATTTTTAAATATTGTTGTTGAAATTGTACCTCCAAAACAAACTTTGTACAGATCTATATGGAAGTTAATTGATTCTAAATGAGATATGCTCAACTTGGCAACTCTAATACCATATAAGAATTTGCACAGGAAGATCTTGAATCAAATGTAATGCCATAAGAATTACAATAGAGATAAGCAAAATAATGAAGCAGAAACATAAGAGAGAAAACTCGATTTATAAACTTCATTTGATTATTATTCACTAATAATGTCACATTTATTATACATCTCCAAGGAAGAAATTCATGAGCCTAAAGAGGCAGTTGAACTCCACACATGTGGCAGGCTTAGATAACATAGAAAACATCACTAAACATAGTTTCCAGACATAACTCCTAAAGCAGGTCAGTTAACTAAGTGTAATTGACAATAGGTGGACTAAGAAGGCATATTAGCTAGTTAAATGATGATACCTAATGATGGAGGGTGCATAAGAGGTTTTCAGTTGAGTGTTAGTGGCCATTGAAGCTCATACTAACTCGGGTGATGAAATCAAGGCTAGTTAACTCAAGGTAGGATCCTAAATTATAGGAACTATCTCAAGTGGGCCTAAAATTATGCATGAGAGCGCATTAACTCCTAGAAACAAGAAAGAGGGCGCATATGAGGATAATGAGGCTAATAATGACAACATAATAGTTCACAGTGATCAGCATACTTAGGACTCTATACTAGGTGGTTAACTAATAATGGTCTAAGCACTAGAAAATCAAATAAATGATTAAGGCTAATATCTAGATGGGTTGAATATTCCAACACCACGGGCTTATATTGGCTCGTTTTCAAAACACTAAGTTTTTTCTTTCAGTAGTTCATGTGGCACTGATTGGATCCTTGTTGACGGTGAGACTAGCTTGGTAAGTGTCCAATAGACTATGCCTAACCTACAGAACTCGTTAAACGCTTAACCATATGTCCTCTTGCTCAATTGTTACTTAGTCAATTATTCATATTACAGTTAATCCAATTTCACACTTACCAACAATGCACAAGAGACGCTAGAAATATGAGGGTGGCACCCCAAGACAAGCATGGATAAAACCCTGTTATAATATACAATGGTACAAGGAAACTTAAGTGCAATAACGAAGGATGTCACACCCTGGAAACTCTCTCAGAGTGTGCGCACACTGGAATCAACTCAAGTTACATTGTCAACTGGAAACACACTTCTGCCTTTGTTCAGACTCTACCCGCAGTAGTACCTACAGTCCACATTGATGCATTGCTCTGATGCCTCAACCAAACTCTGTTGCAAGTCTCCTCGCAAGGTCATTGCACTCTTTGCGTAAATATAAGTGAATCAAATCCTTGTCTCTCTACATTCATAAAATCAATCACTAACCATTAGAGTAACATAATAGTTTTAAGAAACTATCAAGGAGAGATGAAATAAGTTGCAATATCAATTTGTAATTAAAGCCCCAATCCTTATTACCATGGATCTCCTCAACATAAACAATATGAGTATAATTAAGATTGTGAGCTCAAAGATATGATATTGTCATGGCAACAACAACTATAGACTCAATCTAACAACCCAATTAGTGGAGTCCAGCATTACAAGCCATCAACGTAAAGACAAAAAAGCAATCTCGAACATAATACAACCAGTGCAAAGTATTTGACTCACCAATAAACAAAAGAGATTTCCAACTATTACATAATATTGAGTAAGGAGTGAAAGACCGAATGAAAAAGAGGATATTTCATAACCGAAGAGGAAGAAAACAACATGCGTGAAGAGGGGAATGATCGCAAAAAGGGGACAAAAAAGTGATATAGAAACAACATACGGCGACCATACTCTTTATCTCATAATTATTATTCTTATTAAAAACCTTTTAAACTTGGCGCATTTTTACTTTATCTCCCCCCCCCCCGATTCCATTGTTTGTATGTTTGCTACAATGCATTAATATAAAATTTGACGATTCAATTATATTGAAAGGAATGTGCTAAACTAAAAAACAAAAAAGGTAGAGAGGCATATAAATGTAGAAGGATAACTTGTACATTAAAAAAGGTGACCAATAACTTCACAGAACCTAATCATGTGGTTCAATGGTGTCACATTTAATATATATACATGATTTTCCCCATATTGTAGAATAATACCTCCAAGTGACAAAAGAACATGGAATAAATGGCATGCATTTCTCGTTTAGGTCTTCAAGCTGCATCCATATCATTTTGTTTGCACATGGACATGATGGACGGTCTCAACAAGTACATGTGACTTTTATAATTGACCCTCTACTTTCATTATATAAATGGTTTCGCACTTTCAAAATAATATTAGTGAGTTTTCATTTTACCATTAGAATAAAGAAGAAAGTAAACTATTTTAAAAGTCGTGATATTCATGTTGTGGTTATATACTTTTATATTCATGTTGGTGTTATTTAATTTGTATAGTTTTGTTAAAGTTTTTACATATAATTAATTTTGATTGTAAGTATGGGTAATAAATCAATATAATTATTTTATTTTATTTTTTACTTATATGTTTTGTATTTAACATATTTTGATCATCATATAGGATTAAGGTTAGGGATTTTTTATACTTCAATTCTCAATTAGTGTTAGGTTTTAGACCATCTAGAATCTTGTTGAAGGTTTATAAGCAAATATCTCCACATGTGTAAGTAATGAGACCTAGCAAGGTACTCAATAACTTCCATGGTGTTCAAAAGCATAAGCCTAACTTGCAGGAGGAGTAACTTCCAATACGAACTTTGATTGAGGTGATTTTTGCACTATTGGAAATCTCATGGCATGTAAAATAACATTAGAGCGTTTGAAACATTAACCATAGAGCTTTGAGCCAAAAAATAATCATTTAATGCCCCAAACAAGCTCTGAAAGTTTTAAGGTCCAAATCACCACAATAGGATCTACCCCTAAAATGGGTTATACAAGTCAATTCAATTATTTCCAATAAGAAAGTACAAAATTAAATAGCAAACTATATAGTGATCCATTTTGGATTATTTCATTTTTTAGGTTTGTGGGCAATAGGGATGGCTATCATAGTCCAAGTCATGTTTTAATGAATAAAACTTAGAACTTAAGTCCAATCAATGCTTAGTGCTCATGGGCTATGAAAAACAATCCTAGACCCCTTCATAGAACCTAAATAAGGAATCATTAGACTTTGAGAGGATATAGTTTGAAATTGAAGGTTTGAGTAGAGTAGCAAGGATGGTATTTATGGCGCAAGCAATGTTTTGAGGAAAAAAAACTAGGAACTTATGTGCAAGATAATGATTTTTGGTTCAATGGGCCACATGTAATTCTTTGAATCACTACACAAAGATTATAGAATGAGTCATTCACCTACAAGAGGGATATATGATCAAATTTAAGGTTCTTGTAGCATGAGCCATGTTTTGGGGATCAAAACTATGGACTAAGGTCATAACCAATGCTTTTAGGGGTTATAGACCATGTATAGGGTCCAATACCAAGGAAATATATCCTATAAGAGGGACATATCCATGAAATTGAGCTTTAGGCATAGTCAAAGTGGCTCGTGTGGCTCAATTCATGTTTTAGGGCTCGATAACAAGGAACTATAAAGACCATAACCAAAGCTTTTAGGGGTTATCGTTTATGCATATGTCCTTAACCTGCTACAAGGTCCCTACAAAACGATGTTTTAAAGCCTATGAGGGGTAAAATGTTGAATTTGAAATTTCTGTGCAAAAAAATGGATGTCATGGACCAATCCATGCTTTAGGTATAAATAACTACAATTTAAGTCTGTAAAATATACTTTTAGACCTCAAATTGTCCATGCATAAGGCCCTAGAATAAGAAACCACACCTATAAATGAAATACTAGATGTATGAGAGGGATATGGACTCACATTTCATGAGGAGTGTGGGAAGAAGGGGTACTCTTATCGTATCATTCATGTTTTAGATTAGAAAAGTAGGAACTTATGCCCAAATCAATTATTTTAGTGCTCATGATCCTTGTATACAGATCTAAACCACTATTCGAGAGGTAAATAAGGAGTAATTAGGCTAATATGAGATATATATGGGCCCCAATTGGAGGCTTGAGTGTAGCAGGGATGGTTCTTGTGGCTCAAGCCATGTCTCTAGATGAAATAGATATGAACTAAAGTCCTATATAATACGTGTATAGCTCATGGGATATGCATACATCCTTATAGCACTATGCAATAATTGTAGATAGAACATATGAAATAAGAGAGGGATATGGATTTAATTTTGAGATTTAGGTGCAACACAAATGGATTCAATAGCTTGAAATATATTTTGGGGATAAAAATCAAGGGCTATGGCCCTAACCAATTCTTTAGGGCTCATGTCCTATGCCTAGACACATGAGATACTAAATAAGCATTATAGAAGAAATATTTGTCCTATGAAAGAGATATGGGCCAAAATTTAAGTTTGAACGATCATAATTGGGATGGGACTCTTATACCAAGCCATGTTTTAGGGATATATAGTTAGGAACTATGTCCATAACACATGATTTTAAGCATCAATAGCCATGTACAATGACCCAAATTAGACATAGGCCACGTAGAAGGGATATTTGACCTATGATAGGGATATCAGAATCATTTCGTGGTTTGGTTAAGATATGGATGGATCTTGCGTCCCAAACCATGTTTTAGGGCTACAAACTAGGGACTAAGTTCCTAATAAATAACTTTAGGTTTAAATGGCTATACACGAGGTTCCAAAACACTAAATAAGCTCTATGAAAGGAATAATTTTCCTAAGAGATAGGTATGGGTACAAATTTGAGTTTGAGCATAACAAGGATGTGTCTCCTGATCCATGCCATGTTTTGGGAAAAACAATATGGAATTAAGGCCTTAAGCTATGATTTATATGGTTGATTATCCATGCATAAGGAGCTTGATTAATACACAAGCCCTATAGAACATGTATTTATCCTATGAGAGGGATTGCACTTGATTTTATGGTTTAGGTGATACATGGATATTTGTTGTGGTTCAAACCAATGCTTTTAAGTTTAATAGGACATACAATGGCTCCTAAACCAATATATAGGCTCTAAAAATGGGACATTTTCCCTACAAGAGGGGTATGAGTTGGCACATCGAGAACGAGCCTCATGGCCCATGCCATGTTTTGTAGTAAAAAGCCAGTGTCTAAATCCCTAAAAAAATATTTTTAGGGTTATTGTCCATGCAATATGCCCCATACCATGACATGGACACTACATAAGAAATATTTAATTGCAATGGGGGTATAAACCCAAATTCAAGGGTTGGGTACAATAAAGAGAAATCTCATCACCCAAGCCATTTTTTGAGACTAAAATAAATAAATAAGGAATTGGCTAATGCTTAAAGAGCCATGGGCAATGCATGGTGTCCTATACCATTAAACACCCCCTGCAAAATAATTCATTGACTTGAGAGAGGGGTATAGTACCAAATTTGAAGTTTGGGCATAACATCCATGGGTCTTGTAAACCAAACATGATTTAGTGCTAAAAATTAAGGAGTCATGCCATAATCCATGTATCTTTAGGGTTTAAATATGGATAACCCTAAATAATGATTTGTTTGGGACATATTTTGGGATCAATTTGTCTTTATTATTATCTTTAAAACCTAACACAAATTTATATAAACTATTAAAATTCTAAAATACTTAATTATGTTTCCATAAGGCAGAAGTGGAGTTAAGTATGTGAAGGGCATAATTAGGGATGCATATTAACTATTTAAATCTTTACTTAACCAAATCATATATTTGCAACAAAAAATACGAGCTTCAAAATTTCTAATTTTTTAAGCGGGATTTTGGTGTACCATGTGGCAAGTGCATTTGATAATTTGAATATTTTGAATTATTAAAAAGAAAACCAAAAGTTTAAATACTATAAAATAAGCTTAGGTTATCAATACTATATTTCAAGTCTTTGTTTAGTTTATTAATTTGGAAAAATTAATAATAATCATTAAAAATCTTGTAAATGTAGTGTTTATTATTAAATTATTTCTTTATGGTAATAGTTGTTTATATTTTTACGAAAACCTCCTTGGTATGAAGGTTAGTAACCTTGAGAGATCCAATTTAAACTTTAAACTTGTGACCAATGATTTTTATCTTCACCGTATATTTTCATTCTAAATGAATAATTTAAATTATTATACTAACTTTTAAATTTCCATACAATTATACACAAAAGTTATAAATAAAAATTATAAATTGATTTAATTTTTATATCTAATATTTTTGATTATATATTTTTGATTGCATCTGCAGCTGTAGCTGGATCCATCGAATTTTGCAAAATCTGTTTGTTTTATTACAAAAGGTGAAAAAACAAAACGTTTCTATGGCAAGCCCATATTTACGCCGTAAGGCGTTCAACAAGTGGGAGTCGACTCCCCGAGTTAATGCTTTTTTTTTTTCCAGCCGTCAGATGCTTTCGTCCGACGATTGGGTTAATCTATTTCGTTGAATTTTTGAATTTGATCTGCTGCCTGCTGACACCTGCTTCTGCACTTGCTCCCTTAAATGTGCTGCCTGCTGACACCTGCTATTGGAGTAGAGCCCTGCAGCTACAGGAAAAGCTGCCATTTTGGCGGATAGATAGTTTGGCGAAGATGAAGAGATAAGGTAAAGATACGACGCCGTAGCATGTTTCTAGCTGCAGAGCAGAGCCGAAAACTATGACTACAGGGGCAGAGAAGTCAAAGAAGACGACAGTACCTGAGCGGCCGAGAAGAGAGAGCTCACCCACTGCATTAAAGGCAGTGGCAGAAGACAGGAGGGCTCAGCTACCCTCATAAAGGAAAAGGAGCAATGAGGCTGAAGTATTGAAGACGAAGGACAGAAAAGGGAAGCGGTGCATAGTACCCATGGTCAGCGCCGAGAAGCATGGAAGACTGCAGAGAGCAGTGGTGTGACGGAAAGCGGCTACCCCAAGTACAGATATGCCGACTGTCACTAGTTAGGGTTTTTGGGTTACTGTTGGGACAGGCCCACAGTGTTGTAATGGTGAGACCTTCGGGTCGCCTATAAAAGGATGTATGTTGTATTGTAAAAGGGTTGGGCAAGTTAGACAAGTAGACATTTAGACAGTTGTATTAGAGAAGCTAAGCTCTGGTTCTGTATTCAGTCTGTAGTATCTTACTGTAACCAGTAGCTAGCTCAGTGAGTATGTATGTAACAATCCGCAGGGATTGACAGAGAGAGAGAGAGAGAGAATATTGTAAGAAGGCAATATAGAGATAGAGAAGAGATCTAGGAGAGAAGGGCTCCAGGCAGTGAGTGTGGAGTTACCCAGAAGATCTCTAGCTGCATATGCGGTACAACAGAACTGTGCACTCTCTCAAGATATAATAAAACACAGTTATGTGGATGTAGCTTCTACCCTGGAAGTGAACCACGTAAAATCAAAGTGTTATGTGATTGATTCATGTGATTGTATTTACTTGTTGTATCTGTCACTCATTACATGAACTTTGCTTACAGTTAAATGTATGTATGTGTTATTCAATTCACAGCATTATAGAAGGATAAATGCAAGTTGAAGTCTTTAAGTATTCTGTATAAGAGGTTGTCTATGTTTCACTCAAGACAGTTAAGGGTCACAGTGTAAAGCAGCCTTGTATGTTGAGTCCTGTAAGTTGAACACGAGTAACGTTGAGTACGCCGAGCCGCAGCGGTAGGATATCGCAGGGAGGCGATATCGCACTATCAGAGGAGTTGTGGTGCGCGATACTGCGGGTTAAGGATCGAGCGTAGGAGAGAGTTACGTGTTGCCCAGGACGCGGCGATGCGATAAGGGCTAGAGTCATCGTGAGTAAGAGGAAACTACGTATCGCGGAGAGAAAGAGACCTCGCAGGTTGAGAAGAGCTGCGAGACACACATAGAATGCTACAGAACCTGGTCGAAGACACTTGAGTCTTTGGCCAACCCATTAGAATCACTTCGGGTGAGACTTTAGGCCGCTCTGCGGTCTGTCGCCGAAAGGGCCAGTGAGCTAGGGGTGTTGTTGGTACATTACAGTAAACCCGGGTCTGCCCATAGCAAACAACAAATGGTTATGTTGTCGGTTTTGAACAAACAGAGCACTGATGTTCTGTTGGCATCCTACTAGAGATGAACTCAACGAGTGGGTTGGGTCTAAGGAGAAAGAGTTTTTCGAACACGAGAACAAGAGTCCTAGACTGAGTACAGAGGACTAGTTACAAAAACATATCTTGACAGACCTGCATACGATATTTTTTGCGACCTATGCAAACGAGCTTTACGACTGGTTATCAAAGTTGACTGATAAGAACATATTCAAGAAGAAAAGAAACATTGTCTGGACACCGGAGCTGATTCAGACCATGAAGAACCTTGATAATCCCATTACAAGGACAGTAGACTTCTGGCTTGCGAGTGTGCTAGAAGGCTTTGTCACAGAGTTTGCAGTTGAATAGAGAAAAAGCTTCAGCGAGGCTAAGCGGTACTTCTTCAAAGGATATCGCGGTAATGACCTAAAATCTTTAAACTTGTCCATTAAGATGTTATTACATGAAAAAGGAGTAATGGATATGGTTTCAGATCAATAAGTTAACAAACTGTAATGTCACAAGAGTTTGAGAGTGATTTCGATGACATTGGACGTACACGTAGTGGAAAGAAATACAAAGTAGATTTCAGATCTCCCATATTTGAAGACAGTTCAGATAGTACTAGACAACAGAGTCATAGCCATACAGACAGAACAAAAGGGGGTATCCCTTACCACCCTTATACCCCACAGAAACAGATCGAGACTCAGAACAATCCCATAGGAACTCCATCTAGTAGCTCCCAGACAGTACATACTACCGCTACATCACCTCCACCTACACCGTCGTGTGGTAGTAACACAGCAAATCAACATCCACCACGTAGAAATAGAATGGGGGATGATATGAAGCTACCTATCTTTAAGGGTACAGGGGCAGAGGACCTAGAGCAGCATTGGTTTCTATGTGAAGCCGTGTGGACCATTAAAGCAATCCATGGTGATAATATTAAACTTGTACAGTTGGTCACCACACTAAGAGAACGAGCCTTAACATGGTATATGAAGTATACCTCAGCGATACCCATAACACTTGTTCAGGTTAGGACCGCCATGATTAAAGAGTTTAAGAAACCTAAGTCTGAGTCGTAGTGCATCACAGAGCTCAAAGACATCAAACAGTTACCTACAGAGTCAGTGTGGGACTTTGATCAGAAATTCAAAGCCCTTACAGACCAAGTCAGCTTTGAGTTTGTGCCAGAGCAGCATAAGGAATGGTTTATTGCAGCCCTACTCCCTCACATCAGACTGCCATTAATGCAGTAGAAACTCCAGACACAGGATGATGCGTTAGAGATGGCAATGAAACTAGAGGCTTCACCTCTAGCTGAAACCAGCACAGGTATGACAAACCTGTAAAACCAGTTGGCTAATCTCACGTTACAGATGCATGAGATTAGAAACGGAAAAGAGGTTGCGCAAGACATATGGTGTGTAAAGTGTAAAGCACAAGGCCATACTAAAGACAACTGTCTAGTCTTTGTAGAATATCTAGCAACTAGGGCTCCTAACCCCTTACCACAAACCCACGGGAAGTGGTGTGAAATATGCAAAACAAGAGGACACCCACCTTAGCAATGCCCTCTACTTCAGAAGTACGTGCAGACACCTAAGAACTTATACTGCGTCTTCTGCAAGTCCATAGGCCATGATGAACATGATTTCCGAGCCTATGATCTCATGGTCGGGAGCAAGCAAGACTTGTACAGATTCCAATCAGAAACACAGGGTCCAGCAGCATGATCCAGCTCATGTTGGCCGTGGAGGAGGATTCAGAGGACGAGGACGTGGAGGAGGCTTTGGCCGTGGTCGTAGACCAGTTACTTGTTACAACTGTGGAGTTATAGGACATTATGCTAGGGACTGTCATAGCCCCACCACCACATGTAACTATTGCAAATCTTACGATCACGCTATAGAAGAATGTCCTACCTTGATAGCCAAGATCAGAGAACCTAAGCCAGCAGTACACCAGAACATCCAGCTTATCGCTGCTGAGCAAAAACAGCCAGAACTGAGAGTCAACATTGTGACTCGTAGCGGTGCTTCCACCAATGGGACATCGCAGGATAGTGAAAAGAACACAGGACCGGAGTGGGTGTGCAAAGCTACTAACAAAGCAACACCACTTGACCTACAGAAGAATAAACAGACATTTCAGGAAGCTAAAACTTTCTTTGATGAGCCTATGCAATCAAGATCGCAGGTACCGCCGTCTAGGGGTGTACCGCAGCAAGCACCTTGTGGCGTTAGCCCTGTACAGATATCGCAGGCTACCACATCGGGCGCTTGCGACGAGGACGAGTTGGCAGGAAGTGTACAATCCTTCCTGCGGAGTTGTTTAAAACTCATGAGAAATGAGCAAGCTATTGGAGAACTTTAGTGCATCATAGATCAATGTCAGCCATCTTCTTCCATGAGCAGTGCACATTTTGTTGTTCATAATATTATGGGACATACAAGAACAGGAAGAGAGATGCGACTCATAGCACAGGTTGGAGAATTTGAAATGGATGAGGTGATCCTAGATCTAGGATCAGAGGTAAATGTTCTGACTAAGCAGACATGGGAATATATGGGTAGCCCTAAGTTAGTCAGATCGCCTATCCATCTGAGATTAGCTAATCAGCAGCGAGTATCACCCCTGGGTCGATTACCGCAGGTGCCAGTTGACATTGACGGAGTTCGCAGCTCTACGGACTTTGAAGTTATAGAAATCATTGGTGATAGTAGACCATATCCAGCTCTACTAGGTATTGATTGGGAAATCGATAACATGGCCATTATCGACTTAAAGAGAAGACAAATGACCTTTGAGGACGCGTAGATCCGGGTCATCGTACCGTTAGATCCTCTTCAGGGTCCTAGATACATTGAACCTATCCGAGCAGAGGAAGAGGCATGTAACATGGAAAGTCTTTATCAGATGACTGCGAACCAGAACGACTACATCAATCCAACCGCAGAAGGGAACATTAGTTGGCGATGCGACAGCTCATGCGCATCGGATTCGGATGTTGGTCTAGAGAACTGGCAGAATAGACTTTACGAAGTCTCAGTGCGCAGATGTGTGTACATGACTAAGTCACTACGATCGATTGGCGCAGAGGTTAATGAGATTCCATCATTTCATGGTCTAACAGATATCCAGGACTTTCTCACGCAGTTTGAAAAACAAATTCCCCATGAGCAGAGGATCGCAGCTATGGACCTTGCAGTACAAGCCACACCTGCAAGATGGTGGTATGCACATAAAGAGAATATCGCATCATGGGATGATCTTAAGAGATTGATGGCGATCAAATTCTCTACCAACAAAGAGTATGTCCAGTAGAGATACACAAGAGAAAGTGACCCCAAGTCACATATTCAAACGTGTGAACGGAATTGGTCGGACATTCCCAAGGATAATTGGGTTCACCGATTCATTCACACTTTGGATACAGTTCCAAGGAACTAGTACACAGAGACTGAATTGCGCAAGGGAATGACTAAATGGCCACTTATGATAGACAGCTTTCTACTCACCTTCGCTTTTGAATCTGAGTATCCAAGCATTAATCAGGCCCTAAATGTAATAAAGATTAAGATATTTGAGGATTGTACCCTATCAGTGTCAGCTCAACCTGAGTGGGCCATCCAGTTAGAAGAGGTGCTAGAGTGTTATAACTTTGCATCAGAACTAGAGGAAGAGGATGAGGATCCTCGCAACATCAACATTCCAGAGTCAGAAGGGACTCGCGATGTTGATGGACCGAAGCTAGAAACTCCAGATATCATGGAGCCTATCAAGATTAAACAGATCAATATTGTCTCAGACACAGAACCAAAGTTTGCCTCTATTGGAGACTATTGGAACGATGAAACAGTCGGACAGATTGCAGACTTGCTACATGACTATCAGGACCTATTTCCCACCAAGTTCACAGAGATGAAGGGAATAGTCGGAGACGTGGGAGTAATGAGGATACCATTGAAAGAGGATGCTAGACCAGTTAAGCAGCGTCCATATAGATTAAATCTGCGCTATAAAGAAAAAGTTAACGATGAGAACGATAAGATGCTAGCGGCAGGCATCATTGAGCCCATAAAAGAGAGCGAATGGGTTAGTCCCATGGTCATGCAAGAGAAGAAAACCAAAGGAGACATCAGGATCTATGTCGACTTGCGTAAACTCAAAGATGCATCACTTCATGATCCATTTATGACACCTTTCACTGATGAAGTGTTAGACAATGTGGGAGGACAGGAGGTCTACTCCTTCACCGATGGATTTTCAGGCTATCACCAGATCAGAATCCATCCAGAAGATCGATCTAAGACCACTTTTGCAACAGAATGGGGTTCATTCCAGTATACGGTAATGCCCTTTGGTCTTAAGAATGCACCAGCTATCTTTTCTAGAGTAGTAGTTGCTGTATTTAAAGAGTACATCCATAAATTCTTAGAAGTTTATTTTGATGATTGGACTGTATTCGGATTAATTGACAAGCACATAGGAGATTTAAGACTGATGTTAGAGAAATGTAGGCAGTACCAGATTTCTCTGAACTTGAAAAAATGTATATTCTGTGCGCCATTCGTTATTTTGTTGGGTCACATTGTTTGTAGGCAAGGCTTGATGGTAGATCCCGCAAAGATTGTCATCATTGTAAATCTTCCAGCACTCAACTCAGTCAAACAATTGAGAACAGTACTTGGTCATACCGGGTACTACAGAAAATTCATCAAGGGATACGCAAAGATTACAGCACCGATGGAAAAACTGTTAAAGAAAGATTTAAAATTCCTATGGAATGAGGAATGTCAGCAGAGTCTAGACACACTTAAAGAGAAGATGGTTACAGCACCCATATTAGTATTTCCAGACTGGACCAAGCCATTTCATGTACATGTGGATGCATTCGGCATCGCACTAGGGATTGTTTTAACGCAACCAGGAGAAGGAGGTATCGATCATCCTATCGCATACTCAAGCAGAAAGCTATCGACGACAGAAAAAAACTACACCACTACAGAAAGAGAAGGCTTAGCTATGGTGTATGCGCTACAGAAGTTCAGGCACTAGATATTGGGTGCCTCGTTCAAGATGTTTACTGACCATTCCACTTTGAAGTACTTGGTCAATAAGCCAGTGTTAGGGGGACGAATCTGCAGATGGTTACTCCTATTACAGAAGTATGATTTTGAAATTATTGTCAAACCAGGAAGATTGAAGGCCGGACCTGATCATCTGTCACGGATACACTCAGGAGAAGAGCCGAGTAATCTAGAGGACAATTTGCTAGATGCACAGTTGTTTTCTATCCAGATCACGGAAGAGTACTATGCTGATATCATTCACCTTCTTACTACAGGATGGGCACCTAATGAGTTTACCAAGCATCAAAAGAGGCAATTGGTTGTTAAAGCAGCAAACTTCACCCTGATCGCAGGACAGTTATACAAGTTAGGTCCAAATGAAGTCCTGCGCAGATGTGTGATGCCGCATGAAAAAGAGGCTATTATCAGAGAAGCACATTTCGGTACCACAGGAGGTCATTTCGCAGGAAAGCCGACTGCGCAGAAAATCCTGACCGCAGGATTATGGTGGCCTACTTTACATAAAGACACTAAGGACTTTTGAAGATGCTGCGATATCTTCCAGAGGGTAGGAAAACCTTTGTGGAGAGATGAAATGCCACTGCGACCACAGATTACGCTGCGCGCATTCGACAAGTGGGTTATAGACTTTGTGGGTCCTATCAACCCACCAGGAAAACGAACTGGTGTGAGATACATCATCACAGGAACAAAATACCTTACCAGATGGGCAGAGGCCAAAGCAGTAAGAAATTGTGATGCTGTTACAGCTGCACAATTCCTCTTTGAGGACATCATCAGTAGATTTGGATGCCTAGTAATTTTGATGAGAGATCAAGGCACACACTTCTTGAACCGCACCATTGAGGCCTTGACGGAAGAATTCCAGATACAGCACCATAAGAGCACTCCCTACCACCCACAAGCTAATGGTACGGTGGAGGCCTTTAACAAGATTCTAGAAAATGCTCTTACTAAGATCTGCAACAGCCAAAGGAATGATTGGGACCTCAGGGTTAATGCTGTGTTATGGGCGTATAGGACTACATGCAAGAAACTTACAGGACATACACCTTTCAGCTTGGTGTATGGAGAAGAGGCTGTTATGCCTATGGAGTATATTCTTCCCAGTCTAAGAATTGCTCAGATCACCGGGATGACTGATACAGACACGGTGCATGAAAGGTTAGCGCAGCTACTTGCCTTATAGGAAGACAGATTCATCGCTGGATTCCATCAGAAAGTGCAGAAGGCACGAGAAAAAGCTTGGCATGACAGACACATTAAGAGTAAGACTCTTCAGATTGGAGACCTAGTACTCCTCTATGACAGTAAATTTATTAAGTTTCCAGGGAAGTTCAAGACGCATTGGTTGGGGCCACATCAGATATAGCAAGTTACGGAGGGAGGAGCCGTTCAGCTCAACAAACTAAATGGGGAGCTTCTTCCCACATTGATTAATGGCAGTAGGCTTAAGCTTTACAGTGCTAGCCACTCCATACCCCAGCTTTAACTCAGACAGTTATGAAGGTGCAGATGTCTAGTGTAGTTGAAAGGAGGCATCGCACCGGGAATTAGTCTACACCGGCAAGTATTCTAAGTATAAGGAATCGCATAAGGACGGTTCATTTTGCACAAGACATTAAGCAGCTTGCGGGGAAAAAAAAACTGTTTAAAGTTGTTTTGAGTAGGTGATGCGGTGTGGCATCGCAGCAATGCGATGTTTCTCCGTGCCACATATCCAGTTTTGAAAAACGACAGAGGGCCAGTCAAGTCGCCTTTTGACAGGAAGTTAATGAAGAAATGACCGGTATACCTTACCGTAGATTTGGCAACAGCATATTAAATTTTCCAGATTTGGAAAATATTCGACGAGACCGACTCCTGCACACAGGATTCGAGGGAAATTTGATCAGATTTTAGCATTTAATGAGGATCAAAATGACGGGTGTGGTCTCGTCCATGCATTAATACCACCGACGGGTTCAGCCTAGATGGCCGTTGCGTCCGGGATTATAGCCTTCAACATAAAAGCAGAGATCATTCATTCAGGACGGTTACTTTTGCAAGAGCCGAGAGCTATAGAGTAACTTGTTAAGTGTTCCCTGTGCAGAGTTAATTTCGTTACAGAGTACTGTGATTTCCCTATTTTGCAGCCATTGCCAATCCAAAGTATTCCACCTAGTGGGTTCTGTCCGAGGAGGAACCTATAGAAGCAATTTTGGAAAGGTTCGAGCGTGGAGTCCTTGTGTCCGCTATGGCGACACCCCCAAGGAGTATGAAACCAGGTTCATCACAGGTCAGACAACTACCAAGGATGAGGAGTCAAGCTCAGACAGTAGACGAGTTCAGTCTCGAACAGCGAAAAAGGAAAAGGAGGAAAGTAAAAGTGAGAAACAAAAAAAGAAGACCAACTCGGATGGCTGTGCGCGTGGAGTTTCCCAGAAGATCTCACGGAAAGGAAAAAGGACCAAGAAACAGGCATCCAAGACGCAGAAAAACAAAAGGAAAAAGGAAACGAACGAAGGTTCTCGGAATCGAATTCAAGGCCTGTATAGTTGGTACGAAAGGATCCAGACTGAATGAAATATTTGAGAAGGCTGGAAGATACATATTTTCCTTGTGATAAAATTTCTAACCCAGATAAAGAGGAAAGGATATCTGTGGAAGGCTTCTCAAAAGCTTAAGATCCTTCAAGTCTCGCAAGCGACGAGAGCGAGAGCATGACAATGAGGGAAGGAAAGATAAGAGAGCCCAATGAACTAAGTTACAGAACCTATGGACAACGAAGTCGCAGGACTTCGGCAGAAACTTACAAAGAATTCACAGGAAGCCAAGGAGAAGCTACAGTAGGAGAAGCCCGCTGGTAGTGGCTCGAGGACGAGCCACAAGTAAGTGTTAGGGGACTGTTGGAGTAGAGCCCCTTAGCTACAGGAAAAGCTGCCATTTTGGCGGATAGACTGTTTGGCGAAGATGAAGAGATAAGGTAAAGATACGACGCCGTAGCATGTTTCTAGCTGCAGAGTAGAGCCAGAAACTATGACTACAAGGGCAGAGAAGTCAAAGAAGACGACAGTACCTGAGTGGCCAAGAAGAGAGAGCTCACCCACTACATTAAAGGCAGCGGCGGAAGACAGGAGGGCTCAACTACCCTCATAAAGGAAAAGGAGCAACGAGGCTGAGGTATTGAAGATGAAGGACAGAAAATGGAAGCGGTGCACAGTACCCATGGTCAGCATCGGGAAGCATGGAAGACTGCAGAGAGCAGTGGTGTGACAAAAAGCGGCTACCCCAAGTACATATATGCCGACTGTCACTAGTTAGGGTTTTTGGGTTACTATTGGGACAGGCCCACAGTGTTGTAATGGCGAGACCTTCGGGCCACCTATAAAAGGATGTATGTTGTATTGTAAAAGGGTTGGGCAAGTTAGACAAGTAGACATTTAGACAGCTGTATTAGAGAAGCTAAGCTCTGGTTCTGTATTCAGTCTATAGTATCTTACTGTAACCAGTAGCTAGCTCAGTGAGTATGTATGTAACAATCCGCAGGGATTGACAAAGAGAGAGAAAGAGAGAGAGAGAATATTGTAAGAAGGCAGTATAGAGATAGAGAAGAGATCTAGGAGAGAAGGGCTCCAGGCAGTGAGTGCGGAGTTACCCAGAAGATCTCTAGTTGCATATGCGGTGCAGCAGAACTGTGTACTCTCTCAAGATATAATAAAACACAGTTCTGTGGATGTAGCTTCTACCCTGGAAGTGAACCACCTAAAATCGTGTTATGTGATTGATTCATGTGATTGTATTTACTTGTTGTATCTGTCACTCATTACATGAACTTTGCTTACAGTTAAATGTATGTATGTGTTATTCGGTTCACAGCATTATAGAAGGATAAATGCAAGTTGAAGTCTTTAAGTATTATGTATAAGAGGTTGTCTATGTTTCACTCAAGACAGTTAAGGGTCGTAGTGTAAAGCAGCCTTGTATGTTGAGTCCTGTAAGTTGAACATGAGTAACGTTGAGTACGCCGAGCCGCAGCGGTAGGATATCGTAGGGAGGCGATATCGCACCATCAGAGGAGCTATGGTGCGTGATACCATGGGTTAAGGATCGAGCGTAGGAGAGAGTTACGTGTTTCCCAGGACGCGGCGATGCGATAAGGGCTAGAGTCATCGCGAGTAAGAGGAAACTGCGCATTGCGGAGAGAAAGAGACCTCGCGGGTTGAGAACAGCTGCGAGACGCACATAGGATTCTACAGAACCTGGTCGAAGACACTTGAGTCTTTGGCCAACCCATTAGAATCACTTCGGGTGAGACTTCAAGCCGCTCCGCGGTCTATCGCCGAAAGAGCCAGTGAGCTAGGGGTGTTGTTGGTACATTACAGTAAACCCGGGTCTGCCCATAGCAACCAACACCTGCTTCTGCACTGCCTGCTGACACCTACTTCCGCACCTGCTCCCTTAAATGCACATCGCAACTCCCTTAAATGCGCACATGCCGATAGTCTTAAGTGGTGATGCTTGTGTTTGTAAATCCACTTTCAACAGCCGAAGAGCGGGCCTTTGGGCTCAAACTCGATGCTTTTTGAGGCAAAATCGTTTCAGCGTGGATATTTTTCACAGACAAAGGTAATAAACCCCTACTCCTGTGGATTTTTCCGTCTTGTGATAGTTGTGACAGTTTCAGTTCCATCCACTTATTAAGTTCAGGGATGATGTAAAAGCTGCAATTTTCCGTTTGTTTGCGTTTTCTGAAGCTGGGTAAGGTTTATGGTTACGGAACTTGTTTATAGTCGTATTCTTTTATCCTTATAAACCTAACTCCTTTCCAAGTATCATGCATTGCTACCTTTTGCCCGTCACATGGAGCCATTTCCTGACAATCAATTTGTTCTTCTTC
>LPNX010598874.1:2639-19345 GCA_001517045.1 Pseudotsuga menziesii | reverse complement strand
ATGAATAGATGAATAATACTTAGCAGCGTCAAGTCAATGAGCAGTACTGCTAGATTCTGCACTACAATTAACTTGTTCATAATTTACAGAACTAGATTTGTTTTTCCTCAACCTTGCAGCATTAAATATGACTTTAACCACAGTAGAAAAAACACTAATTCCAACAGCCTTCCTGTCAACAAAGGATCCCCGGCCAGCCCAGAATATGATTATAGAAAAACCAATGAGAATGGAAGGCATTCCAAAGGCTGCTGCATAGGAGACATTGGACCTCAACAATGGGGAAAGGAGCATTGAGAGGAAGGCATAATTACAGTTATATCCGTGAAAATTGTTTTCTATCCATATCCATAAGAATTTAAGACTGGCCATCAATTGCAAAATTAAAACAAACTAAGAAAGTTCCTAAACTAAACATATTTTTCCAAGGTCAGGGATTGCACACTTACAGCTCTTTCTCATCCGCAACAACTTTTTCTGCATAACCATCCTGCTCTATCATTGCACAGACTCTGTCCTCGACTTTAATCCTGGTGACTCCATTCCCCACAGCTTCCACAACAATGGAGAAATCAGAGCCCAGGACAAAGGGAAGGGAGGGTTTCTCTTGGTACTTTCCCATGATCTGCAAAACATTTGCAAAGTTTACACTGATGGCCTTAACTCTGATCCGCACCGAGGTGGCTGAAGTCAATTGAGGAACAGGGTGATGAAAAGAGAGGAAAATGGGGGAGCTTTCTGACATGAGAGCAGTAGGGTCTCCTAATTTTTTGACGACTAATGCTTGCATTGTGTCAGTTTGAGGAGAATCCATCGCTTCCCCACTCCTATTGCAAAGTAAAACGCAGAGAAAAATGTGACCCGAAGCCTTTCTTTGGTGTGGCCATCGGACATAGAAAATTCTAACTGCTCTGCAGAATTTAAATTCAGAGGGAAGGATGAATATCAAATAGCAGTGTGTATACGTGTGATAGCAGTGTGTATACATGTGAGTTAGATTGTATCACAGGGAAAGATGAATATCAAAGCGCAGAATGTGTACGTGTGACTTAAATTCTAAGTGAAGCTTTCTAAGAGTGAACATGAGATAAGAGGTGGTGTAGCGCATGGATAATTCGACACGTATTAGCAACGTGGAATTTATTTAGAGCTACACTGCACACGCAATCACCAACCTACGGTATTTACTGATGGGACGAAAAAATATGGTTATCGACCAAAAATATTTGGACTATGCAATTTAGAGTTTGTGATTTACCAGAACGAATCGAAATTGCATGGAATAATTTATTATTTATAAACTGGTATGAACACGGATCATGGATTTAATGAAAAATATTATTTTTAAGTATGACCACAACAAAATGAAACATGCATAATTACTTACATAAACAAAGGATCATTAATTTAATGAAAAATCTTATTTTAACATATTAAATAATAAAATCCAGAAGGCGATGTTAAATTAGTAAAGTTTATTTTAAATAATGTCATTATATCTCGGTCACTAATATCGTTGGGTTTGAAAAAACAAAAGACAATAACATTCAATCAGTCGACCGCCTGGCACTAGAAAAGCTATGAGGATATTTGACCATGAAATGTTCAAACAGAAATTGTCTTATTCATACCTCTTACAAGTAACCAACTCGATGCCACAAATCGATAAATGTCCCAACATTGCAAAAATCCAACATGAGGTAGCCAACAAATGATATGAACAACCCACTCAAATGAATTCAAACACTCAAGTGTTGAAATTTGAGGATGTTTTTCCACGTAACTGGCCATTTTTTCCATAAAATACTTTTAAATATTTTGGGAGTATGTCACATCAAACCGGTAAATAATTTGGGTAAACAATTTTCTAAGACTTATTTTTTACGTTTGGTTCTGAAATCTGTTCCCAAACTCAAATTTTAATTACTGGTCATATGAATGCTGGTGGATGTATATTGCATAATGTTGGCCAGTATCAATTATTAGTTTTTGTATTTTTGGTAAGTAATTTTTATTTTTATTTTTGTTAAGTATATAATAAAAACTAGTTTCTTCATTAATGCTTAAATTCTTTAATAAAAATTTCTTAATTAAAGAATTCTACCTTCAACCATGAAGGGTAACTCTTTTAATGAAACGTTGTGTGACCGGGGAGATAAAAGCTCAAAACGTGAAAAAAAATAGTTTGACGGGCAGATAGAGTAAAACTAAATTATTCTCTTATCAAGTAATAGTACGCCCACCATGGTGGCTTAATCTCCAATTAACTATTGTTAAGAAATGTATTCTTGTTGGGAAAAAGTGTATTCATTAGTTGGTTAGTTGAGTAGATGTTTTGGTCACCTTATCTTTATTAGTGACCCATAATATTTTCTAACACATAGTATTTGAAAGTTTCAAAATGAAGGAAACATAAGTTGTATATCATTTTATGACCATGGGTTCGGGCATTATAACCCAATTTCAAACCTATGGCAAAACTCTAGAAGAGAAGGTAGTTGTTCAAAATATTATAAGGTGTCTCCCCAAGAAATTTGCTATGGTGGTGACTACCATAGAAGAAGCAAAAGATTTGTCTCAATTCACCCTAGAGGAATGGATAGAATCCCTTCTATCTCATGAATCCCGACTTAATCAAGAAGAAGATTCGCTAACAAGTGGATTCAACACCCAAGCTTCCCTCAACAGAGGTCGAGGCAGAGGAGGACGAGGTAGAGGAACAAGAGGTTGCGGGTATTCTCATACAAAGGAAATAACTAGTAATGATCATTATGATCATGTAGAACACTCTCACAACTCTCATGGACAGAGGGGGAGAGGCATGAGATGGACCAATAAATCCAATATCCAATGCAACTACTGCAAGAAGTACGATCACTATGAACAAGACTTCAGAATGAAGCAAGCGGATAAGAATAGTGGCAGAGCCCATATTTCAAAAGAAAAAGAAGATTCATCATAGGCTATGTTCATATTCTATCAAGCAACTAAAGAACATTGCAACACATATTTATGGCTACTAAATAGCGGTTGCAACAATCTGGCAGAGCCCATATTTCAAAATAAAAAGAAGATTCATCATAGGTTATGTTCATCTTCTATCAAGCAACTAAATAACATTGCAACACATATTTATGGCTACTAAATAGCGGTTGCATAATTCTTTTCAGGTTATGTAACTCTGTTCTTCTCAGTGGGCTCTCTGTCATACCATTGGACGGGCGATCAACGAAGGAGCTCGTGGGTGGACAAGAGAAGCTGCCTTGGGAGACGGATTGAGGTAACGATGGTAGGCACCGACACAAGAAGGAGATTTCGGAGGAGCTGGAAGGTGGTAGGTGGAGTGGGAGACTGTTGCCACATGGAGAGACAAAGAAGGGTAGGGTGGACTGGCAATGGAGTGAGGAGGGCTCAAATCCTATGGGCTGAGCATCGTCTTTCAATATCGCATTGCCCGTTCAACATGATAATATCCGAAAGTCATTCTAAAGTAGTGTCCTCTGCTAATGACAATTATTTTCAAAATATCACGACAATTCTGATGTGCCACGTCAAATAGCCCACATTTCAATGACTATAGCACTTAATTCAATTTGTTATTTTGGTAGTCAATTGGTTGAGTAATTTCCTTTCCTTGTGTCATTCACCTATAACTATATGCACCTACAACGATTTCTAGACCTTTGTTTAGTCGTGATACTTATATGACATTATTTAGGTATTGTATTAAGTGATGGAATAGTTAATTGGCATTGGGTATAATTGAATGTTGGGTTTAAAAATTTCAATACATAGATTAGAAATAAATGAGATTTTATTTATTTTAAGCAAATAGAATTATAAGTAACATTTCTTTATAAAAAATTATACACATACATTTATATGTAATCCCTGTGTCATTCACCTATAGCTATACACACCTACAATGGTTTCTAGACCTTTGTTTAGTCATGATACTCATATGACATTATTTAGGTATTGTATTAAGTGATGGAATAGTTAATTGGCATTGGGTATAATTGAATGTCCAGTTTAAAAATTTCAATACATAGGTTAGAAATAAATGAGATTTTATTTATTTTATGTAAAGAGAATTATAATTAACATTTATTTATAACAATTTATACACATACATTTATATGCAATAACTTTTATATATGACCCCCAAGGGTTAGCTCAATTGGTAAGACGTGCACACACACTCTCAGTTCGGGGAGAGTTCATGGGTTAAAGCCTTGAGTCCTTTCGGGTTAGGCCTTCTACGAGGATAGCCGACGGTTTGCCACCTCTACCATCCACTAATGTGGGGAAGTATTGCTGGTTTCCTGTGCATATTTCCATATGAAAAAAAGTTTTATATATGAATGGATGTTAAGAAAATATATATATTTGTTTTACAACCAATCAATCATTACCTTAAATGAAAACAATTATTATTATATATTATTATGATTATGTTATATTCAAACCCATAATTTATCTTAAATCATTTCATAACTAAAGTAAAGTTTAAAATGGTTTCATATTAATAAAGCTAGATAACTTTAACAAAAAATAATACTTTTTATTGCTCCTTTATAGTTGAAGATCTTTTTATTATAAAATTTGAGATATGATAAAGAACTTTATACTTTTTAGTTTTTTTTTCAATTTAACTTAATAATTAATATATTATTTAAGGCATACATTTAAATATTAATTTGGTAAAAGATAGTACATTCTAATATAGTACATGTTATGGATTTCCTCTTTCAATATCGCAGATGCCTATCTACCAAATGTTATGGATTTCAATATAACATATCTATGCTACATTTGAATGTTGTTCATGTATAAGAAATCAAATTACTTCAAGACAAAATGGTTGTCTTTAATTCTACATCTTCATCATCAATCTCCAATGGTATGTCAGGGGCATTGTGAAGTTCATCCCTTGCCTCATTTCTATAGTTTTTTTCTTTTACATTTTGAAATGCGGATAATGTAATGGCCAATTATATGAAGAATATAGTGTCTTTAAAATATTGTATCGACACTTCAAATTGTCTTTCTTGTTGTATATGCCTGCTTCTCCTTCCTTAGCTTACAACACGGCGTTCTTTTATTGCACCCCTAGGTACAATTGCTAGTTATTACACAAAAGGTGTTATTTAAGGGGTTGTTCCTTTGCAGGTTTCATCGTCGATCAAGGACCTGGGAGGATCCTCCCATGTCCACGTGTCCACAGAGTCGACCTAGGAGGATCCTACCATGTCCACTTGTCCACGGACTCCGTGACTACATGATTTCCGTAACGTATCTGTGACGACATGGTTAACGTATTCGTGACGACATGGTTACATGTTTGATGACATGGTTAACGTATCCGTGATGACATGGTTACATGGTTGACGACCTTGAGTTATTCATGGCTTGAGCCTGCTGTATGTAAATACAGAGAACAATCTACTCATTCGCCACCAATATTGAGTTTGGAAGTTGGTCGGAATGTTGAGGCCAAACTACCATGGGAACACCCGTGCTTATGCTCGCCAACGTCGAATTCCACCCGCAGTGAGTTACGAAACCTCCGATGGACTCATGCGATAAAACTGATAGCTAGGGAGCCCAGTTTCTCACCAGCAAACTCCGTTCTACGAGTCGGCTCTTGTACCCTGCTCGAAGCAACTCATTTATCCATTCCATCTGTGCTTCCTCTAATGTTGTGAAATGAGCTCTATCTACAACCTTGACTACCCAAAGAAAGGGTTGTTTCCTCGCCTCGAGCCCTCGAGCCAATTCTTGGATTTGCTTCCGCGATATAGAACGAAACATAAACAATTGAAGTCGAAGCTTGGTCGTCGAGCCATCTCAAGAAACTTTCAACATCTGAATTACTTTTCTTACTCGTCCAAACGGATTCAGAAAGGAGAGGATCGACGAGACACATAGGCTTGTCACCGTAACGTTATCGGCGTATTTCCTATACGTCATCCATGAATTGACATTCGAGACTATGAAAACTGGTCACTACATATCATGTCACGAGTGGTAGACATTCTTCCAGGTTGCGAGACTTTGAAAGAAATAAATCTCTCCGGGAAGCACCATTTGTATGATACAATACACCTGGGGATTGTTGGGCAATAGGGCAGACCCGGGTTTAATCCTTTTATGTCGCACCAACAAAAGACCCACTGTGTTGGCCCTTTCGGCAACAACCTGCGCACAGGTTGCAGTCTCACCCGAAATAGCAATGGGGTGCCGCAGAATCAGGTTTCTGCAAGCAGAGAGGGATATTACTGTACCTTAGCCTTTACTACTTATTAATCAATAATTACACAACTGTGTCATTCACTTTCATACAACTTTGCAGATAGATAAACAACCGTGACTTGCTTAACCCACTATAGGGAATTCACAGCGAATCTTGTTATTAGCAGTGATCTAAGTTATCAAATGTATACAGTTATTAATGCATAAAATACAACAGAAATAGAAACAACACACGAAACCACAACACCAAATATAAAGTGGTTCACCCCCAGTGTAGGGGCTACGTCCACAAACTGCGTTTTATTCAACTTGCTACAAAACCACAGTTTGATCTGCGCACTCAGCTGCAGATCCCTTCAGTCCTTGATAGCCACGCACACAGCTGCAGAGGTCGTCCATGCACATAGCTGGGACTTAACCTTTTCTTATACAATCAACCTTAACTTCACCTTAGTCTTTCTTACATCATAAAACATAACCTTTCTTATTTACAAAAATGCCTATTTATAAATCATGTTATTACAAAACCATGGCTTCAAACCATGGGCACCCAAAACCCTAAACCCTGGATTTAAACCATGGGTTTATTACAAAAATGGGTTTTGACTTACCCCGACACCCCTAAGACTATTTTGACCCATAAATTCGCTTACAAACAACCGCGGATTTACCAAAACTAATAATCCTTAGGGTACGCGTCCCAACAGGCCCCTAAGACTCACTATTGGCCCGTCCCGGGACACTCTGCGAGGGCTCTAGTGGGAGAATTTTCTACGCAAGAGTCTGGAAGCGACTGGTGAGGTTGTGTAGTATATCATCAGTGGCTTTCTCCTTTTCCACCAATTCCTGTAACACTGAAGATGATTCTATATCATCCCGTTCCTGCGCAAAAGTGTCATAGGTCTTCAAAATTTTGAGCTGGCTCTCTGCAGTATTGCTCAATTCTAATGCTTCATCAACCAGGGGCTGTAGCGCATTCTCCAGCAACGTTATCTTCATTCTGCAGGACTCGATTTCCTGCTGAAGTTCCTTGCTGCGCTTCACTTTAGCCATCTTCTGCATAGGTGGCAGCATCTTGATTTCTACTTGGACTGCATCTAATTCATCCTGGCGCAACTTGATGGTTTCCTGGATCTTACCTACATCTGGATGGTCCTGTAGGTTCGCCCATGCTTCTATGCTGTCTTCCATCAGTTTTGTGACGCTGGCCACATTATCTGATATTTTTGCTGCTAAAGCCTTGATGTCCTGATGGCGTTGTTCTCGGACCTCTGGTGGAGTCTCGGGAGGGATGCGTAGTTGAAGTTCTGTGATCTGGTTCTGATGTTCTTCCTTCATCTTTTCAATCTCGCTGCGAGACTGTTGGGCATAGTCTCTCAGCTTAGCGATTCTCTGCTCTGGTTCCTCTGCTCCCTGTATGTCGCAGTCAGAAAGACTCCGACATGCCTCGTCCAGTGCTCGCATCAGCGTAGTTGTTTTATGTTCAGCCTCCTTCTTCTGTTGTGCTACTGCTTCTAGGCGTGCTGCCAAGGTTTTGTTTTGTTTGATGGTGTCTTCTAATTGAATTTGGGACAATTGGTCCCGTGCATGGATCTCCTTTGTAATAGCGAGCTGGCAGCGGTGCAGTTCTGACATGGACATCTTTGTATAATCAAGCTCTACGGTCATACTCGTCTGGGGCCGGGAATCTGTATTGGGTGGTATCAAAGCTGCGCTTGATACCTGTCCTTGGTGATCTCTGGGTGGCCATTGCCTAATATCCTGCTGCGTAGGTGCTGTAGTGCTACTTGTCGCAGTACTGTGTGCTGATTTTGCTGCTAATTCTTTTAGCTCCGAAACCCTGTTTGCTATACCTGAGAGCCCAGCAAGATGCAGTTCTGCAAATTCTGACCATTTTTTAGTAAGCGTTCCCATGGACTGTTCTAGAGCTTGCTCCAGCACATCCAGCGTTATCCTGGTTTCTTCTTCAATATATTTGTCCTTCGACGCTTTTGACTTTTTGCGGGACTGTGGCTTGGTGACCTCTGCTACTTCTTGTGACTTGCGCTTCGTTGCTGGGTTAGAATCTGATATGGTCTTGATTGACTCCTCATCCTGTTCGTCCTGTCCGCCATCTCCACCCTGGCCATCAACATCCATCTGCGAATCACTTAGGTCTTCGCTATCTTCCAAAGGGCTTTGATGCTGCGCCTGACTGGTACCTGCGCCAAGATTGGTAGCTGGAGGAACTGGAATAGAGGTTTTTTTTCCTATATCTTTCAGCCAGTCAGTTGGCCAGTGCCGAATTATACCCTTGATGTCTAGTTCGGTGACCACATATGGTAATTTAAAGCATTGCCGTTGTGGATCTGCACGAGCTTGAATGAAAACATGATGCATATCGGCACTGAAGTGCGCGGCGCCCTCGTATTTAGAGAACACCTCATTGGTAAGCCGTGGTGTTCGCACAATCTCATAGTGGATACTCATGGCATAAAAGACGAACACAGTGTTCGTCATCTGCTGAGCTACCTTATCTAAGGATATCCATAGGGAGGCATACCTCGCTGCCCCTAGCATGCCTGGGTTTAACTCTACAAACTGGGCTTCAGTGGGTTCTTTCCACCCAACTAATGCAATAAGTATTAACAGCCAGGAATAATGAAAAGGTCTACCTTTTTCCTGTGCATCGCGGGCATCCTCCAGGAACTCCTTCACAAGATATGCGGCCCAATTATAAGTATACCCCTCAGTGCAGTTCATAGCAATTCGGATAACTGGAGCAGGTACTTCAGTTGGCCTGCATTTCCGTATGAGTTTGCAGGCTAAGAGTTCAGCTGCAATGCAAATGGGCTGTTCCTGGATTGTGGAAGTGTGATATCCTCGTTTCCCCTTTGTCAGACCAAACCGCTCTTTCATATTTTGCGCGAGCTTTGTATCGTCATGTTTGGACGGGAATTCAGTTCTCGGATCAGGTCCGGCCATTGGTAAACCTGTGATCCTATGGATGAGCGCGGTGTCAATAGGAATTTTCTGGTCCCCTATCCATAAATAGCCATCATGCACTAACGCTAGCAACTGTTTGGTCACTACGGTCACATGTATGACGTGACCGAAATGGGGAATATCAAGCAGCTTGAGTAGGCAAGCATTGTCCAGGCCTGCAGCCCATGTTTGCACTTCCAGTAGTGTGACCTTATGATCTGGGTACTTGACGCGCTGCAAGTATTCTGCTGGTTCAAACTGTGGAAACTTGTCATGGTCATTTGTGTCATGATCACTGTACTTCAGCCGATCGATCTTCCCTGTCATGCTTCCAATCAGCTGTACTCCTTGTGGCAGCGAGGGTGTGATTAATGTGAACTGCTTTGTTCGACGGGGTAATGTGGTACCTGGGTGAACAGGTTGTAGATATGGTGGCCGTGGAGGTGCAATATTCTCCCTATCCCCGGTCGGGACCTGTACTGAACCGGTGGGATCCATAGGATGATCTGCTGGTGTTTGCCATGTTTGCCTCTGCCGGTCTTGGTTTCGCTTGGAGCGAACTTCAGTTTTGATCTTTTTCCAGGAAAACCGTGTCTACATCGGCCGTGGTGGTGCTGGGGGAGCTTCTTCACAGGGGGCAAGGGCAGGCGGCCGATTAGAGCAGCTTATCAGACCCTCTTGCTCGAATTCTCTGACCAAATCGTCAATCTCTCATTCTGTTGTCATGGCTTCACTCGGAAATCTTGAAGAAATGCATAATGCAATTTTCCCTAACTTAGGCGTCTTCTTATACATGCCATCAATCAAATCAGGCAGGACGGTACATTGAAGGCACCAAATCTGATGAAAATATTGTCCGAGTGGAGCTCGATTTCCGATACTGTCCGTAGTACAGGTATTTAAGGCAATTAACACACTACCGCTGCCAAATTTGCTGCTTCCCAACGGTCAGATTTTAAGCCTCGCTGTGTTGGTGGACTTTGGCAGAATCCGGGTGTGAGCTTCGTGACAACCAGCATCCTTGGCACAGTATTGCCCTTCGACCCGTCCTGGGAATGCCAGCGACAGGACTGTTACATTTGATGGGCTGGCTTCTTGGTTCTGCCCCTTAGTTTGGTATGCAATTCCATATCGGAGCGCAGCCTCCATATACCATCTATGTGGTAGAGGTTCCAAGGTGTGTACGAAATTATGCACCCACTCTTCGCGAGGGATGGTGTCCCATGCGGCATAACTGGGCCTCAAATGTTTCTGAGGACTATTCTGCCCAATGAACTTACATCGCGCTGCTTGGACTTGGGTTATGAAGCTAAGGCACAGAAATTTCTGGCTGGCTGCCCAACTGAGAGTAGGCTTGTTGTTATCAGGCCACCCTACGGCTGTAGCCCCTAATGCTGTCTCCAAAGTCTACATTCTCTGGGACGGAGGTGCTTGTACAATAAATTCTCTAGGGTCGGTCACCCCCACATAGGTAGGAAACTCTCTGGGCTACGCAGTAAGGTATCTAAGAGACTTGGTGAGTTGCGCGCACCTATGGCCATGTAGCTCGTACAGTCGATTCTGCCAATTCTCTAGACCATCATCTGAATCAGACATGCAGGAGCTATCACATTGCCAATCTAGTACGCCGTTGGCATCAGGCTCGACATAGTCTGCTTCCTAGGCTGTAATGTTGTAGATGTGGTCTAGAGTATCCTGCTCCCCTTCATCTCTAATTGGTTCTGTATATCGTTCTCCTTGAGATGGGTCGAGGGGTATGATAACTCGCAGACCATTTCCTTCGAAGGTCATCTGTCTCCTCTTAAGGTTGATGATTGCAGCATTTGCCATGGCCCACTTGATTCCCAACAAGGCTGGATAAGGGTTGCTGTCATCAATGATCTCGATAACTTCAAAATCCGCTAGAGTGCTTACCCCATCAAGATCTATGGGAACACTAAGAAGTCTCCCTAGGGGCACAATATTTTGCTGGTTAGCTAATCTCAATTGTATAGGTGACCAATCCAGGGAAGGTTTTCCCATTTGTCCCCAAGTCTGCTTGGGTAGGACATTAACTTCTGATCCAAGATCCAAGATGACATCAGTCATATCATATTCCCCTATCTGAACATTCAATCTCATTTCCCTCCCCGTTCTTCGGACATGACTAACAGTTTTCTCCTGATCAACTCCTCTCTGAGAGTCTGTGACAGCAAGAAATTTTTGTAGCTCTTTTAAATCATTCTGATTCCTCAAGAGTTTCATACAACTCTGTAAAAAGGAGGAGAGTGTACTTACTTTATCCGGCGAATCATCTTGCGACTGTGAGGCCTGCTGAGGTTGCTGTGCAGGTACGACGGGTGTGCGAGGATCAACCCTATCGCACAGAGCCGCCTTGACTAGTGCTTGGTCTGGTGCAGTATTAAGTGCTGGGACTTGCGCGGAGGCCTTACGTGTGCACACCTCGGTAGGTTGTTTCTGCGAAGGCTGAATTTGCGTCCTGGCGCCACTCCGGGTGACCACATTGATGGCTGCAGTCGCTGCTGCTCAACTGAAATCAACTGAATAGTCGGGGTAGGGCCACTGTTGTTTTCCTGAATCTTTGCTATGAGCTGGGGACACTATTCAATCACATGGTCGACTGCATGGCAATATCGACAGGTGGTGGTGGGGTTCCGATAGTCACGAGCCAAATGGCCAGCTTGGTTACAATTGTAACACACCACCTATCCTCGACCTCTTCCGGGTATACCACCATGGCCGTGACCTCCAAAGGCACCTCTTCTAGAGGCACCGCCGCGGTAACCATAGCCGTCATTATTCTGGACTTCATTTTGCACTCGGTAGACGTCAGAGATGCGCTCTCGCATGAGGTCATAGCTACGACACTCTTCTTCATTATGCCCTACTGACTTACAGAACTTGCAGTAGGGGTTCTTGGGAACTTGAACATATCGCTAAAGAATATGGCAGTTTTCAGGGCGATGTTGGCCAGTGGTTCGACAAATCTCACAATACAGAACACCGGGATTGAATTGGTTGGGCACACCCGTATTTAAGTAGGGTCGGACCCTAGGGCACTGGTCCCTATCGTGACCTTCTGTCCGACAATGCATACACCAGACCTCCTCTCGACTGGTTTTAGCCTTCTTCATATCGCGGAGCTCCAGGGCCATGGCTGCTAGCTGCGCTTGGATTTGAGCAAGACCGGAATCATCTCCGGCGGGGGCGGTTTCTAGCTTCATTGCAATTTCCAGAGCTTCTTACTGGTCAGCAACCTTCTGTTGCATGAGCGGAGTTCGGATATGGGTTAATAATTCTACGATAAACCATTCCTTGTGCTGCGCAGGACTAATGGTAAAGTTGACTTGGTCTAGTAGAACTTTGAATCTCTGGTCAAAGTCCCACATGGATTCACCGCACCGCTGTTGAATCTCTTTGAGCTCAGTGATGCTCTGCAATTCTGATTTAGGCTTCTTAAATTCTTTGGTAAGGGTTGCCTTAATCTCATCTAAAGTAGGGTTCTGAGAACTGGAGAATTTCATGAACCAGGTCAAAGCCCAATCCCGGAAAGAAGTAATGAGCTGCGCGGTTCGCACATCCCGATCTGTAATATTCTTCGCATTCCATACTGCTTCACATAAAAACCAGAACTGTTCGGGATCCTCTGATCCCATGCCTTTGAATATGGGGAGATTAATATCGTCAGCTAGGTGGGCCATGGCAGTTCTGGGAGGGTTGGGAGGGGGACAGGATGTCGAGGGAGGGGGATTTATAAAGGCAGATTGACCTGTGTCCGGAATACTCGGACTTGGTTGGCTGGAAGACTGCGAAGGACTTTCGGGGGTAACAGGGCGTCGTTGCGGGGTGACGGGGGGGTTTCCAAGCGAAGGGATTTCCTCAGAGCCTGACTCTTCAGAATTCACAGAGGAAGACGCGGTAGCCTGACCTAAGGAATAGGAGTCAAAATCTCTTTTGTACCTTTTTCCACATCGCAGCAAACCACTTTGCTCGTCGAAGGTGTTATCACTTGCAAACATATGTTAGTACTATAAAGCTAGCAGTCTGATTCAAACCACAATATACCCTTTTCAGCCAATAGTATTTTAATCCGCAAGCATAATGAATTCAAAAACTTACCACAGGGACCTTTGAAGAACTCCCGTTCAGCTTCGTTGAAGGAGGTACTTGTGTTAATGGCAAACTCTGTTACGAAAGCTTCCAATGTGCACATCGTCCAGAAATCAACAATGCGGGATACCTCGTTGTTCACATGTCGCACAAGATTGACCCTTGTGGGGGTCCACGTGGGAACCCGTCGAGCTTGGCAGTTCATCCTTCTTTCCGTTAACCTAGACAACCACTGGTGGAACTCTATGTGGATACTACTAAAAAAAATTTCATAAGCATCACAAAAAACATACCTTTGTAAAAAGTCACGTGCGCTACAATGCGAATTTGTGTTCTCTTGTTGCGCGAAGTGCAGAGAAGTCACAGCAAACCAATCACCGATTTCCGTCACAAAGGGCCTCCAGAACATAGCCCTCGAGGTACGACGTAAACCCTTTTTAGCAGATACTGAGTTCAACCAGCAACAGAACCAATTTGTTGGGAAATAGGGCAGACCCGGGTTTAATCCTTTTATGTCGCACCAACAAAAGACCCACTGTGTTGGCCCTTTCAGCAACAACCTGCGCACAGGTTGCAGTCTCACCCGAAACAGCAATGGGGTGCCGCAGAATCAGGTTTCTGCAAGCAGAGAGGGATATTACTATACCTTAGCCTTTACTACTTATTAATCAATAATTACATAGTTGTGTCATTCACTTTCATACAACTTCGCAGATAGATAAACAACCGTGACTTGCTTAACCCACTACAGGGAATTCACAGTGAAGCTTGTTATTAGCAATGATCTAAGTTATCAAATGTATACAGTTATTAATGCATAAAATACAACAGAAATAGAAACAACACACGAAACCACAACACCAAATATAACGTGGTTCACCCCCAGTGTAGGGGCTACGTCCACAAACTGTGTTTTATTCAACTTGCTACAAAACCACAGTTTGATCTGCGCACTTAGCTGCATATCCCTTCAGTCCTTGACAGCCACGCACACAGCAGCAGGCCTCTGCACACACAGCTGCAGATATTTTCTCAACCTTCTTACAAAACCCTCTGCGCACATAGCTGCAGAGGTCGTCCATGCACACAGCTGGGACTTAACCTTTTCTTATACAATCAACCTTAACTTCGCCTTAGTATTTCTTACATCATAAAACCTAACCTTTCTTATTTACAAAAATGCCTATTTATACATCATGTTATTACAAAACCATGGCTTCAAACCATGGGCACCCAAAACCCTAAACCCTGGATTTAAACCACGGGTTTATTACAAAAAGGGGTTTTGACTTACCCCGACACCCCTAAGACTATTTTGACCCATAAATTCGCTTACAAACAACCGCGGAGTTACCAATACTAATAATCCTTAGGGTACACGTCCCAACAGGGATTCCAATCTCTATCTCATATATCTTGGAGCTATAGGAGCTCAAGTAATTGAAAATGTATGTAGGGGCTTCATAGTTGGCTGCCACAGTGTGAACCCAGTCGAGTAACAAATCATGCACAATCACAATTCTATTTGAATTGAGAAGCAGAGGCTCCTCATCCAAACTCGTATCTACCTGCTGAAATTTCCCTTGGACAGGATTGATCTGGAGGCAAACTCATGGCAATTTTATTTAACAGATCTACTTCAAACCTATAAATTTGTTCAAAATACATATATGTAATTAGTTACTATGTTCGTGGAGAATGAAGGATATTAAACCCACTGAAAAATATTAAATAAGGCCAATACAAATTCAGAGTGAATTGATGTAACTACATAAAATTGATGAGAAAACTGCAAATCACCTAAAGCGTATTCATGGTGTGCTAAGCTCTGCAAAATGATGGATTAGCCTACTCATTAGGAAAATAAATAGATATAATTAGTTACTATGTTCGTGGAGAATGAAGGTAAATAAAACCACTGCAAAAACATAAATAACGCCACTACAAATTCAGTGTGAATTGATGTAACTACACAATTAATGAGAAAACTGCAAATCACCTCAGGGAAAGCATATTCATGGTGTGCTAAGCTCTACAAAATAATGGAATAGCCTAACCATTAGGAAAATAAACTCCATGGGTGCAATTTTCATAAGTTTTTGAGTTGGTTAACCTAAAACCAACACATTCTAAAAAAAAGACAGTGTCATATCAATCCCAACCAGGATGCGGTAATATACAACTATGTGGGCAGTACTGACCTTTGCTTCATGGAGTAGATCTTTTTCATTTTCATGGGAGATCGATCCTTTCTTCTTCCTATGGTGGTATGGTATGATGAGGCATTGATACTTTATCTCTCCCAACACTAAGAATAATGGATGACTAAATATCAATTGACACGGTTATGAAGTGCATGCTAGCTCTATGTGTCGATGTGTGCTAGTTATACTTCTAGTTATACTTGTTAGCACTTGGATTGATTCGTGTCTAGACCAAACAAATTACATATGACTTTTGGGCAAACCATGATAGATTTAAAACAATTTGGATATTTGTCACTTGTGCATTAGTAGTCTAGTCAAAACAAAGGAAGCTAAACGAGTTTGTTCTCTACTATTAGAATATAATCCGTCGGGATTATATATTGTAAATAAATAAATAAATTGTTATGTAGGAATATGAATAGTTGCATAGGAAGGTGAAAAGGTTGGTCCTCAACCACCACATGAAATGTATAAATATATGATATATCAATGTAATAGTAACGAATCGGGAGTTATACCTAACAAGTGGTATCAGAGCTTGGCTATTTGCCATAACTCCTACCTGCTGCATTTTAGTCCTGGCATTCTGCTTTCCAGTCCATTGCCAGACTACCTGCTCCGTCAGTATGCCATTTACATGTGTTTCTCCTCTCCCAGCCTGTGCACATTAATTTGTATGCGTTATTCTCGTTCCCGTCTTTCCAACTTCATCTGGATGGACACTTTCAAGTGTCTTTGTGGCCCATTTAGGAATCTTCTATGATGGTCCTGGTTGATCAGCTGGTGGTGCTTCATCATTGATTGAGAGTCTTTCAATTCTCTCAATCACATCATCCAGTTTTTCAATTCTCTCAATCACATCATCCAGTTGAACCTCTTGTTCAAGTGAAGTAGCAGGAACTTCTTCATGCGGGGGATTTGGTGCTTCATATGGAAATTCCAAAGGTTGATCCAGAATAGGAATCCCCCCTTCAAGGTTTGGAATTTCATATTCATTTTCTAAATATGTCTTTGGATGAGGATAACTTTCCAAATGATCAAGCTATCTCTCAATGGACTGGTCATTTTTATTAGTCTCAAGAAAAATGACATCTCTGGAAATAACAAATTTCTTGTTTACCTCATCATACAAACGGTATGCTTTGGAGTATTCTTCGTACCCCAGGAAGA
>LPNX010598853.1:19059-42937 GCA_001517045.1 Pseudotsuga menziesii | reverse complement strand
CATGGGTGGAAAGGGTTTGCCATCTGTCTGAGCCTATGTGCGTTGAGGATGAAAATCACTTTCTCTTAGAGTGTCTTTCTTACACCCACATTAGATCTTCATTTCATTGTATTTGCTACAATACAAACATTTATAACCTTCTAACTTGCAAAAACTATATTGAGCTTGGAAAGCTTCTTGGCAAGCTTTTTTAGCACATGAACAAGATTTTAAAGTAAACCAAGTATTTTCCTTCTGAAGGTCCGATAGACCAAAGTTGGTCTCAGTGGACATTAATCATTGTCATCATCATTATTAATAAGAATATATTCTGAAAAAATAATAATAATAAAACCTCTAAATTTTAATATAAATACACGAGAAATACATGAATGCCATATCCATTTTTTTAATGAAATAAAATATTACATTAACAATAATAAGATTTTTAAAATCAAATTCTTCCAAGTATTGCGATTGACAGAGTGCTCCGTGACAACGAGGGAGGGCGTGGCCACGCAGGAAGTAAGCCAGGAGCTACAAATCCCCCAATTTCGGATCATGGATGGACTAGATCCACAGAGCCATATGCCTGAGGGTGGGGAAGCTAGGAATGAGAACGGGAGGAGGGATGGAGATGGGAAGGGCAGAAGGTCAGGCCCAAAAGGGTGTCTGCCAAAATCCCTTTCTATTTCAACGATCCAGATAATATCCAAGATGGTGAGAGGCAAGATTGAGTTATGGAAGGAGATGACCCTCATTGGGAAATTTGTGGGGGTTTGGCCCAAGGAAAGGGATCTAGTTCGGTGGATCAAGACTGTATGGAACCCTAAGGTACATTATGATATGTAGCTAGGGTCCAAGGTTTTCTTCATAATCATATTTCTCAACCAACAAGACAGGGATAGAATCCTGAAGGGAGGGCCATATTTTATTTTTTATGTCGGGTTATATCTCCGGCCTTGGAATGAGCGATTTAACCCAAAAACTAAAGATATGATGGTTTCCTCGCTCTAGATCCGTCTATTCTCATTGATCGGTGAATATTGGGATATGGAAACCATGAAGGACATTGGTAATACCCTAGGGGAATATACATAGCTTTTGCTCGCATTTGTGTTTACATGGACCTCTCAAAAGAACTCAAAGAGGCAATAAGTATGAATTGGGAACATGAGGAATGGATCCAACCTATGGATTATGAGAAACTTCCTTTTCGTTGCCAGCAATGTCATGAATACAGACACTTGGGGAGAGACTGTCCAAAGGCTTCCCAACTACTAGTCGGCCCCAATCAGCGTCACGGAGGCGAGGTTAACGGGGAGGGGTTTGCTCAAGTCAATAACAGGAGAAGAAGCAAAGGAGGCGGTCCATCAAAGACGAGGAAGGAGCCTACAAAAAAAATCCCCAGCTCCAATAATCCCTTTGATGCTCTGGGAGAGGAGGAGGTTGAAGGGGGGACTTCTGACGAAAAAGGTGAATCGGGGCAGCAGGCCGAAAAGGCCAAGGAAGCAGTGGGAGAAGGGGAGTAGCAGACCCCGATGGAAGTAACCGAGGAGGACGAGGTAGAAGAAATGGAGCTGGGGAAGTTGGATCTGGATGCAATCAAAGCAGAATGTGGAAAGACGAGACATGGTTATGTTTCTCGACGGCATATAGAGCTTCTCCAAGAGGCCATTATCATAATGCGAGCACACCAGAACCTGGGAATTGATCCAGATACGCACAAATGCAGTAAGAGGAAATCCTTGAAGGAGTAGCTATGAAGGGTAAGGAAAACAAACAAGCAACACATAGTGGCGATAGGTGTAAAACTCATCAAGTCAGGCTAGTATCCCACAATCAGGGCTAACTTTTCTGAAGTAAACAAGGTTTTCCAATGAAGATCATATCTTTGGAAAGGTAGTCGTATAATGTCACTTAATGCAGCTGGAATGGCTGGTGGGATGGCGATCCTATGGAAAACAAGCATGGTGGATATTTCAAAATGGTGAGCTAATGGCAAATTTTCACCTACTGGATACATGAATTAAGGGCTCAGTGATAAACGTTTATGGGCCTAGTGCTTTTCCCCGGAAACAGGATTTTCTGGATATCTTAAGTTGGGTCAAGGGTCTAGCAGAGGCAGGAAATTAGGTAATAGGAGGGGACTTTAATCGTATTTCCAACATAGGGGAGAAGAAGGGGAGAAGACGGTCCCTGGACAAGTATCAAGAGGCCTTCTGCAACTTCCTGACCCATAGTCCTATAATTGATGTGGAGACGGGGAATGGATGGTTCACATGGAACAATAAGTGGGGAGGGGGGAATTTGGTATCCTCTCGACTTGATAGATTCCTGGTTTCTGAAAATAGTGTGCATGGCACTAGGGAGATAATGGTTGATGTTATTCCCACGGAAGGCTCGGGTCACTGGCCCATCAATCTCAATTGGGACTTGTCGAACATCATTCTGAGCAAACCGTTTAGATTTGAGAAATTTTGGCTAGAGCATAAGGAATTTAACGAGCTAGTCACCCAGTGGTGGCAGGAACTAGTTCCCCCTCTAGGTACCGGAATCTACTGCTTCCAACAAAAACTTAAATCTCTTAAGGCTAAAATCCGCACGTGGAACAGGGAGGAGTTTGGGAATATTTTTTAGGACAAAAATAGATGATAAGTGATATTGAGCTTATCAATAAGAAGGGTATGGAAGATGGATGGGATGAGGACATGAAGGTAAAAGAAAAAGACCTTTTGTGCCACCTACAGGCTAGGGAAAGGCAGGAAGGAATATTCTAGAAACAAAAGTCAAGGGTAAAGTGGCTACAGGAGGGGGAAAGGAACACGAAGTTCTTCCATAACATGGTTCTCCAGAACAGAAACAGTTCGAGAATCCACAAACTCAAGAAAGCAAATGGAAGTTGGGTGGAGACCAGAATGGAGATGGAGGAGGAGCTCACCTAGCATTTTTCCGATATCCTCAGTGAGGATGGAGGTGATAGAGGGAGAGCCATATCTAGGATTACACGACTAATCCCTAAGACTGTATCCAAAGAGAACAATGAAATGCTCATCAAGCCAGTTGCTATGTAGGAGGTTCAGGAAGTGGTTCACCAGATGGCATTGGGGAAGGCCCGGGTCCGGATTGCTTTACCTCGAATTTCTTCCATCACTTATGGGATTTAGTTAAGGAGGAGGTCTTAGATATTGTTGAAGAATCCAAAAGTAAGCAGGGAGTTCTCAAAGATTTCAGTGCAACCTTTCTTACTTTAATTCCTAAAGAGGTGGGAGTAGACAGCCCTGACAAGTCCTGACCAATATCCCTGTGCAATGTGATTTACAAGATTATATCTAAGGTGATAATGAATCGCCTGAAACCTCTCCTCCCCAACCTTATCAGCCCTAAAAAATCAGGGTTTGTGGAAGAAAGGAAGATTCTGGATGGATTCATCCTATTCCATGAGGTGATTTATTCCCCGAAAAGCACCCGGTGGCCAAGTATGATGATCAAGCTTGGCATTACGAAGGCCTATGACAAACTAAGTTCGCAGTACATGGACAAGATGTTGGAGGATTTTGGGTTTGGTCCTGAATGGGTGGAGTGGGTCATGAGCTTGGTAACAACCCCTTTCTTCAATATACTGCTGAACGGATCCCCATCTAAAGTGTTTCAGCCCTCCCGAGGCATTCGACAAGGGGACCCTTTGTCCTCTTTTCACTTTATTTTGATGGAAGAAGGGATGAGTTTCCTTATTCAAACCCAAGCAGGGAATGGGGAATTACGGGGGCTCTAAGTCCATGATAGAATGGACACCCAGACACACCAATAGTTCGTAGATGACACAATGCTCATGGGAAACCCTTCAGTCCAAGAAGCTCGAAGCTTCAAAAGGATCCTAAACCTCTTTGCTAAGGCCTCAGGTCTGGCAATCAATGGCAATAAATCCCAGGTATTTTTCATGAACACCGCTCCCATTGTCTAGAGGAATATTGTTTGGATCCTGGGGTTCTCCAGAGGAGTGATGCCTTTAAAATACATGGGAGTCCCCCTTGGGATGGGGAAGTTGAAAAAAGCCTCATGGCAGGAACTCCTAGAAATAATGAAACAAAGGTTATCTAGTTGGGTCCTCCGAACTTTAAATCTACATAGTAGATTGGTTCTTGTGAAAGCAGTTCTTCAGGCTATGCCAATTTATCTCTTCTCGGTCTTTTCGGCTCCAAACTCTGTTCTCTGTGAAATAAGATTCTATGGAAAGGAATTTTCTCTGGGGTGGTTAGGAGGCGAAGGATAAATTCTCCATGGTAAGTTGGGGAGGCATATGTCGACCCAAGGAGCATGGGGGATTAGGGCTTTGGGACCCTGAGGTCATGGATGAAATCCAGGGAGATAAATTTTGGTGGAGGTGGTCCAATTACTTGGTTTAACATTGGGCCAGGCTATGGCACATCAAATATGCTAGAGACAGGCCCAAAAATCAACTAGTTCGGCTCAATGAGGACCAACTTGGACCCCCCATATGGATGAAAGCGATATTGAGTGGGTGGAATATTGTGCAGGAGCACTACTTCTGGGAGATAAGGGATGGAGAGAGTGAAAAGTTCTAGGAGGATTCATGGAACCAGCTACCGAATTTGGGGTTAGATCTAAGACGGAGGCGCATATGAGAAAGTAGAATTTAGGAAGGTAGGGAAAATGTGAACCATTACTAGGGAGACCAGAATTTGGATGAGCAGTGGCAGTGGAATTTTCAGCTAAGACTTGACCTAACCAATGATGATGATTTGTGATCCTTCCAGGAGGAACCTCAAAGGCATTTCATCCAGGTCAGGTGGGCACCATACATATTAAGATGGGGATACTCTGAGAGGGGACCTTTTAGCATAAAGGAATCTTATAATATCAGGATAAGAAACCATGTGAAAGAGGAAGGGATATGGAGGAAGCTCTGGGCTTCTATTCCGTGGCCAAAGGTGGCACTATTTACTTGGCTGGTAGAAAAAGGTAAAATCCTCACAGGCGAGAACCTTTGAAGGAAGTGGATCCAGGGTCCTTCTCAATGCTTCCTCTGTCTTCAAGCCGAGGAAAGCATGGGTCACCTTCTGGACAACTTCCCATTCGCAGCGACCATCTGGGACAAAGGGGCTCTAGGGTATAGAATGAGCAACAAAAGGAGAGGGAAACCAGCTCAAACGTTGAATTATTATCACCCTAAGGCCTTCAAGAATCGGATCATTCGTATCCTTTGGGAGGCTTTTCCATGAATGGCAATGTGGTGCATATGGAAGGAAAGGAATGGGAGGATCTTTCGGGACAAAATGAATGATGTTGATGAAGTTTGGAAGACTCTGAAAGAAAACCTTATGCCCATGATCCGTAGCATGCAGTGGAGTGACTAGGATAAGATCATCCAAAGAGAGGAAAACTATGTAGCAGAAAACTAGGGTTTAGATAGATCACATATGGATGGTCTGCGGTGAAGAGAGAAGGTCTGTAAGCCATCAAGCCCGAATTCATGGTCTCCCCCTTTGTTCCAGGTCTTCAAGCTAAATTTTGATGGAACCTCTTGAGGTAATCCTGGGCCTGTTGGTTACGAGGGAGTTTTTCATGACTCAACAGGAAGGATCCTATCCATGTATCTTGGTGCAATTGGAACTGACACCAACAATTCGACCGAACTGGAGGAAATGATCTAGGGCTTTGAGTGTCTGATCAGGGAAGGTTGGTTGCCTGCGACCATTGAAGGAGACACTAACATTTTGATTCAGATGGCCATGCATCTTTCAAATGGGAGGACAAGTGAGAAAATATCTTCCAGCTGGCACTTGGCAAGTCACCTATACACCCTCCGCTCCTTGATTGCAGAACACTCGACGGTTTCCTTTAGCCACGTCCAACATGATGCCAACAAGGTGGCTGATTTGTTAGCTAATGTTTCCGTGGATGGAGGTACAGAGTATCGAAGTGGCACATTGGAGGATTTCTGATATGAGGCTTGGACCTAGTAGTGCCGGTAGGTGGCTGCTCGTGATTATGACGCTAGGCCACAGGTGGAAGGAATAGAGTACAGTAATAAGGGTGACGAGAGATGGCCTAGGACAACCAAGATCCATGCCACGCTGGCTCATGTGGTTAATTGGATTTGCCATATTTTTTCAAATCATCGATGTCGTGTTTGGATACGACTTTAAGATCGATGGGACGGGAAAGGAGGGTAAGTATCAGCAAAGAGATTTGGTTTAAAATATTGAAAGGATATTTGCTGTAGGCCTTGGTACGAAAGGCGTTGTTGGTATGATTGGACTAATGCGAGCAGAGTACAAGGTAGTTTGGGACAGGATGACCCTCACCTCCTTTTATTCGGGATAGGATTTTCCACCCTTCATCTATTTTCGAAGATGCGTCTTAGTTATTTCCAGTTTGGAGTTAATCCTGGTGCATATTCAGTTCAAGCTCTCAGGACTGGGGATTTCTTCAAGGTCTCTGTAAAGGAAGTCTCATTGGCTCCAAATGCATGGCTCCCAAATTCTCTTTAAGAAGTGACATGGGCCTAGGGGAGGCATCCAGGACAGGAAGGGGAAGGGGGTCATGAGGAAGAAGGGGGAGAGGCGTCAAGCCTCGAGGATCCAGTTACAAGCCTGGGAAGCTGCTGATTTTTATAAGGAGCATGTTCCTCTAGCCATCCGCATGGAGATTGAAAAGGTGGTCTGGAACTTATGGGAGGAGATCAAGCTCATGCCCATTGAGGTTCCATAAGGAAGTAGTAGACTGGGTTGTTGACCTAGGCAACACGACGGGTCGAGCGTCAGCTTATGATTTATTGGGTGAATATGAATTTGGTTGGCCATTCTTCAGTTTCCAGGGAGGCCAAGCATGAAGGTGATGAGGAGTCGGTTAAGGCCTAGAAAAAGCATAATGGCGATTATCACCTGATGCATAGGAAAATTGATGTTATGTAATCCCATATGGGCATCCCTTTCTACCCAGTGGGTAAGATGCAGGAGGAGGTTGCAAGACCTCGTGAGATGGGGAATCGTCGTGACATGGTGTACTATGACAAGCCGATGGGAACTTTTTTCGGGGCTAGCCAATTGGGAAATGTTGTTTAGGACCATATTTGATACCATCTTTTCTGTTTTTGCAATGTCCCGGTTTTGACCCCGTTGCATTCGATGTATATGATGTATAAATTGTAAATGATCATGGTGTGGAGCTAAAGGCCAAGGCCCCACCATTGATCGGTCATGCTATGTTTTGGGATTTAAATTTGTCACCGGTGGTATATCGGGGCATGCGACATATACTATGTTGGTCATCATGTAAATATGCATCTATAATTAAAATGAACACAACCAGCTACGGTTGCGGCAACTAAATCGAATGGGGCATGATTTTCCCAAGGATAAGGGTGGGGAAATTTGTCAACCTTGGCCAATACGGGAAAATACCCATGTGTTCTCTTCCTTTTGTCTCACCCAACCACTGCAATTAATAATTTCTGCTGGTAGCTGAGGGAAGTTATGGCAGTTAATTGTTTTGGGAGTGGGGTGGCAGGACTGTCAGCCCATGCCTCCATGCACACTCCACCCATAGTTGAATTCTGAATGGAAAGGAAAAAAACGACTATCACCTCTCACGCAGAAATTCTTCTCCTCTCCACGAGTTGCTGAGCACCCACGCACTGAAAATTCACGTCCTCCTGGTAGCTATTCACCTTCACGCACTTCCCATTTGGCCGCTCACTGTTTTCACACACAGGAATTTCCCTAGGTTTTACCCACGCGATTTTCTCCTGGAATTTCGCGTCCTCTCCATTGCTGTTCATTCTCACACAGAGGGATTCCTTCCCATTTTGGTCTTCACGCACAGGATTTTGCTGGATTTTCCCACGCAACAGTTTTCCTCTGCAGATTGGTGAATAGTGTGGCCATATCCTGTACTCACGGGACGATTTTGGGTTCTGCATTGTTGCTCACGCTCACCCACAGGCTGGGAGACTGCAATTTCTTCCCCAACTCGGTCTGTGTATGTTTTCTTGGTGATTTCGTTGCCCAGGACGGGCTGTGTTTTTCCACGTTGTTGGTTGTGGTCTTCCTTACATGCTGGGGACTGTTGTAAATTCTCCTAAGAGTCATTTTGGCCACGATAGGGCCAATAATGACTCAGAATTCGTTTTCCCTATTTAAGCTATGACAATTGACTCGATTACATACGTGCATTGTTGGTCTTCAGACTGTTAGAGGAGCAGGGATGTTGGCTTAGTTTTGCTTGATAAACCTGGTGGCTGGAACCACATAGACAGAGCTAGAGGGCTGGCCTTCTTCTCCATCACCTCTGAATAGCACTGGAAGGGAATGCAGGGCCTGAGGGACTGTGTAGCAGAGAAGGGACTGATTCCTTGTGTTGGGTGTGGATGGGTGTCTTAGAGGTCGGGCTAGTTCTGGTGTAGGTGTCCTTGGCTCTGTAATGAGCTCACTAGCTTAGCAATCTGCCTTCTCTAACTCCCTAATGGCCTGATAAACCCAACTATGTTGGCTTGGCTGTGTTTTGTGTATCCCTGGCTATGTGTAAGCCTGCTTGTTCCCTTATTCCTTGGAGAATCATGCCCAGCTCGGGGGTGGCAACGCTGCTGAGAGATTAAGGAGCACGCTGGCCTATGGTTGGGTGGAACGTTGCAGCGACGTAGCTGGTTGTAGAAGGAGTTCTTCATAAGATAAGTGATCTGTCCATTTTACTTCTGCAACTGTAATGTCTGTTAAGGAATATGAAATGAACATGTTGAATGAATGCTGGATTAAATGTATGATGTTTCCGCTGTGTATGATAGATGATTGCATCTATGCATGATAAATGTTCATGTGTGTACGTTTAAGCATTCTGTTTATGAATTTTAAGCCTGTACATGATCATGGGGCACTCAACCCGGGTGGTTTAAGCCATAGAGATCACGTCCTCTTTGTCGGTCAGAGGCATGGGGATGTGACAGCATGATATCAGAGCACTGGGTTGCAGCAATGGGCCTCTATGGGCCGAGAAGGAGCAACTGACAGAGGTGTATCTCATTCTGCCCAGCCGAACTAGTGGAAGGCTGTGAAAATTTAAAAATTTTGTTGAAATGTTGAGCAGTCGGAAGGGTTGGAGAAGTAAAGCTTCCGCCGTTGCGGAAGGGTTGGAGAAGTAAAGCTTCCGCCATTGCGGAAGGGTTGGAGAAGTCAAAACTTCCGCCGTTGCAGAAGAGTTATAAGTCACCCATCCACCGTTTCGGAAGCGGAAGCATTAAGGCCTCCGATCCAGAAAGACCGCCGACGTCCAAAAAGTTAAAATTCTCCAAGTAAGATCGGACGTCGGAAGGATTCGGACTTTGGTGAGCCGCCGCTGCGGAAGCCAAAGCCATTTGGCTTCTGATGTCGAAAGTCTTCCGACGTCTGATGTTCAAATTGTTCCAAGTGCCAAATCGGAAGAAGTTATGGTTTGAGCGTCCGCCGTTGTGGAAGCTGAAGGCATTTGCCGGCCGATCAAAAAGACTGCCGACGCCGCAAGAGAAAGTGCGCCGATCGGAAGAGGAAAGGGAAAGAGCGTCCGCCGTTGCGGAAGCTAAAAACATTTACCGGCCGATCAAAAAGACTGCCGATGCCGCAAGAGAAAGTGCTCCGATCGGAAGAGGAAAGGGAAAGAGCGTCCGCCGTTGCGGAAGCTGAAGGCATTTGCTGGCCGATCAAAAAGACTGCCGACGCCGCAAGAGAAAGTGCGCCAATCGGAAGAGGAAAGGGAAAGAGCGTCCGCTGTTGCGGAAGCTGAAGGCATTTTCTGGCTGATCAAAAAGACTGCCGATAGCCGATGTGGAAAGGCATCCGACAGTCGATTTCAACTGTTTTTAGAGGGATTTTTCAGCTGTTTTTCAGGGGAATTTTCAGGGTTGAAAAAGAGAAATTGGTAGCGATCTAATGCACCAGATTGTGCAAAAACCAATGTTTTACAAAAAAAATAAAAATTGAGGGTGCTGCCCTCGACCCGCCCTACAGTGGCGCGAAGCCCCCTTGATCCCCGTCGTCCCCCTCAGATAGACGTTCTTGGATAAGGAAAATTTTTCTGTGTCTGGGCAAATTATTATTTTATGGTTTTTCCAAGAGAAGGTAAGTGGTTCTGATTTATATCAATGTTATGCATCTAACAAATTGTGTTGTTATTGACACGTTTGCAGAATCATAGTTACCCTCAAGGGCAGTATTCCAGGTAGTGCGGGTTGGTAAGTAAGTTGTGGTTCAGTCATGAGAACCCATGATGGGTATGATGCTTGGGATTCCTATGAGCGAGCGGAAGATGCCATGGGAGAAAATGTACGTAATAGAAATTATGACATAGAGTCTAACGGAAGGAGATTCCAAGAGACACCGTTAGATGTTGCAGCCACTATGAGAAGCTTTATTAAGGCACAGGAAGAGCAGCATCAGTTGAATGCTGCTATGTTGCAAAGTTTGACAGATTTGCAAAGAAATATATCCTCAGGATGAGGTACAGTAAGACCAGAAGGCAGTAAGAGCAGTACTAGGAGAAGGAGAAGGACTTCTAGTGGATCATCTGATTGTGAAGAATCCAGCGGGGATTCAAGCTTTTCTTCTCATAAAAGAAAAAGAAAGAGACACCATAGGGATTGCGTTCGTGAATAATTTAAGAAAGCAAAACCTCATACATTTGATGGTGAGGTAAATACTGGACAAGAGGCTGAAGCTTGGCTTCTTGGAATAAAGAAGTACTTTCAAGTGCAGGATTATTCAGGAAACATGAAGGCAAGAGTTGCCATATTCAATCTGAATGGAAGAGCATCCATTTGGTGGGAACACTTCAAGCAATTTAAGAAGATCAGTGAAAGGAGGCTTAAGTGGAAACAGTTCAAGAAGTATTTTAAGCAGAAATACCTATCTGACAGGTATTATGATGACAAGATTAAGGAGTTCCATGAGTTGAGATTGGGACAGCAGACCATGGAGGAGTATGCAAATAAGTTTTTGGAGTTGTTGAGGTATGTCCGGTACATCAGAGATGAAAAAGTGAAGGTCCAATGTTTTCTGAGTGGATTACCTTAGTCTTATAAAGATAGAATTGATTTTTATGAGCCTAGGACGCTTGAAGAAGTGATAAGAAAAGATAAGTACTGTTATGAGCAAAGCAAAGGTAAGCCGGATTACCATAAGGCATGGAAGGACAAGAAGAACGAGAAGTTTGACCAAAGAAAGAAAGGTTTCAAACCTTCTAGCTTCAGGAATCAACAAAAGCAGCCATCTTAAGCTGCGAGTAAGCCAGTTGGAGTGACAGGAGAAAATCCTAAGGATCCACAACAGAATAGAGGGCCACTTCAATGTTGGAAATTTGGTGGACCCCACATGCGCAGGAATTGTCCACTCAAGAATGAGAGTGTAAGACCAGATTATAACCTTCAAGAAGCAGAAACAGTGGGTCAAGTAGCAAGGGAAATCCCTAGGATCTATGCAGCACTGGAGGACCGCCAGGCAGATCACCAGTCAGCTGTGGTTGAAGTAGCAGGTAAGATTGTTGAGCAATCTGTGTCTATTTTGATTGACCCTGGTTCTACTCACAGTTACATTACTCCTAGAATAGTGGATATTTGTGCTTTTAAGAAAGTAAAGCATAGGAAGTCTTGGTTAGTTCAACTAGCCACTGGAACTAAGAGGAAGGTCAGTGAAGTGGTAGAGAAGTGTCCATTGGTCATGAATGGATTGGTCACTTGTGTAGATCTGAATGTTCTACCGCTTGGTTCCTATGATGTTATCATTGGAATGGATTGGTTAGAAGCTCACAGGGTGAAGCTTGATTGCTACAATAAGACTTTCGAATGCATGAATGAAGAAGGAAACCTAGTAGTTGTGAAAGGCATTCCAAAGGTAATTTCAGTACGGCAGGTTTCAACAATGTAGTTAAAGAAGTTCTGTAGGAAGGGATGCCAGTTGTATGCAGCTCAGATTTTAGAGGAAACGAGAGATGAAACTCCGAGGTTGGAAGACTATCAGGTGTTATAGGAATTCAGGGATGTGTTTCCTGATGAGATTCCAGGGCTTCCTCCAAAGCGAGACATTGATTTCACTATTGAACTTGTGCCAGGAGCAGCACCAGTGTCCAAGGCACCCTACAGGATGAGTACACTGGAGATGCTAGAATTGAAGATGCAACTGCAAGAGCTGTTGGAAAGGAAGTATATCCGACCAAGTGTGTCTCCTTGGGGAGCACCAGTTCTATTTGTAAAGAAGAAAGATGGTACCCTCAGGTTATGTATTGATTACAGACAGTTGAACAAGGTTATGGTGAAGAATAAATATCCTTTGCCTAGGATTGATGACCTCTTTGATCAAATGAGGGGAGCAAAGGTATTTTCTAAGATTGACTTGAGGTCTGGTTACCATCAGGTGAGAATCAAGGATGAAGACATTCATAAGACAGCCTTCAGAACAAGGTATGGGCATTATGAGTTTGTAGTGGTACCATTTGGCCTTACAAATGCACCATCTACATTTATGTGCCTTATGAATAGTGTCTTCAGCGGGTATTTGGATAAGTTTGTTCTTGTTTTCCTTGATGACATTCTTTTTTATTCTAAGAATGAGGTGGAGCATGAAGAGCATTTGAGATTGACATTGAAATTGCTCAGGGAGCATCAGCTGTATGCGAAGCTGAGCAAGTGTGATTTCTATAGAGATAGAATTCAATATTTGGGTCACATTATCTCATAGGAGGGTATATCTGTGGACCCTGAAAATATTGAAGCCATTATGAATTGGCCTACTCCAGGAAATGTGACAGATGTAAGATCTTTCATGGGACTTGCAGGATACTATAGGAGATTCATTGAGGGATTCTCCAAAGTTGTACATGCTATCACTTCTCTGCAAAAGAAGGGGATGAAGTTCGAATGGACATCGAGGTGTGAAGAAAGTTTCCAGAGGTTGAAGAATATTCTCACCAGTGCACCAGTATTGAAGGTTGCAAATCTAGAGAAAGATTGTGTGGTGTGTACCGATGCATGCAGACAAGGGCTTGGAGGAGTCCTTATGCAGGACAACCATGTGATATGTTATGAGTCAAGAAAGTTGAAGGAGCATGAGAATAACTATGCCACTCATGATCTAGAGCTTGCAGCCATAGTACATGCTCTCAAGATGTGGATACATTACTTGATGGGCAGGAGATTTGAGCTCAGGATAGATCATTGTGGACTGAAGTATTTGTTTGATCAGCCTACCTTGAATGCTAGGCAAGCGAGATGGCTGGAGTTTTTATTTGAATTTGATTTTGAAATCAAGAACATAAAGGGAAAAGAGAATAAGGTAGCTGATGCACTCAGCAGAAAAATGCAAGAAAAGCATGTGGCATCTCTTAGTAATTGCCAATTAGATTTGAGGCAGCAGATTGTTAGTCATGCTGCTGGAGATGAATTGTATGAGCAGGTAAAAGACAAATTGCAGCAGCAAAGTCTTGAGAAGAGGTATGAGGAATATAAATTGGAAGGAGATGGGCTTCTCACTTTTAAAGGTAGAATTTATATTCCAGATGTAGCAGATTTGAGGAGAGTTGTCATGGATGAGATCCATCAAGCTCCATATTCTGGTCACCCAGGATATCAAAAGACAATTGCTACAGCAAGAAAGCAGTACTTCTGGCCAGGTATGAAAATGGATATGGCTGAATACATTTCAAGGTGCATGAAATGTCAACAAGTAAAGGTTGGGCATCAACATCCAGCAGGTTTGTTGCATCCTTTGCCAGTTCCAGAATGGAAATGGGAAGTTATTTCCATGGATTTTATTACAGGATTGCCAATGACTTGGAGACAACATGATTCTATCATGGTTGTGGTAGACAAGTTGACAAAGGCAACACATTTTATACTGGTTAAGTCTACGTATGAGACTGGCGACATTGCAAAGATATTCATGAAGGAGATATTCAAGTTGCATGGATTGCCATGGGCAATAGTCTCTGACCGAGATGTCAAGTTTACTTCCAACTTTTGGAAGGGGTTGTTTGCAGATTTGGGTACAAAGCTAAACTTCAACATTGCATACCATCCTCAGATAGATGGGCAGACCGAGAGAGTTAATCAGGTGCTTGAAGATATGCTTCGCATGTACGTAATGGACAAACCAACCAAGTGGGAAGATTACTTACACTTGGTAGAGTTTGCTTATAACAATGGACATCAAGCATCCTTGGGGATGAGTTCGTATGAAGCTTTGTATGGAAGAAGGTGTAGGACACCAGTGACTTGGGATAATCCAGTGAACAGGATTGTGCTTGGACTGGAATTGCTCAAGGAAATGGAGCAAGAGGTTGTAAGGATCAGGCAGAAGCTGAAAGCAGCACAGGACAGACAAAAAAGCTATGCAGATAAGCATAGGGTGAACAGGGAATTCAGTGTTGGGGATCATGTTTACCTCAGAGTGAGGGCAAGGAAGATTTCCTTGAAGCTTGGTAGTTGTACCAAGTTGTCACTGAGATATTGTGGGCTATTTGAAGTGCTTGAAATAATAGGGCCAGTTGCATATAGACTTGCATTGCCTGCTAGCACTAGAGCTCATAATGTTTTTCATGTTTCTTTGCTTAAGAGATATGTACATGATCCTAACCATGTGATAAATTGGGATGTGATTCAGGTGGAACCCGAGGGAGAGTTCCGAATCGAGCCAATGCGCATCCTCGACAGGAAGGTCACCATGCTCCGGAACCGAGCCATAGGGCACGTAAAGGTGCAATGGGAGAACTATGGGCCTGAAGAGGCTACATGGGAGCTGGAGGATGCCATGCGATTGGCACATCCATTTTTGTTCAATTTTCCGGAGCACTGAGGCGATGCCAGTGTAGCATTTTGTTCAATTTTGTAAGCACTGAGGACAGTGCTATTGAAGGGGGAGGGGAATGTAATGTCCCGGTTTTGACCCCGTTGCATTCGATGTATATGATGTATAAATTGTAAATGATCATGGTGTGGAGCTAAAGGCCAAGGCCCCACCATTGATCGGTCATGCTATGTTTTGGGATTTAAATTTGTCACTGATGGTATATCGGGGCATGCGACATATACTATGTTGGTCATCATGTAAATATGCATCTATAATTAAAATGAACACAACCAGCTACGGTCACGGCAACTAAATCGAATGGGGCATGATTTTCCCAAGGATAAGGATAAGGGTGGGGAAATTTGTCAACCTTGGCCAATAAGGGAAAATACCCATGTGTTCTCTTCCTTTTGTCTCACCCAACCACTGCAATTAATAATTTCTGCTGGTAGCTGAGGGAATTTATGGCAGTTAATTGTTTTGGGAGTGGGGTGGCAGGACTGTCAGCCCATGCCTCCATGCAAACTCCACCCATAGTTGACTTCTGAATGGAAAGGAAAAAAATGACTATCACCTCTCACGCAGACATTCTTCTCCTCTCCACGAGTTGCTGAGCACCCACGCACTGAAAATTCGCGTCCTCCTAGTAGCTGTTCACCTTCACGCACTTCCCATTTAGCCGCTCACTGTTTTCACGCACAGAAATTTCCTTGGGTTTTACCCACACGATTTTCTCCTGCAATTTCACGTCCTCTCCATTGCTGTGCATTCTCACACAGAGGGATTCCTTCCCATTTTGGTCTTCATGCACAGGATTTTGCTGGATTTGCCCACGCAGCAGTTTTCCTCTGTGGATTGGTGAATAGTGTGGCCGTATCCTGTACTCACGGGACAATTTTGGGTTCTGCATTGTTGCTCACGCTCACCCACAGGCCGGGAGACTGCAATTTCTTCCCCAAATCGGTCTGTGTATGTTTTCTTGGTGATTTCGTTGCCCAGGACGGGCTATGTTTTTCCACGTTGTTGGTTGTGTTGGTTGTGGTCTTCCTTACATGCTGGGGAATGTTGTAAATTTGCCTAAGAGTCATTTTGGCCACGATAGGGCCAATAATGATTTAGAATTTGTTTTCCCTGTTTAAGATATGACAGTTGACTCGATTACATACGTGCATTGTTGGACTTCGGACTGTGAGAGGACCAGGGATGTTGGCTTAGTTTTTCTTGATAAACCTGGTGGCTGGAACCACACAGACAGAGCTAGAGGGCTGGCCTTCTTCTCCATCACCCCTGAATAGCACTGGAAGGGAATGCAGGGCCTGAGGGACTGTGTAGCAGAGAAGGGACTGATTCCTTGTGTTGGGTGTGGATGGGTGTCTTAAAGGTCAGGCTAGTTCTGGTGTAGGTGTCCTTGGCTCTGTAATGAGCTCATTAGCTTAGCAATCTACCTTCTCTAACTCCCTAATGGCCTGATAAACCCAACTGTGTTGGCTTCACTGTGTTTTGTGTATCCCTAGCTATGTGTAAGCCTGCTTGTTCCCTTATTCCTTGGAGAATCATGCCCAGCTCGGGGGTGGCAACGCTGCTGAGAGATTAAGGAGCACGCTGGCCTATGGTTGGGTGGAACGTTGCAGCGACGTAGCTGGTTGTGGAAGGAGTTGTTCATAAGATAAGTGATCTATCCATTTTAGCTGGTTGTGGAAGGAGTTCTTCATAAGATAAGTGATATAATAGATTATGGTTAAGAGTTGCAAGCAGGGATATGGGGCCCCAAATGGGCACATGGCCTTTCGACCTATGCCCCAAAACTACCCAAAGCAACTTCCAAAACCACTATAAAAACCATGGCTGGGCATGGATTTCGAGAGAGAGAGATAACAGCCCATTTGCACAGGGTTTGAGGCAAGTATAAGGCATAATTTCCGAGGTGGGTTTGCACATTCCCAAAGGAGTTACTACATAGATTCCAAGGAATTGTTTGCATAGTTCTTGAGGTCCTTACAGTCATTAATGGGCATGGATCCCAAGGTGGAATCCATAATGTTTTTTATTTTATGTATACATATTTTCTCGATTTGCATGCTAGAGGAGGCCTTAGGAAAACTAGGCCATGCTTATACTCATTTTTCTTGAAATTTCGAGAGGATCGTAGTGGTTCTTTATGTTTTTGCTGATTACTGACAGAAAACAGAAGTGGTTCCAGAAACCCATTATTGTAAGTTTGAAGACTAAATATGATCGACCTTCCCATTGGATGTGGACCAAAGTTGTAGCCCAGGAGGGGTGAACTCCGTTATTAGTTCTTGTATATCATTTTATTGGTTTGCATACTGTTTATTTTCTTATGTGTGTTTTTAAGAATTTAACAATTTTGAGTGTTTCAACCTGATTATGAGTTTTTAACTTACAAAATTTCATATACAATTTCATGGTTAAAAAAGATCGGTTATTTTCATATCAATCATGGTGCTCAAACTTGGTTGTATTTAGAAAAAAGAAAGAATAGTTGAGACTATGCATATATTTACAAAACTTAAATATCTCATGCATGGAAGACAATTACCCCTTACCCGATATGGACACTTTACTTCAAAGAGTAACAGTGTCAGGTATAATGTCTATGTTGGATGGTTTCTCATGTTATAATTAGGTGCTTGTTAAGAAGGAAGATCAACAAAAGACCACTTTTACTTCACCATGCAGAACATTTGAGTACTTAAGGATTCCCTTTGATATTTTTAATGCGGGTGCAACATTCCAAAGATCCATGGACTATGTCTTTAATGAACTAATTGGAAAAATAATAGAAACATACCAAGATGAACTTACTGTTCTTTCCAAGGAGATATTTGATCACATAGACCATCTTAGAAAAGTGTTTGAATTATGTAGAATGTATGGAATATCTCTAAATCCTGCTAACTTGGTACTTGGAGTTGATGAGGGTAAACTGCTTGGACACATCATTTCCAAAGATGGGGTCAAGATAGACCTAGAGAGGGTTGAAGATATAAACAGAGTCCTTCTACCTACCAGTAAGAAGGCTTTACAGTATTTTAATGACCAAATAAACTTAATAGGAAGGTTTATACCAAAATTAGCCGAGGTGATGAAACCTATGCAAAACTTGCTTACAAAAGATGCTAAGTTTGAGTGGGATACAGAAGGAAAATAAGCTTTTACAACCATAAAATATCGCATCTCTAGGTCCCATGTTTTGATAAGTCCATATTACTCTAAGGATTTCTATATTTTCTCATTTGCATTAGAGGACACAATTGCTGGAGTTTTGTTGCAAAAGAACAAGGAGGGTCAGGAACAACCTATTGCATTTATGAGTAGATCCTTACAAAATTCTAAGATAAAATACACTAGTATGGAAAAGCAATCATATTCCATTGTCAAGTCTTTGAAACACTTCAAAACTTTTATTGGTTACTCCAAAGTAGTTGGATATGTCCCTCACTTAATAGTGAAGGATATCTTATCTCAACAAGATTTCCTTGGCATAAGAGAAAAGTGCGTATCAAATATCTAGGATTATGACTTAGAAATTAAACCCACTAAATTAGTCAAAGTTCAACGACTTTCTAAAATTATAACGAACAAGTCTTAGGTGTTGAAATATTGTAACTTCGAAGAATATTCTATATGTATCTTTTGTGGTCCCTGATGGTCCTACCGGGAGAACCACTTGTATTATCTTATACCTCGATGCTTCTAATCGAAAGAACTAATAAGAGTCATGAGGTTGTCCCCTCTAATTGTAAAGGTGGGTCATTAGCACCCTAGTGTGGTTACTTGAGCCTATATGTGTAAATCGAGCCTACATGATTAAATAAAGCCTACATGTCGAATGAGTTAATTAAAGTGAACGGATGAATATAAATAGAGGTGTAGCTCTCCTCATTTGCGACACACACTCTCACTTGTGTAGCGCATTAGTGGAGAAGAGAAGTAGCTGGAGAAGGAGGAGGATCAGGATTTGATCTCCTTGCTGGTTTTATCTTTTATCTTTTATCTTTTTGGGGCATCTATATTGAGGAAGCTTTTGCTAGGTTTTTCCCTTTAGGGTTTTCCCAGGATAAATCTTTGTGTTACTTTTGTATGGTTGTGCTTGTCTATCTTTCAGTTATCATGTTTATATGCTTTTGTTATGAAAATGAAATTAAGTACTGATGTCTTATCTAAGCATATGAAAAGTTAACATGGTATCAGAGCCACCCTGAAAAGAAGACATTGTGCAGCTATAGAATCTAGGGCTTCTTACTTTTTGGTTCTCTCTCCACAATCGATCAGCAAAAGAAGGCTAGGATGACTCTCCATTGAAGGGTGCATCTTTCTGTCGAAGTGGAATTAGATTCCGAGCATTTTCAGTTTTCGGTGTGGGAAATTAGGGCTTCTTGCAGAAGTAGAATTTTTGAGTGAGCCCAACATAGGATTTCTCTCCTAATCAAAATCGAAGTTTAAATACCTGGATCAATATTTTTGGTTGGGTGAAACTCCGGGAAAGTCAAACCCTAGTTTGACCTGGAGCTAGAAAAACCCTAAATACTAAAACTGCTAAGTTTTGGTATATTCGCTATATCCCAATATTGGCGAAGTTTCAGGTGCTAAAAATTTTAGAGACCGAATATATAATCCTGATGAACATTGTGACCAAACTTTCACCTCATATTCGCTATATTCTAGGCTACATGATCCCTCCAAGTTAGGGTTCCAGCCTCTTCCAGAATTCATCCCTAAACAGGACACCTAGGGAAAATTGCTATATATTGGGCTACAGAGGTCAAAATAGAATTCCTAAATATGTTCTAGAAATAAAATGGATTTTAATTTCTGTGGTCCTAATTTCAGAACCTGAAGATGAACCAGTGACACGTGGAATGCCGTACAACTTCACTGTTCTGAACAGTCCTATAAAATGTCACCTTGGGAAAATGATCATAAATACCAATTGGAGAAACAAATTCTAATGAAACCTATGGTGTTGGATGAAATAAATGAGAGGCTACCTCAGTGCGAAATTTCAGACATAGGGGAGAAGTAACTTCGAAGATATCATAGAAACAGTAACAGGAATTTCTGCAGAAGAAATTGGAAAACTAGGGCTTCCTGTTCCGGGAGTTTCCCTCCACTGTTTTCAGAAAAGGAGTACATTGGACAGCTCCATTTGAAGAGATATATGTTTCTATACAATCATATCTAAAATATTCCAAGTTTTGAAAATTAGGTTTTCTCTGATAAACCCTAGATTAGCCAGCTCCGGAAGCAGGACGAACACCTCAAATCGGTAAGATCTAATCTTTTGCTATTTGCATTTGAGGTTCTCATTTCAAAGTGATATACCACAACAGCTTGATGATAAACTTGGTGAATTTGAAAAATTCCAAGCATGAAAGTATTTGATCCCTCTGAAGAAAATGAATTGGACACCTACATGAGTAAAGAGGTTCCAGTTCTAGAGGGAGATGAGCCTCAAAGCCTTGCACAAGAAGAACTTGATCAAGGCCAAGAAGATCACTGTTGATTCAATCACGGATCAACTTGTACCACAAGTGTCTTCCCTAAAGACACCGAATATGTTTGATTCCTTGATAAATCTATTTGAAGATAAGAAGATGGATTTGAGAAAATAGTTGAAGAATGTGAAGATTGAGAATGCATAACATCTTGAAGCGGTAGAAGAAGAAGAAAAGAATGTAGACGTGGTGATAGCCACCTTGACTGGCCTCCCATGATCATGGGATTCATTCATGCGAGGAATGTGTGCCAGAAGGAAGTGATTACTTTCAGTTGACTTTGGGAAGAAGAAGAAGCTTGTCTCATAAGAAGAGAAGAAGAAATATGGGAGCAAATTGAATATCAAGCTCTCACCATTCAAAGAAGATCCCTCAAGCGATGAGGAATATGAAGAACTCAATTCTTGATGAACCTCTTATCCATCTTATCATTTGGATAAGAAATGATGATTTCATGAATGAAGAAGATGATGAAGGAGAATGATCAAAAAGGAGTCTACCCACAAAACAAACAAAATATAAGTATTCAATTGTCATTTAATGATATTGTTTTGTTATGCATATTCAGTTGATGTGTTATGCATGATAGATTGTTTGCATTAATGACTGTATACTACTAATATGCATGTGATCGATAAGTATCTCATGGTGCTATACATCTCTCCATTGCTACTTATCTAGAATGAAACCTCTTTACATGACATATTGGATTAATGCACAATCTTAATGATGTCATCTAGAAAGGTCCTGTGAGATATGGATGAATGTTGTATTGGCTAAACAGTTGCATGATGCATAAGAATTTATCTTTATGCATATGTTTTATGAAATAGTTCTAACCATGCAATTGGTGCATTTGAATTGTAGGAAAGGTCCTGAAAAACCTCCTATAAGAAAACAAGGATGAGACTTGTTCCGAAGAAAAAGTGATGACAATTCAATAAACATGAATCTGAAGCTCCCAAGGTCAGAGACACCATGATGAAATAAAGAGCTCCAGAGAGCGGTAGATCCACCTCGAAGGATGAAAACCACCATGGGTATAAGAGATAAATCAAGATGAAGAAAAGAATGCTATGATCAAAGAATAATAGTTGATCATAGGGAATGATGTATATGATATGATTTCGAGACATAAAGGGAAGTACGTAGTATCTTCCATATGGATCTACAAGAACAAGTGTATAAAGCAAAGGTTCATGATTTTCCTCAGAAAGAATAGACTATGACATGACATACTCTATTGACAAGTATATATCAAGCATAGAGCCACCTGTACAGAACGAAGAGGGAAGATGATACTCCACTTCAGGGGGAGTGACTACAGAAGATATCTAAGTTTGACAAGGTACGACATGATGGACAACTTCCTGCTGGATCGAGACTTTACCAAGAGTAAAGAGGGTTCCAACCTTCAAGGTTGAATGCAGAAGACTAGGATATGTTGATGACCCGACAAGACAAACTCATGGAAGATGTTATGATGAAAGAATCTAGAATTATGTTTGGGATACAGTTCCCAAACCAGAAGGAAAGAGTATAGTATCCTCCAAATGGATATGCAAAATAAAGCATGCAGTTGACGGAAGTATTGAGAAGTATAAAGCAATATTTGTGGCCAGAGGTTTCTCTTCGAAAGAGGGAATTGATTATGAAGAGAAATTTTCCCTAGTAGCATGATATACTTCAATTAGAGCTACCATGGAACTTGCATCCATGATGAAGTGGGACTTACACCAGATGGATGTGAAAACAACTTTTCTAAATGGTGTGATCAAAGAAGAAGTATACATAGAACAACCACAAGGATTTGAAGTTGAAGATAGACATACTCACGTATGCAAGTTGAAGAAGGCATTATATGATCTTAAACAAGCTCCTCGAGCTTGGTATGAAAGAATAGATGGTTTCTTATCGAGCATGGGCTTTACCAAAAGTAAAGTTGATCCTAACCTTTATCTCAAGGTTGTAGAAGATGAACTTGTCATCCTGTTATTATATGTGAATGACTTATCCTTGAACTTCGGTTCAAAATGTATCCGGAGGTCTCAGCCCCTGTGAATGTGGTAGGATTGCATCATCCTTGAACTTTGGTTCAAAATTCATCCGGAGGTCTCGACCCCCGTGAAAGTGGTGGATTGCATCATCCCCAAACCTCAGTTCAAAATGTATCTGGAGGTCTCAGTCCCCATGAAAGTGGTGGATTGCATCATCCCTGAACCTTGGTTCAAAATGTATCTGGAGGTCTCAGCCCCCCATGAAAGTGGTGGATTGCATCATCCCTGAACCTTGGTTCAAAATGTATCCATAGGTCTTGGCCCCCGTGAAAGTGGTAGGATTGCATCATCCCTAAATCTCGGTTCAAAATGTATCCGGAGATCTCGGTCCCTGTGAATGTGGTAGGATTGTATCATCCTTGAAATTTGGTTCAGAATGGATCCTATGACTTCGGTACTCGAGAACGTGTGTTGATCCCATAATTCCTAGAGGAAGGATTGTCTGAGTTCCACATATGTGTTGATCCCGTAATTCCGAAAGGAAGGATCATTAGTAACTCTTTAAAGACCTAAATCCTATAATTCTGAAAGAACGGATCATTGACTTGATCCCGTAATTCCAATAGGAAGGATTTTCTGAGTTCCATAGATGTGTTGATCTCGTAATTCCAAAAGGAAGGATCGTTAGTAACTCTGTAAAGACCTAAATCCCGTAATTCCGAAAGGAAGGATCGTTGGTAGCTCCGTAAAGACTTGATCCCGTAATTCCAACAGTAAGGATTGTTTGAGTTCCACAGATGTGTTGATCCCGTAATTCCAATAGGAAGGATTATCTGAGTTCCACAAATGTGTTGATCACGTAATTCTGAAAGGAAGGATCGTTAGCAACTCCGTAAAGACCTAAATCCTGTAATTCTGAAAGGAAGGATCGTTAGTAGCTCCGTAAAGACTTGATCCCATAATTCCGAAAGGAAGGATCGTCTGAGCTCCACATATGTGTTGATCCTGTAATTCCGAAAGGAAGGATCGTTAGTAACTCCATAAAGACCTAAATCCCGTAATTCCGACAGGAAGGATCGTCTGAGTACCACAGACATGTTGATACCGTAATTCCAAAAGGAAAGATCATGTTGATGTTTTGATGATGATGATGTTGATGTTTTGATGATGTTGATGTTTTGATGATAATGATGTTTTGGTGATGATGATATTTTCATGATGATGTTTCTGATCAAAATATCAGAGTATGATGATGATGTTGTTGCTGATCGAAAGTGTTGAAGATGATGTTGCTGATCGAAAGGTCAAAGTGCTAAAGATGATGTTGCTGATTGGAAGGTCAAAGTGCTGAAGATGATGTTGTTGATCGAAAGGTCAAAGCACTGAAGATGATGTTACTGATTGAAAGGTCAAAATGCTGAAGATGATGTTGCTGATCGAAAGGTCAAAGTGTTGAAGATGATGTTGTTGATCGAAAGGTCAAAGTGCTGAAGATGTTGTTGATTGAAGCAGTCAAAGTATAAATGATGATGAAGACTGAAGATTGAAGATGAGG